>JAEIFS010000650.1:0-11543 GCA_018904165.1 Zaprionus camerounensis
ACAACAGGTTGCAGTGTTTTTGTTTACACTAACATATCATGATAGGGATACTACTATCACATGGGGGTGTCATGTGAAAATTTCTCACACTGAATTATCAATTAGAAAATTAGCATATTAAAATAGGGTTACTGACCATACACACGCACACATACACAAAACTAATATTAATTTATTATAATCAACAAGTTGTGACGGTAGCTGTTTACATTTCATGATTAACCACGTGCTAACGATCAATTAGCACGCTTGAGGACACCCTTCTTGAGGACACCCTTACCCGTTTTCATGCTCACGGTCACGGCTAGGGTCACCAAAGAGGCGATACGCACATTAACATGTTGTGCTAGGGTGTCCCCGGCCTCTCAAACTCCATTACCCTCGTCAGCGATCCCTCGTCACACATGCGTGTGTGCACTGACACATGCATTCACCCCACAAACCTAACACGTGCGTATGTAAAGCACGCTGTTCAATGCCTTGCTCATTTGCATATACTCACCTGCCAACTCCATGAGTCACACGCGTGTGTGCTGCTGAAGCGATGCATGCACCCACAGAACCTAACACGTGTGCATGTAAACATGATCATGCATGCTCATTTTCATATACTCACCTGTTAACCTTTAACACTCCCCACTAATTCATCACCGGAGTGGGACCCCTAAATTCCTGACCCCTCGTCACACATGCATGTGCACTGACACATGCATTCACCCCACAAACCCTAACACGTAGTATGTAAACATAGTCATGCATGCTCATTTTCATAGTACATAACACCCAGCTTGTATGCTAATTAGGACCCAAATTTCTGACCCCCTCGTCCTGCGCACCCTAACCACCCACTTTTTGTCCCCAGAAAACCCATTAAATATGCTAATTAGGGATCTGTAACTTCCCTGACTATTTCGTCACGCACCCTAACCACCCCACTTTTTGTCCCGATCTGTAAAACACATTAAATATGCTAATTAGGACCCTAAATTGACCAGTCACCCCAAAAAAACCCAGGTAAATATGCTAATTAGGTACCTTAATTACTTCAACCCCCCCTCGTCACACCCCATTAATTTTTACTCCCCATTCCACTTCCTGTCCCAGAACCCGCATTATATATCTACTAGCACAGAAGCAGAGTACGTTGCTTTATCCACAGCTGCAAAAGAAGCGGTGTATCTTCGCCGTTTGCTTTTAGAGATTGGATGGCCATTAGATGGACCAATAACCATATGTGGCGACAACATAAGTTCTCATCATATTGCGAAGAATACAGTACACCATAAACACTAAGCATATAGATATTAAGTATCATTTTTGTTTGAAAAAGTAGAATGTAATGAAATAATTCTTGAATATGTACCCACTGATAAAAATGTTGCAGATGTACTAACGAAGGCTTATTGTAAGCAAAAGCAACAGAATTTTGCTAGTTGCTTGGATTAAATTAATTTTCGTTTTACATCACATATATATAACAAGAGGAAGTGTTAGTACGTTATAATTTAAATAAGCTTTATATGTTTTGATTTGGCAACGCTCAATTATAGCTTACTTGTTTTGATCTGGCAACGCTCAATTATAGCTTAAGAAGTCATTGTGAAATTCCTATTACTGAGTTTCAATTAAACCGTCAACTACACCACTGCGTTCTTGTGTTTATTTGTTCGGTCGGTCTAGAAGCACATAACGGTTGTCCTGATCGAACGGTAAAATACTAACAAACTTAGTACTAGCTTTTTCAATTTAAGTAAAAATATCAAAATTCTAAGTTTTGAAAAATTTTGAAAATGTTGTAAGGGGGGACCCTTATCACAAATTTACATCTAAATTAAGGGTTTTTCTTCGATATTTTTATCGCAACCACTTTTCGAAGGACTTTTTATACTACTTATTACTAGCTTTATCAATTTAAGTCAAAATATCAAAATTCTAAATTGTGAAAAATTTTGAAAATGTTGTAAGGGAAACAAATTTACTCCTAAACTAAGGGTTTTTCTTCGATATTTTCCACAATGTTCATCGCAAAGACTTTTCGAAGGACATTTTATACTACTTATGACTAGCTTTATCAATTTAAGTCAAAATATCAAAATTCTAAATTTTGAAAATGTTGTAAGGGGGGACCCTTATCACAAATTTACACCAAAATTAAGGGTTTTTCTTCGATATTTTTATCGCAAACACTTTTCGAAGGACTTTTTATACTACTTATTACTAGCTTTATCAATTTAAATCAAAATATCAAAATTCTAAGTTTTGAAAAATTTTGTAAATGTTGTAAGGGGGGACCCTTATCACAAATTTACATCTAAATTAAGGGTTTTTCTTCGATATTTTCTACAATTTTCATCGCTGGACTTTTTCGAAGGACTTTTTATACTACTTATGACTAGCTTTATCAATTAAATCAAAATATCAAAATTCTAAATTTTGAAAAATTTTGAAAATGTTGTAAGGGGGGACCCTTATCACAAATTTACACCTAAATTAAGGGATTTTCTTCGATATTTTCCACAATTTCATCGCAAAGACTTTTCGAAAGACATTTTATACTACTTATGACTAGCTTTATCAATTTAAGTCAAAATATTAAAATTCTAAATTTTTAAAAATTTTGAAAATGTTGTAAGGGGGGACCCTTATCACAAATTTACACCTAAATTAAGGGTTTTTCTTCGATATTTTCCACAATTTTCATCGCAAAGACTTTTCGAAGGACATTTTATACTACTTATTACTAGCTTTATCAATTTTAGTCAAAATATCAAAATTCTAAATTTTGAAAATGTTGTAAGGGGGGACCCTTATCACAAATTTACACCAAAATTAAAGGTTTTTCTTCGATATTTTTATCGCAAACACTTTTCGAAGGACTTTTTATACTACTTATTACTAGCTTTATCAATTTAAGTCAAAAAATCAAAATTCTAAGTTTTGAAAAATTTTGTAAATGTTGTAAGGGGGGACCCTTATCACAAATTTACATCTAAATTAAGGGTTTTTCTTCGATATTTTTATCGCAACCACTTTTCGAAGGACTTTTTATACTACTTATTACTAGCTTTATCAATTTAAGTCAAAATATCAAAATTCTAAATTGTGAAAAATTTTGAAAATGTTGTAAGGGAAACAAATTTACTCCTAAACTAAGGGTTTTTCTTCGATATTTTCCACAATGTTCATCGCAAAGACTATTCGAAGGACATTTTATACTACTTATTACTAGCTTTATCAATTTAAGTCAAAATATCAAAAATCTAAGTTTTGAAAAGTATTGAAAATGTTGTAAGGGGGGACCCTTATCACAAATTTACACCAAACTTAAGGGTTTTTCTTCGATATTTTTATCGCAAACACTTTTCGAAGGACTTTTTATACAACTTAGTACTAGCTTTATCAATTTTAGTCAAAATATCAAAATTCTAAATTTTGAAAAATTTTGAAAATGTTGTAAGGGGGCACCCTTATCACAAATTTACACCTAAATTAAGGGTTTTTCTTCGATATTTTTATCGCAAACATTTTTCGAAGGACTTTTTATACAACTTAGTACTAGCTTTATCAATTTAAGTCAAAATATCAAAATTCTAAGTTTTGAAAAATTTTGTAAATGTTGTAAGGGGGGACCCTTATCACAAATTTACACCTAAATTATGGGTTTTTCTTCGATATTTTCCACAATGTTCATCGCAAAGACTTTTCGAAGGACTTTTTATACAACTTAGTACTAGCTTTATCAATTTAAGTCAAAATATCAAAATTCGAAGTTTTAAAAAATTTTGAAAATGTTGTAAGGGGGGCCCCTATCACAAATTTACACCTAAATTAAGGGTTTTTCTTCGATATTTTTTATCGCAAACACTTTTCGAAGGACTTTTTATACTACTTATTACTAGCTTTATCAATTTAAATCAAAATATCAAAATTCTAAATTGTGAAAAATTTTGAAAATGTTGTAAAGGAGGACCCTTATCACAAATTTACTCCTAAACTAAGGGTTGTTCTTCGATATTTTCCACAATTTTCATCGCAAAGACTTTTCGAAGGACATTTTATACTACTTATGACTAGCTTTATCAATTTTAGTCAAAATATCAAAATTCTAAATTTTTAAAATGTTGTAAGGCGGGACCCTTATCACAAATTTACACCAAAATTAAGGGTTTTTCTTCGATATTTTTATCGCAAACACTTTTCGAAGGACTTTTTATACTACTTATTACTAGCTTTATCAATTTAAATCAAAATTCTAAATTGTGAAAAATTTTGTATATGTTGTAAGGGGGGACCCTTATCACAAATTTACACCAAAATTAAGGGTTTTTCTTCGATATTTTTATCGCAAACACTTTTCGAAGGACTTTTTATACTACTTATTACTAGCTTTATCAATTTAAATCAAAATTCTAAATTGTGAAAAATTTTGTATATGTTGTAAGGGGGGACCCTTATCACAAATTTACACCTAAATTAAGGGATTTTCTTTGATATTTTCCACAATTTCATCGCAAAGACTTTTCGAAAGACATTTTATACTACTTATGACTAGCTTTATCAATTTAAGTCAAAATATCAAAATTCTAAATTTTTAAAAATTTTGAAAATGTTGTAAGGGGGGACCCTTATCACAAATTTACACCAAAATTAAGGGTTTTTCTTCGATATTTTTATCGCAAACACTTTTCGAAGGACTTTTTATACTACTTATTACTAGCTTTATCAATTTAATTAAATATCAAAATTCTAAATTGTGAAAAATTTTGAAAATGTTGTAAGGGGGACCCTTATCACAAATTTACACCTAAATTAAGGGTTTTTCTTCGATATTTTCCACAATTTTCATCGCAAAGACTTTTCGAAGGACATTTTATACTACTTATGACTAGCTTTATCAATTTAAGTCAAAATATCAAAATTCTAAATTTTTAAAAATTTTGAAAATGTTGTAAGGGGGGACCCTTATCACAAATTTACACCTAAATTAAGGGTTTTTCTTCGATATTTTCCACAATTTTCATCGCAAAGACTTTTCGAAGGACATTTTATACTACTTATTACTAGCTTTATCAATTTAAGTCAAAATATCAAAATTCTAAATTTTGAAAATGTTGTAAGGGGGGACCCTTATCACAAATTTACACCTAAATTAAGGGTTTTTCTTCGATATTTTTATCGCAAACACTTTTCGAAGGACTTTTTATACTACTTATTACTAGCTTTATCAATTTAAGTCAAAATATCAAAATTCTAAGTTTTGAAAAATTTTGAAAATGTTGTAAGGGGGGACCCTTATCACAAATTTACACCTAAATTAAGGGATTTTCTTCGATATTTTCCACAATTTCATCGCAAAGACTTTTCGAAGGACATTTTATACTACTTATGACTAGCTTTATCAATTTAAGTCAAAATATCAAAATTCTAAATTTTTAAAAATTTTGAAAATGTTGTAAGGGGGCTTATCACAAATTTACACCTAAATTAAGGGTTTTTCTTCGATATTTTCCACAATTTTCATCGCAAAGACTTTTCGAAGGACATTTTATACTAATTATGACTAGCTTTATCAATTTAAGTCAAAATATCAAAATTCTAAATTTTGAAAAATTAATGTTGGTGGGGGACCCTTATCACAAATTTACACCTAAATTAAGGGTTTTTCTTCGATATTTTCCACAATTTTCATCGCAAAGACTTTTCGAAGGACATTTTATACTACTTATTACTAGCTTTATCAATTTAAGTCAAAATATCAAAAATCTAAATTTTGAAAAATTTTGAAAATGTTGTAAGGGGGACCCTTATCACAAATTTACACCAAATTAAAGGTTTTTCTTCGATATTTTTCATCGCAAACATTTTCGAAGGACTTTTTATACAACTTAGTACTAGCTTTATCAATTTAAGTAAAAATATCAAAATTCTAAGTTTTGAAAAATTTTGAAAATGTTGTAAGGGGGGACCCTTATCACAAATTTACACCTAAATTAAGGGTTTTTCTTCGATATTTTTATCGCAAACACTTTTCGAAGGACTTTTTATACTACTTATTACTAGCTTTATCAATTTAAGTCAAAATATCAAAATTCTAAATTTTGAAAAATTTTGAAAATGTTGTAAGGGGGACCCTTATCACAAATTTACACCTAAATTAAGGGTTTTTCTTCGATATTTTCACAATGTTCATCGCAAAGACTTTTCGAAGGACATTTTTATACTACTTATTACTAGCTTTATCAATTTAAGTCAAAATATCAAAAATCAAAATTTTGTAAAAGGGGGGGACCCTTATCACAAATTTACACCAAACTTAGGGTTTTTCTTCGATATTTTCCACAATTTTTCATCGCAAAGCACTTTTCGAAGGACTTTTTATACTACTTATGACTAGCTTTATCAATTTAAGTCAAAATATCAAAATCTAAGTTTTGAAAAAATTTTGAAAATGTTGTAAGGGGGACCCTTATCAAATTTACACCAAACTTAAAGGGTTTTCTTCGATATTTTCCACCATTAAAAAACTTTCGAAGGACATTTTATACTACTTATTACTAGCTTTATTAATTTAAGTCAAAATATCAAAAAAATAATTTTAAAAAAAATTTTTTAAAATATTGTAAGGAACCCCCTTACAACAACCTAAATTAGGGTTTTTCTTCGATATTTTCGCAATTTTCATGCAAACTTTTCGAAGGACATTTTATACTACTTATGACTAGCTTTATCAATTTTAATCAAAATATCAAAATTCTAAATTTTGAAAATGTTGTAATGGGGGACCCTTATCACAAATTTACACCTAAATTAAGGGTTTTTCTTCGATATTTTCCACCAATTTCATCGCAAAAGACTTTTTCTCGAAGGACTTTTTCTTTATCAATTTAAGTCAAAATATCAAAATTCGAAGTTTTAAAAAATTTTGAAAATGTTGTAAAGGGGGACCCTTATCACAAATTTACACCTAAATTAAGGGTTTTTTCTTCGATATTTTTATCGCAAACACTTTTCGAAGGACTTTTTATACTACTTATTACTAGCTTTATCAATTTAAGTCAATATCAAAATTCAATTTAAATTTTGAAAATGTTGAGGGGACCCTTACACAATGTACACCTAAATTAAGGGTTTTTCTTCGATATTTTCCACAATTTTCATCGCAAAGACTTTTCGAAGGACATTTTATACTACTTATTACTAGCTTTATCAATTTAAGTCAAAATATCAAAAATCTAAATTTTGAAAAATTTTGAAAATGTTGTAAGGGGGACCCTTATCACAAATTTACACCTAAATTAAGGGTTTTTCTTCGATATTTTCTTTTTATCCAAACACTTTTCGAAGGACTTTTATACAACTTATTACTAGCTTTATCAATTTAAGTCAAAATATCAAAATTCTAAGTTTTGAAAAATTTTGAAAATGTTGTAAGGGGGACCCTTATCACAAATTTACACCTAAATTAAGGGGTTTTTCTTCGATATTTTTTATCGCAAACACTTTTCGAAGGACTTTTTATACTACTTATTACTAGCTTTATCAATTTAAATCAAATATCAAAATTCTAAATTTTGAAAAATTTTGAAAATGTTGTAAAGGGGACCCTTATCACAAATTTACACCTAAATTAAGGGTTTTCTTCGATATTTTCTACAATTTTCATCGCATAGACTTTTCGAAGGACTTTTTATACTACTTATGACTAGCTTTATCAATTTAAATCAAAATATCAAAATTCTAAATTTTGAAAAATTTTGAAAATGTTGTAAGGGGGAACCTTATCACAAATTTAACCTAAATTAAGGGTTTTCTTCGATATTTTCCACACATTTTCATCACAAAGACTTTTCGAAGAGACATTTTATACTACTTATGACTAGCTTTATCAATTTAAGTCAAAATATCAAAATTCTAAATTTTGAAAAATTTTGAAAATGTTGTAAGGGGGACCTTATCCACAAATTTACACCTAAATTAAGGGTTTTTCTTCGATATTTTCCACAATTTTCATCGCAAAGACTTTTCGAAGGACATTTTATACTACTTATTACTGGCTTTATCAATTTTAGTCAAAATATCAAAATTCTAAATAAATTTTGAAAATGTTGTAAGGGGTATCTTATCACAAATTTACACCAAAATTAAGGGTTTTTCTTCGATATTTTTATCGCAAACACTTTTCGAAGGACTTTTTATACTACTTATTACTAGCTTTATCAATTTAAAAGTCAAAATATCAAAATTCTAAATTTTGAAAAATTTGAAAATGTTGTAGGGGGGACCCTTATCACAAATTTACACCTAAATTAAGGGTTTTTCTTCGATATTTTCAACAATTTTCATCGCTAGACTTTTTCGAAGGACTTTTTATACTACTTATGACTAGTCTTTATCAATTTAAGTCAAAATATCAAAATTCTTAATTTTGAAAAATTTTGCAAAATGTTGTAAGGGGGGGACCCTTATCACAAATTTACACCTAAATTAAGGGTTTTTTTTCGATATTTTTCACAATGTTCATCGCAAAGGACTTTTCGAAGGACTTTTTTATACTACTTAGTACTAGCTTTATCAATTTAAGTCAAAATATCAAAATTCTAAATTGTGAAAAATTTTGAAAATGTTGTAAGGGGGACCCTTATCACAAATTTACTCCTAAATTAAGGGTTTTTCTTCGATATTTTCCACAATTTTCATCGCAAAGACTTTTCGAAGGACATTTTATACTACTTATGACTAGCTTTATCAATTTAAGTCAAAATATCAAAATTCTAAATTTTGAAAAATTTTGAAAATGTTGTAAGGGGGACCCTTATCACAAATTTACACCTAAATTAAGGGTTTTTCTTCGATATTTTTCCACAATTTTCATCGCAAAGACTTTTCGAAGGGACATTTTTATACTATTTATGACTAGCTTTATCAATTTTAGTCAAAATATCAAAATTCTAAATTTTGAAAAATTTTGAAAATGTTGTAAGGGGGACCCTTATCACAAATTTACACCTAAATTGAAGGTTTTTCTTCGATATTTTCCCTATTGCTCTCTCATTATTATTACCTAACTTTTCGAACATCGCAAAGTCTTTTCGTAAAGGACATTTTATAAAGCTACTTATTACTAGCTTTATCAATTTAAGTCAAAATATCGCAAATTCTAAATTGTTAAAAAGGGTGAAAATCTTGTAAGGGGGCCCTTATCACAAATTTGTTCTTAAATTAAGGGTTTTTTTTCTTCGATCTTTTTCCATCAATTTTCATCTAAAAGACTTTTCGAAGCACATTTTATACTTTTTCTGTAGCTAGCTTTATCAATTTTAGTCAAAATATCAAGAAGTGTAAATTGTGAAAAGTTTTTAAAATGTTGTAAGGAGGACCCGTGCCTCAAATGTGACACCTAAATTAAGGGTGTTTCTTCGTGTTTTCACAATGTTTATCAGCAAACAACTTTTCGAAGGACTTTTATACCACTCTATTTGTAAGCTTTATCGATTTGAATCAAAATATCGAAAATTCTAAATTGTGGAAAATTTTGAAAATGTTGCTAAGGGGGGACCCTTTATCACAATTTACACCTTCATTTAGGGTTTTTCTTTGATGTTTTCCACAATTTTCATCGCATTGACCTTTTCGAAGGACTTTTTATACTACTTATTACTAGCTTTATCAATTTAAATCAAAATATCAAGTTCTAGATTTTGAAAGAAGTTGAAAATGTTGTCAGGGGGACCCTTATCACAAATTAACACACCTCAAATTAGGGTTTTCTTCGATATTTTCAGAATGTTTCATCGAAGATTTTAAGGAATTTTATAAACTCTGTTGCTTGTAATTTTAGTAAAATATCAAAATTCTAAATTTTAGAAAAATTTGCAAAATGTTGTAAGGGGACCCATATCCTGATTACACCTAAATTAAGTTTTCTTTGATATTTCCATAATTTTCATTATTATTATAGCTTTATTAATTTATCATAAAAACCTTTCGAAGGACTTTTTATACTACTTATTACTAATTTTATCAATTTAAATCAAAATATCAAGGTATTTAAATTGTGAAAAAATTTTGAAAATGTTACAAGAGAGACCCTTGTCACAATCTTTACCTGGAATCAAGTGGCTTTTCCTTCTGATTGTTTTCCACAATTTTTAATCGGGGAAGACTTTTTCAAAGGCAATTTTATACTACTTAGGGCTCAGCTTTATTTCAATTTAAGTCGCAATATCAAAATTCTGAGCCTTGTAAAAAACTTTTGAAAATGCTTGTAAGGAAGTTATCTTTTATCACAAATTTACACCCCAATTAAGGGTTTTTTCTTCGATATTTTCCACAATTTTTCATCATAGAAGCCTTTTCGAGAGCCAGACATTTTATACTACTTAGTGGTCTAGACTTTATCAATTTATCTCAAACATTTCAAAGCTTAATTTCTTGGAAAATCTTACAGAAATGTTGGAAGGGCGGATATATCATAGTTTACCTAAATTAAGGGGTTTCTTCGATATTTTCTACAATTTTCAGTCCGCAAAAAACCTTTTCGAAGGACATTTATACACGCACTCGTTACTAGCTTTATCAATTTAAGTCAAAAGATCAGAGTTCTAAATTTTGAAAAATTTTGAAAATGCTTGTAGGGGACCCTTATCACAAATTTACACCTAAATTAAGGGTTTTTCTTCGATATTTTCCGCCACCTGGACCGCAAAGACTATTCGAAGGATATTTTATACTACTTATTACTAGCTTTATCAATTTAAGTCAAAATATCAGAGTGCTCTGAAAAATTTTCGAAAAATAGCCGAAAAAGTGCGCCAGGGTGTGTGTGACCCTTATCAACAGAATTTACAAATCTTCAAATTGTAGCAGTTTTTCTTCAATTTTTATCGCAAACAAAACTTTTCGAATAAAAAATTTTATGTCAGCTTATTACAGGCTGTTTATCAATTCTAAATCAAAAATTGTCGTGCAATAGCTTGATTGACTTTAAATCAAAATATCATGATGCTCTCAATTTTAAAAAAATTTAAAACACGCTGTAAAGGGTATCTTTAAAACAAATTTGAAGGTGCTCAATTTAGGGTTTTTCTTCGATATTTTCATAATAATGCTGGAAATTTTTTTCGAAGGACATTTATAATTACTTATGACTCGCTTCTTTATCAATTAAATCAAAATATCAAAATTCTGACCTGTGCTCAATCTTGAAAAATATTGTATGGGGGGACTTTAAAATTAAGCAATTTATAATCGGCAACGGGTGGATTTTCTTCGATATATTTTCCACAATCTTCATCGCAAAACACCTTTTCGAAAGACATTTTGATAATACTTAGGACTAGCTTTATCAATTTAAGTCAAAATATCAAAATTTAAATTTAAAAAAATTTTGAAAATGTGCTAGGTAATAACTTTATCACAAATTTACACCTAAATTATGGTTTTCGATGAGTTTTCCACAACTGTCATCGCAAAAGACTTTTTGAAGGACATTTATACTACTTATTACTAGCTTTTATCAATTTAGTCAAAGATTTGCAAATTCT
>JAEIFS010000654.1:0-21454 GCA_018904165.1 Zaprionus camerounensis
TGAAAAAGTAAATGAGTTTATTTAATTGTTTTTACCGAGAACTTTGGTGGCTGTAATTTGCGAAGACGACAACAAGAGACGTGCGTTCGTTACAATGTATATTTTGCGAGTACTTCATTGCTTAGCCTAACTTAACTACGGCGGCGAAACGGGGCGAATTCAAAACAAGACAAAAGAGAGAACTTTATTACGCTCCCGCTCCGCCCTAAACTAATTACACTATACTTCAAGTTTTTCTTTCTAATAACTAACTTAATTTAACACCGGCCCCGTTGAAGGCCTGTAAGGCTTCAAGCAACCGGTAATGGAGCCAGTTTATGAATGGCCCGTCTGTACAGTCCCGCTTCGCTGGTCCTAAGATCGACGACCCTGACCATGCCGTCCTGCCCTGCGTGAGTTGCCACGATCCTGCCGAGAAGCCACTGTTGCGGAGGAAGATTGTCTTCGGCGACGACGACGAGTGTGCCCTCTTTGACGTTGGGCTGCTGCTGCTGCCACTTGCCCCGGATTTGAAGCCCCAGGACATATTCGCGGAACCTTCCGCAGAAAAACCTTTTCCCTAACGGACGAGACAAGTCACCATCGCCGCAATCAATTGAGACCCGTCTGGTCCGGGGTCCGGATTGCTGGTGGGGCGAGTAGCGACCCGCCTGTCAGCAGGTGCCCTGGGGTTAGGGGCCTCTCCGTCGCTGGGGTCCTGGCTGATTGGTCCGAGTGGCCTCGAGTTCAGCACCGCCTCGACGCCGACGAGGACCGTTTGCAGCTCCTCCGCTGTTAGCTGCGCGCTGCCCACCGCTCGTAGGAGTAGGTGCTTTGCAGTTTTCACACCTGCCTCCCAGAGCCCTCCCATGTGTGGTGCTCGTGGCGGTGTGAACGCAAATTCGCATCCGCTTTTTGATGCGAATTCGCGAATTGCGTCCTTTTGCTCCTCGATCTTCCGTCGCAGATCGTCGAAGTGGCGACTTGCTCCGACGAAGTTCGTCGCGTTGTCGCAGTGCACGATCTTCGGACATCCTCGGCGACCAACAAACCTTTGAAAGCATAATAAAAGGAGTCAGTGGATAGATCGGAAACAACTTCTAAATGAACTTCCCTTGGACGCAAAACGAACAGCGCTATGTAGGACTTATATAGGGCCTACCACGGATTTTAAGTGTCGTGTACACTGACCCACAAAAGTCAACGCCACAAATGTCAAAGGGGGCGGAGAGCACGGAGTCGGTCTGCGGGTAAATTCCCCATTATTTGAGTCAGAAGTCGCGGTTTGCATTTGAAACATCTAATGCACGAACGAACTGTCTGACTGCAGACCTCCTGAGCGTTAACTATCCAAATACGCTCCCGAAGGATACTCACAAGTGTCGTGGGCCAACATGAAAATTGGTTTGATGCAAATGTCGGACATAGCTCTGTCATTGGGCGTTTAGTCCAACAATGGAAACTTGGCATCTACGTAGGGCATTTGCTGTCGCCCCCAACCCAACAACGAGACCAGCCCTTTTGAATAAATGGATTTAATCAGACGGCCAGCTGTCCGCAAACCTTTTAATGTCATCATCATTCGTGACATTGAAATATAATTTTAAAAGGCTTTTTCCGTGGTGACGGAATTTTCAATTGGTTCCTTTTTCTTGTATGAAGGAACATATAAACAAATACCTTAGAGTTTGGCAACCCTCGATGATATCCACTAGATCCATTACTACGGCAGCGGCGTCGGTTTTCTTTCTCCAGCTCCATCTCTCCCTTGACAGCTCTGGTGCGGATTACGGGCCAATCTTCGTTTGTTCTTCAAAACGAAGGTCACCGATACTCGGTAATGTCCACTCTTGATACTAAATCTGCTGGGTTTTGTTTTGTTGTACATTACGCATGATGCTTCTTTGGACCATCCTGAATCTCAGCTTCACTTTCCAAACGAACGTCGCCCGAAGGATGAGATCGGATCCAGTGAAGAGTAACTTCTGAATCCGCCATGTAGAATTGGTTCGATATTTATTTTAATTAGGGCTTAGCTCTGTACAAATTGTAGAAGGTTTAGTCAACAACAATGGAAGACTTGGCGTCTTAGCGCTATAGGAGCATTTGCTAGTGCCCCCAGACTCTCTGAGAAGGAGAAATATCTCTAAGTTGGTAGCCATAAGTCTTCTTGAATAAATGGATTTAATTGATGATGCGAGCGACCACAAACTTGCAAACTTTTTTAGCTTTGCATTTTACAACAGTGTGACCCTTTTTGAGACAATTTATGCATAATTTTTAAAAAGGCTTCTTTATATTCCGTTGGTGACGGAATCTTTTCAAATTGGGGATTCCTATTTTTGCATTTAGCTATGAAGCGGAACATATAAACAAATACCCTTAGCAGTTTGAGGTGTGACGAGAATCCCTCGATGATGTCCACTAGATCCGATTTACTTACGGCAGCGGCCAGTCCAACTGCTGTTTTTCTTTTCTCCAGCTCCATCATCTCCCTTGACAGCTCTAGGTGCGGATTATCGGGCCAATCTTCAGCTGCGTTCTTCAAAAACGAAGGTCCACCAAACCAGATTGACTCCTTCAAGTCGTCAATGTCACAACCTCTTGATACTAAATCTGCTGGGTTTTGTTTTGTTGGTACATGTCGCCATGTAGCTTCTTTGGACCACTCCTGAATCTCAGCCACTCTGTTCGAAACGAACGTCGCCAACGAGGAAGGATGAGATCGGATCCAGTGAAGAGTAACTTCTGAATCCGACCAGTAGACGATTCGTTCGATATTTATTTTCAATAAGGGCTTGATTCTGTGCCAAAGATCTGCTAGAAGGTGAGCGGCACATAACTCAAGTCTAGGAAGTGTTTTCGTCTTGAGCGGCGCTACTTTTGACTTTGAAGTCAACAATGAAACCTTGTAACCTTCAACAGTTTTGCTACGAATATAGACGCAAGCACCGTAGGCTCTCATAGATGCGTCGGCGAAACCATGTAATTGTATTGGTGACATCGGATTAGTGAACACATATCGAGGTATGGAGATTTCTTCCACTCTCGACAATGTTTCCTTCAATTTATTCCATGCTGTTTCCAACTGCTGTGAAATAGACTCATCCCAGTCCAACTTATTAAGCCACAACTCCTGCAATAGGATCTTGCCTCGAATGACAATTGGACTTAATAAGCCGAGGGGGTCAAACAGCTTCGATGTCACCGACAATATGTTCCTTTTTGTCGCTCGGAGAACCATGACAGAGGTGTCAATTTTGAAATTTAAGGCATCTTCACTAGGAGTCCATGATATACCTAGAGCCTTAGTTGAATCTGAATCCCAGATTGTTATCGGTTTAACTGTGCTCTCAGATGCAGTGACCTCAGGTGAGTTTGAAAACCACTTGCTCAATTCAAAACCTGCTGTTTGAAGAACCTGAGTAACTTCAGACTTAATTGTCTTAAGTTCTTCTATGCATGCAGCACCAGTTAACATGTCATCGACATAAAAGTCCGACCGAATAACTTCCGAAGCTCTAGGGAGTGATCCTTTTACGGCTTCACTCAACCTCTTTAAACACCTAATGGCCAGAAAAGGGGCTGGACCAGTACCATAAGTAACGGTGTTGAGCTTATATAATCTCAAGGATTCAGATGGATCTCGTCTCCACACTATCAATTGGAATGGCCTATCAGCTTCATTTACCATTACTTGGCGGTACATCTTCTTGACATCAGCTGTCAAAGCGAAACGATGTAACCTGAAGCGAAGAAGAGTTGAATACAAGTCTTCTTGAATTGTAGGCCCCACCATCAGAATGTCGTTAAGAGACATGTGTGTGGACGTCTTACAGGATGCGTCAAACACCACACGGAGTTTTGTTGATGTACTCTCAGGTCTCAGAACGCACTGATGGGGAATAACATAGTGCGGAGTAGACGTAACATCTATGTCAGATAGTGACATATGACCTAAGGCGAGGTACTCTTCCATAAAGTCGAGATACATTTTCTTCAAGCCTTGGTCACGAGTTAGTCTTTTTTCAAGCGACAAGAAACGCCGTTTTGCAACCTCGAACGAGTTGCCTAAAACGTTTGGGTCTGATTTAAACGGCAGTCTAACTTCAAAGCGACCCGAGGGCAAAATCTGAGTAGTCTTCCTGTAGTGGTCTTCACAGAGCTGTTGCTCTGGCGACCATATTTTACTAGTAGATGGCAATTCCTCTAGTGACCAAAACTTCTGCAGCGTGTTATCTATCGAGACAAGCAATTCTTCTTGGCAACTTAACGTTGACGCAGTGCCTTGGGAAGCTGGACTTTTTGGAGCATATTTTCCAGCTACAACCCAGCCAAGAAGGGTTTTTTGCAAAATCGGATACTCTGGACCTTGTTTTATCTGACCGACGGACAACAACTCGAAAAATGACTCTGCACCAATTAGCATATCTATCCATTGAGGTTTGTAAAAATATGGGTCTGCTAATGGTAGGTTCTTGGGGATTTTCCAGTCGCTGACGTTGACTGACTGGTCTGGGTGATACCCAGAAATTGATTTTAATACCCAAAAATCAAACGCGAACTCACTACCAGTTATTCGCGACTTCACCACCGTATGTATTTTATTCTTGACTTGAGAATTGGCTGCACCAATACCAAGCAAGTTAATACATGACTCTTCTTTGCGGATCTGTAAGCGTTGAGCTAAATCTTCAGTTACGAAGTTAGTTTGTGACCCAGAGTCAAGAAGTGCTCGGGCCAAAATGTGATTTCCACTTCTAGTTCGGACGCTTACGATCGACGTTGCAAGAATTACCCTTTCCAACGCTGACGCATGCATAGAATGCGTAGTGGAAGGGTGACCTTGGCTTGGAGGAGGAGAAATATTCTCTGAAGGTGGTGGTAGCGCTAAGCTATTTTCAGTCACTGTGTATCTATGCAATAATTGATGATGCGAGCGACCACAAACTCGACATTTTTAGCTTTGCATTTTACAACAGTGTGACCCTTTTTGAGACAATTTATGCATAACGATGCGGACTTTGTAAACTCAAATCTCTGCATGACGGAGAGACGAGCGAACGGACTACAAATTTCGATTAAATGGTCATTTGAATGGCAGTAACTGCAGGTCTGATTGGTGCTAGTTGAAGAGCAGGCAAATGAACTTTGATTATGCTGCCTGTTTGGAACTACTTTTTCCGATTTTGGCTTTGTCGATTCTTCAGCAGTTAGATGCTGATATCGACGGTTCAATACCCTTTCAAAATCGGACCACAAAGGTAATTTGTCATAATCTAGCTGCTCTTCCCATTTTTGTTTGGTCACATTATCTACTCTATTTAATACTAAATGAATCAGCATTGCATTCGCTATTTTAGTGTCATCGCCTATCGATAACAATGAACCATATATAGATGACACAGTATCGATAAGGCTTCTAAGAGAGGATGCAGATTGCTGATTGATTTTAGGAAGACTAAACAATGATGATATATTGTTCATAAAGATAAGGCATTCGTTATCGTAGACTCTCCTTAGGCTTTCTATAGCCTTTTCATAGTTGCTCTCGGTGACTTGGAATGCCTTAATCGTTCCCAAGGCGTCACCAGAGAGACAGGAGATCAGATGGTTAAACTTTTCGATAGCCGGAATGCTCTTATCATTATGGACAAGAGTCTCGAATAATCCCATAAAATTTTTGAACTCAGAGTAATTGCCGCTAAATTTAGGTAATGCCAAATTATGGAGTCGAGCTCGAGTTGGTGCCATCGTAGCCGAAACTTTTTCTTTTGTTTCGCTAGCTGACTTCACGGTTGAAAGAAGCGACATAATTTTCGCTTTAGTCGTGATTGACAATTCCTCCAACTCGGCTCTTGAAGTCCGGTTGCCTTGACAATAGTTTCAGACAAAAGTTGAAGCCTGCACTCAAGCTCGGAGGCGTCTAGTGGTATAGTACCAGTTTCTAGACGCTGTTCTTTCTACCCGGCGAATGCTCTTTACATATACTCGTAGCCTTTTTCTAAGGTCGTCAATAGACGTCCGACTCACTTTTGGCTTTTCTTGTTCCATTTTAATGGACGAAAACGAGAGAGTATATGTTTTTTATTGTATAATACAATAAATGACGAAAACAAATATACTTGAATAATTTTCGAAGCACTGGTTATCGAAAAATAATTCGTTGCAAGTGATACCGAAAAAGAGTTATACCCGACCAAAAGTAGAGTATGCGTATCACTTGCCGTTTGAGTTCAAGCGCGCAAACAAAATTGACAACAACAATGCTAGTGAGCGGGTGACGTGCAAAAGCGAAAACGAAAAAAATCACCGCTGTAGCTTGCTGTGTAAATGTGCGTATGTATGTATGCAGCTAGAAGTGCAGCTGGCGGACGAACGAATGGGAGAGCAAGAAACGAAAAATTCGCCGCTGCAGCTGATATACACGTAGGTGTGTATGTATGTATATATGTACGTACATACAATTGCTTGAACTCAGCAAATTGTTATTTGCAATCGAATTATGGACGAAAGTTTGTGAGACGGGGCGACAGTGGAACATAAACAACAACAAACAGTTGCATCCAATAGCAGTTCAAACTATATAAGAATTTAACTAAGATGCCTGTCTGTATGTATGTATATACGCATATGTTGGGTATGTGGCGTATATATATGCATGCAAATAAGCTCAACTATTATTATCGTGTACGTATGTGCCAAGAATTGAAAGTGAAATGCCAAAAACCAATTTAAGACGCTTTAAATTTTTCGCACAAATACCTGTGGCTCTGGAACGGGTTGACCGGCTGCTACTTTCCTGGCGCTTGCAGCAATTGCAGGGTATCCCTCGAAGAAATTAGCAGGAACACAATTATAGCACTTAACGCGACCGACGCGAATAATTTGTTTCCACCCACGAACCGAAGGCAATTATTTATTGGCTTATAAAGCACTTAAGGTGTCACTGTCACTTTAAAAAAATGCACAATGCCTTTTCACTTTACAGTCCATGAGGGGCGCCATGAAAAATTAAATGAGTTTATTTAATTGTTTTTACAGAGAACTTTGGTGGCTGTAATTTGCGAAAACGACAACAAGAGACTTGCGTTCGTTACAATGTATATTTTGCGAGTACTTCATTGCTTAGCCTAGCTTAACTACGGCGGCGAAACGGAGCGAATTCAAAACAAGACAAAAGAGAGAACTTTATTACGCTCCCGCTCCGCCCTAAACTAATTACACTATACTTCAAGTTTTTCTTTCTAATAACTAACTTAATTTAACAGATATATTCTTGAGGTAGATCTAGAATACCGCTTTTCAATTCATAATAATCATAATGATCTTCCGTTTTGTACGAAAAATAAAAAACTTACACCCAATTCTCATGTTAAAAAGTTGATAGCTGACTTAGAACATAAGTCAAACTATGTTATCCATTATAGGACACTAAAACAGTGTCTAGAAAATGGATTAATTTTAAAAAAAATTCATAGAGGTGTACGATTCTTCCAAAAACCTTGGCTGCAATCGTACATTGATCTGAATACTTTTCATAGAACGAATGCTAAGAATTCGTTTGAAAAAGATTTTTTTAAACTTCTTAATAACGCGGTCTATGGCAAGACTATTGAAAACGTTGAGAAAAGGGTTAATGTGAGATTGATTACTGAATGGGAAAGTGCAACGCCAACCGATTCCTCTGGTCGCAAAAGAGATTGCGCACGTTCATTGATTGCTAAAATCAATTTCCATAGCGTGAAATATTTTAATGATAATTTTTGCGTATTCCAAATGCGTAAGTTAAATGTTTATTACGATAAACCTATTTATTTAGGGTTTGCTGTGCTAGATATTTCAAAATGGAAAATGTATGATTTTCATTGTCAGTATATGAAACCCAAATTTGGAGAGTCTGTATGTCTAAACTATATGGATACAGACTCTTTCATATACACGATAAAAACTGAAGATTTTTACGCTGATATACGTGCAGATCTTCCAATGAAATTTGATACATCAGATTATCACGCAGATCTCTTGAATAAATATAATTTTAGCAGCGTTAACAAGAAACGCTTAGGGTTTTTCAAAAATGAGTTGAATGGGAAGCCTATGAGTGAATTCGTAGGCTTACGTTAAAAAATGTATTCCTTTCTTGTTGCTGGTGCTCTAGAAGTAAAAAAGTCTACAGGGGTTAAGGCAAGTTGTGTTAAGCGAATCGGCTTTGCTGATTATAAAAAATGTTTAATTACTGGTAAAAAAAACAAGCGGTACAATCTCGTTGATCAGATCAGTTAATCATGTACTTAAAACAAGTACAATTTCAAAAATAGAAAAAACCACAGTCGCGCTGCACGCGACAGTGGGATACCCTTCGACCTATGTTCCGATGTAGTTTAATTTGTTAAATCATACACATATACAAATGCGCATGCTTTTAAATTATTGCCGACAGATGGCGCTCGCGCTTTGCGCTCGCCCGCCTCCCTTGTTAGCTGATACAAGCACTTAGTTTTATGCACATACTTTCTTAAATAACTTCTGTGTTTATTGTCCGATCGGATTGCAATTTCGAGAACACGTAGATATTTTAATGAGCTTAGTATATATTAAAGTCGGAAAGTTGTATCTTTTATACAGCGCTTACAAATTAAGTTCAAAAATTAAATTATTGATTTGCGGGGGCGGTGGGCGTGGCACCTAACATTTGAAATAAACTTGATCTGCTTATAGTACACAGGAGTCTTCCTGCCAAATTTGGTAACTCTAGCTTTTATAATAGCTGAGATCTGTGCGTTCACACAGACAGACGGACAGACGGACAGACAGACAGACAGGGCTCAATCGACTCGGCTTGTGATCCTGAGCAAGAATATATATACTTTATGGGGTCTCCGACGCCTCCTTCTGCCTGTTACATACATTTGCACAAAGTTAGTATACCCTTTTTTGACCATTTTCAATGGTCGAAGGGTATAAAAATAGTTCTTGATAGTAAAGATGATAAACGAGTTATAGAACCAGATTTACATAATACAATGGCTCATGGCCATTATAGAATACAGAAACGTAAGACTCTGGAAGACATAGACTTGTATGATGCTGACATTTTAGTTTGGGAAAAGAAAATTCAAGAGATAGAGACAGCTGAAAATAAAACATTTAAACAGAAAACCCTATTAAAAAGATATAAGGAAGAAAAAGAGAATTCAGAAGTTAATTTATTTTATACTGAAGTGGCCCTGAATATAGAGCAAGAATATATATACTTTATGGGGTCTCCCACGCCTCCTTCTGCCTGTTACATACATTTGCACAAAGTTAGTATACCCTTTTTTGACCATTTGCAATGGTCGAAGGGAATAAAAAGAGAATTTATTAGAAAATTGTTTTGATTTAATATTTATTTATAAAATGTATAAAATCTGATTTAGATAATAAAACATTTGTTATAAACACATAAAGTCTGATAAAGAATAAAACAATTGTTGTTAGTATAAGTTTATATAAAGAAAATTTGATTAAGAATAAAACATTTGTTATTAGTATAAGTTTATATAAAGAAAATTTTGAAATTAAGAATAAAACCTTTGTTGTTAGTATAAGTTTATAAAAAGAAAATTTTGAAATTAAAGATATATTAAAAAAAAAAAATTCAATATAAATTGTTTAAAATTTAATGTATATATTGGTGTACAGCGGTGGGGTATATATTATATTAGATGACAAAGTATATATTTATAGAATTTCGTTTTTATGTACCCAACTATCTTGAGAGGTAGGGTAACCCAGCCAACGCACAAAGACTCTATCCCCTTTTCGTTTCAAAATTTTTTCCACTAGATTTATATGCGGGAAACGGGTTTTTTTTATCTCTTGTTTATAAAATCCTCCTTCAATGGGGTTTCCATTAAGGTCATCGAGTAAATATGTAGTTGGATACGTTCTTTGAATTTTCCGAATTCTAAAAATTTCTGTTGTTCAATTTGGGGTATATCCCTTTTGAAATACATTTTTGTATTTACTTATACGCACAAGATCACCTTGACGCAAGTTTTTGACTATAAATATTGACTATAAATATTAAGTTGTCAAATATCTCCCTTCCGCTTTTTTGTCTTTTGAATTTCGCGTCTATGTACAAAGCGCTACAGAGCTCGTATTAGGCAACACTATACATAATTTGAAAGGTCTTGACATAACCTACAAAACAACGCTATACATGATAAGTTTGGATATTGCGTTCAACAGTTATAGACGTGCAAACATGGAGTTCACTAACGCAGAAATTCGCGCTATTTTAAAGTTTTCCTTCGTTAAAGGCAAATCCGCTAGAGAAACGTTCCGTGAGATTAATGGTGTTTTGGGGGATGGTACTCTATCACTTCGAACCGCGGAGGAATGGTTTCGACAATTCAGAGCCGGTGAAAACGACACCATGTGTTTGGTGGGATTGGAAGGGAATCATCCACTATGAGCTGCTCCCATATGGCCAGACGCTTAATTCTACCATCTACTGCGAACAACTGGACCGCTTGAAGCAGGCGATCGACCAGAAGCGTCCAGAATTGGCCAACAGGAAGGGTGTAGTGTTCCACCAGGACAACGCCAGACCACACACTTCGTTGATGACTTGTCAGAAGCTACGGGAGCTCGGATGGCAGGTTTTATTGCATCCACCATATAGACCGGACGTAGCGCCAAGTGATTACCACCTGTTCCTGTCCATCGCGAACGCTCTTGATGGTGTAAGAAGGGTGGTTTCTACGAGGGGGGTATAATGAAGTTGCCGTCTAGATGGAAACAGATCATCGAACAAAACGGCGCATATTTTAACTAAATCCGATCACTGTAAAACTTTTTATAAAGCATTGAATGAAAATCAAAAAAGCGGAAGGGAGATATTTGACAACCTAATATTTTTATGTGGTTATAAGCTGTCTTTAGAATTTTTTTTTCATTGCCCTTTGTTACATTAATTGGCTTCTCTTGTATGGTTCTATGCTTTCGATTATTATATACATCAATTAGTTGTTTGTATATTTGAACCCATTTATATGCTCCATTAAAACTGAACTCACGCCACATAAGTTCTTTCAATGTTTTATTAAACCGTTCAACAATTGATACCTTTAGGGAACTGAATGTAGAGTAGTGATTGATTTCACAACGCTGCATTAATGCGTTGAAATGTGTATTATAAAATTCAGTTCCGTTATCAGTTTGTAAATTTTTTGGTGCACCACCACCAGACTTGAATATTTTTATACCCTTCGACCATTGAAAATGGTCAAAAAATGCAAATGTATGTAACAGGCAGAAGGAGGCGTGGGAGACCCCATAAAGTATATATATTCTTGCTCAGGATCGCTAGCCGAATCGATTGAGCCATGTCCGTCTGTCTGTCTGTCTGTGTGAACGCACAGATATCAGCTATTATAAAAGCTAGAGTTACCAAATTTGGCAGGAAGTTTCCTGTGTACTATAAGCTGATCAAGTTTATTTCAAATGTTAGGTGCCACGCCCACCTCACCCGCAAATCAATAATCTAAGTTTTGAACTTAATTTGTAAGCGCTATATAAAAGATATAACTTTCTGACTTTAACATAAACTAAGCTCATTAAAATATCTACGTATTCTCGAAATTGCAATCCGATCGGAAAATAAACACAGAAGTTATTTAAGAAAGTATGTGCAGAAAACCAAGTGCTTGTATCAGCTAACAAGGGAGGCGGGCGAGCGCCATCTGTCGGCAATAATTTAAAAGCATAACGCATTTGTATATATATGTGTATGAATTTAACAAATTAAACTACACCGGAACATAGGTCGAAGGGTATCCCACTGTCGCGTGAGTTACCACCCCACCCCCTAAACCTCCACGCCTCTAACGTTGTCGGACACTGAACCGGGAAGGCGAACAACTGGAGCACCGCATCCGGCCAAGTGCTGACTTCGCGTACGAAGTTGCACAGCAACATTGTCTGCAAGGGACTCGGTCAGCCGAATGCTGAAGCGGCACAAAAATTATGTTTATGTTTACATTTAAGAACCTATGTACTCTTAAGAACAAAAACACTTATGTACAAAACAGAGAGCTAGAGGAGACTTCTCTAAAAGAATAAACTTCACTCTGGTTTTGAGCTCCAACAGACTCAGTCGTGTTCATCTTTTCCCGTTTGCCAATAACTTCCATTTGTGACTACATATATACATAAATGCACAACTAAAACCCTGCATACTTACCAACCATACACACTCATCAACCAAAGGACGTCAGACGCCCCCACTGGCTTCCCCCTCGTGTCCACACTGATAACTGGCGCAGCCGGTAGGATGAATTTCCTAACCGTATTCACTTACTTGTAAGTAGGAAAAAATGTGAGAAAAGAAACAAATTATATTTAAATGTCGACAACAAACATACACACAAATCTAAACCCCAACCCACCATAATGACACGGAATCACCTTGTCACCGATTTGCTCTTATGCCATCCAACACATCTTAGTTTTCATTTGATAAGTGCAAGTGTGAGTGCTGCCATAGTGACGTAGTGACGTGGAATCAAACGATGATAACCATGTCACTGGTATACATACATATATACACTCGAATACATGACATCAAACACCATACAACACACTCATGCACCGTATTGCCGCGCTGACGTGGAATCTATCGCTGATCATCACGTCATCGGTACTTACATACGCTGCCAAACATCAAATTTTCATTAAAAAGTGCAAGTGTACCGTGCTGCCGCGCTGACGTGGAATCTATCGCTGATCATCACGTCATCGGTACTTACATACGCTGCCAAACATCAAATTTTCATTAAAAAGTGCAAGTGTACCGTATTGCCGCGCTGACGTGGAATCTATCGCTGATCATCACGTCATCGGTACTTACATACGCTGCCAAACATCAAATTTTCATTAAAAAGTGCAAGTGTACCGTGCTGCCGCGCTGACGTGGAATCTATCGCTGATCATCACGTCATCGGTACGTACATACGCTGGTAAATGTATCGCCAAAAGCCTCTTTATATACTTATACATTCGAACATACAATATCAAATAAAATACATTCAATTACACATACACCCAAAATACTCCACCGCACTTGGTTACATACAACACTGTACAATGTAACCACAGCAGCGCGAAATCAAACGCTGATCGTTGCGCTGCTGTGCTATATACAAACGTATCGCTAAAAACTCTTCTCACTCATGTGCCGCATTGCCGCGTTAGTGTGGAATCAAACGCTGATCATCACACTGACGACGACTATACATGCACGCAAAATACTTTATCGCATCCGCTTACATACAGCGCCATAAAATGTAGCCACTGTGGTATGGAATCAAACGTTGATCATCATACCACTGTGACATAAACAAATTAAGCACTCAAGCTTCTTTAACACATTTGCATACTCACGAACACATTGCCATACAACGGCGAAGAACCAAAACGCAGATACTCCCACTGTCAAAACATAAACACATATCATATTTCGGACCAGACAAGTCGCATTGAGCGTATCTCAGCAACAACAATGCTACATGGGTGGTTGCGGACCCATGCCAGGGGAGTCGAAGTAAAGGGTGAACGCTTGAGTATCGTCAAGTTACTTCGCTTTTCGATCCCCTGCGAAGTGTCGCGTCACTCATGAAGGCCACTTTAAATAACAGAACATACATGAAAAAAAAAGGGGAAAGAAGTCGACATATATTTATACTTTGTTCCCTTTCGTAATGCAATTTCTGTACATAAATATATATTAATACCAATAATATTGCAGAGCCTGATAAAGAGTATAGAGGACGCACAAACAAACACACATATAGTACAAATAAGTAATTACTTACGAAACTCAAAAATCATACTCTGTATACTTAAAATATCCTAAAATAAGCACACCATCCAAATCTAAAACACACTATATACACATACATACACACTTAGATAAGTACATAAATTGTATCTAAACACACTATATACACACATACACTTAAATAAGCACACGATTTATATTTAAATACACTATATATATACATATATATACTTAAATAAGTACATAACCCACACTTGAACTACATTATAAGCCCACCCACTCATTCCCCTGAGGTAGAAAACTTGTTCATTGTTTTTCGGTTATACACGATAAACCGAGTAACTTAAAATTTAATGTCAAAAAAGCTAGTTTATGATCAAGGAGCAGAATTCGCCAGCGACATGTTCAACAAATTCTGCACTCAATTTAATATTGATCTACATGTTACGTCTTTCCAACAATCTTCTAGTAACTCTCCCGTTGAACGGCTACACTCAACTTTAACTGAAATTTACAGAATAGTACTTGACGCTAGGAAACAACAGAAACTCAACACCGAACATGACGAGTTAATGTCCGAAGTTCTAATTACATACAATAACGCAATCCATTCTGCGACTAAACATACTCCCTTCGAGCTATTTAACGGACGCACCCATATGTTCAATCAAGCGATCAAGTTCAACAGTGAACACGACTACTTAACAAAATTAAACGAATTCCGCGAAAAACTTTACCCCACGGTTGCAGAAAAACTTTCAAACAACGCAACTAAGAGAACCCTAAAATTGAATGAAACTAGAACAGACCCTATAACCCTTCAACCCGACACTCTAATTCTTAGGAAAGAAAACAGACGGAACAAAATTACACCTAGGTTTTCCATTCACAAAGTCAAACACGACAAGGGTCGCACTTTAATCACTACAAAAACCAAAAACTACACAAATCAAAAATTCGAAAGATAGTTCTAAAGAAAGGAAAAAAATAATTTACTTAACACTGATGACAATTGACCCCATGCCTTCTTAATTTACCATTTCAGATTCACCTTCGGGTCGACTAAAGCCATTTCTATCCGCTACCTAAACGATAATACCCCTATAGCCAAATTAGAACTAGGTGAAGCTCTACTAACTGACAGATACAAAATAATTAGTCATGTTATTAACTTACAAGACTATAACAAATGTATGGAACAATTTTACCAGACTATTAATGGATTTCACCCCGATACCACTTTAGGAGATTCTGTCACTATCTTAAAAGCCAAACTAAACCAAGCCCAGGTCAAACTCAAAGCCTTAACCCCACTTAATAGAAACAAACGTGGCTTGGTCAACGGACTGGGTAGTCTTGTAAAGGTTGTTACTGGTAACATGGATGCCAATGACGATAAAGAGATCCATGAAGAATTAAACAATATAAAGAAAAATTCTAAAATCGCTAATGATAACTTCCTAAACCAAGAATTGTTTAACAATGAAATACTTACCCGGTTCGAGAACATTACAAACCATATAAACAATGAGCAAATTTTGATAAGTAAATTCCTTGAAAACTCACAAAATAAAATTTACAAACAATTAGACATGCATGATTCCCTTCTGGAAGAAATGCAGTACTTGAACAGGATTAATTATAACATAGAACTATTTACCAATCACTTGAATGACATAACGGAAAGTATGTTATTAGCAAAATTAAATATAATTCCCAAGTTCATCCTAAATGAACAAGAAATGGACAAAATAAAAAACATTTTGGAAAAACAAAATGTTACAATAAAGAATGAACAAAATATATACAACTATCTAAGAATTAACACGCTAAGCTACGAACAAAAAATAATTTTTAACATCAAAGTACCAATATTTAAGCAGCCTGGCTATGCCCTTGCAAGACTAGTTTCACTACCCATAAATAACACTTATTTTATAATTACCCCAAACTACTTAGCCTATAATGCTAATAATAAGAAATATCATATGACACGAAAATGCCCTAAGCTGGATGGCACATTCTTGTGCGATGAAGACTTTGTTATCGACACACCCCAAAATAATACGTGCCTGACAAATCTTTTAAACGGAGAAAACAGTTCCTGTAATGTGCGGGAAACCGGTCCTATCACCGACGTCTTCGAAGCAGAGAGGCTACATCTTCGCGTTCCATGTAAACAATATGAAAATATCCCTAACTAACGGCTCTGAGCTCTCCATAACGGGGTCAGCCATCATCAGATATATTAATGAAACGATACAAATTAATGGTATCGATTACGATGGCACAGATGACACCTTTCCCGAACAACTGGATTTTGCCCTTCCACCTGTGCGCGAAATAACTAAGAATACCACCATTATGGTACTAAGCTTAGAGAAACTTCATCTCGAAACCGCTCAAACAATGGGTAAAATCCTGGCTGTCCATAACATTACAACACGACATACCTGGACACTCTATACTCTGCTCGGACTGGTAGCATCCCTGGCAATAATCTTATGGCTACACCGACGAACGAAACACATCGTCCACGTCCATGAAGACCACCGCCTACCGATCTACGCGCCGTCCATACCTTCCCTATGGCCGTCGCTTCGAACTGGGGAGGGAGGAGTTACCACCCCACCCCCTAAACCTCCACGCCTCTAACGTTGTCGGACACTGAACCGGGAAGGCGAACAACTGGAGCACCGCATCCGGCCAAGTGCTGACTTCGCGTACGAAGTTGCACAGCAACATTGTCTGCAAGGGACTCGGTCAGCCGAATGCTGAAGCGGCACAAAAATTATGTTTATGTTTACATTTAAGAACCTATGTACTCTTAAGAACAAAAACACTTATGTACAAAACAGAGAGCTAGAGGAGACTTCTCTAAAAGAATAAACTTCACTCTGGTTTTGAGCTCCAACAGACTCAGTCGTGTTCATCTTTTCCCGTTTGCCAATAACTTCCATTTGTGACTACATATATACATAAATGCACAACTAAAACCCTGCATACTTACCAACCATACACACTCATCAACCAAAGGACGTCAGACGCCCCCACTGGCTTCCCCCCTCGTGTCCACACTGATAACTCGTGCAGCGCGACTGTGGTTATTTTCTATTTTTTCCATTACCTGTGCTACTTATTTAGCTGTTTTTGTTTTTAATGCTTCACCCCATGCATATTTTGAAAAACAATCTATAACAGTTAGAAGATATCGGAACCCATTATTCGATTAGGTGTATGCCCCCATTTCAACTAAATCAGCTTGCCATAAGTCGTTGATACCCTTCACGATTACTCTACGTCTCTTAAAATTCTTAACAGATGCTTGATGTAGTTCATTCACTATTTCTCGCTTCGTTGATGGCAGTAGATATATAATGCGGGTTCTGGGACAGGAAGTGGAATGGGGAGTAAAAATTAATGGGGTGTGACGAGGGGGGGTTAGGTAATTAAGGTACCTAATTAGCATATTTAATGGGTTTTTTTGGGGTGATCGGTCAATTTAGGGTCCTAATTAGCATATTTAATGTGTTTTTTGGGCTAGATCGGTCAATTTAGGGTCTTAATTAGCATATTTAATGGGTTTTTCTGGGACAAAAAGTGGGGTGGTTAGGGGTGCGTGACGAGGGGTCGGAAGTTAAGGATCCATCTTAATTAGCATAATAGCTGGGTGTTATGTATTATGAAAATGAGCATGCATGATCATGTTTACATACGCACGTGTTAGGGTTTGTGGGTGAATGCATGCGTCAGTGCACACATGCATGTGTGACGAGGGGTCAGAAATTTAGGGTCCTAATTCGGTGATGAATTAAGGTGGGGAGTGTTAAAGGTTAACAGGTGAGTATATGAAAATGAGCATGCATGATCATGTTTACATGCACACGTGTTAGGGTTTGTGGGTGCATGCACGCTTCAGTGCACACACGCGTGTGACTCATGGGGTTGGCAGGTGAGTATATGCAAATGAGCATGCATGATCATGTTTACATACGCACGTGTTAGGGTGTGTGGGTGAATGCATGCGTCAGTGCACACACGCATGTGACTTACGGAGATCGCTGACGAGGGTAATATTTGAGAGGCCGGGACACCCTACCACAACATGTTAATGTGTGTATCGCCTCTTTTGTGACCCTAGCCGTGACCGTGAGCATGAAAACGCTAAGGGTGTCCTCAAGCGTGCTAATTGATCGTTAGCACGTGCTTAATCATGAAATGTGTAAACAGCTACCGCCTCAACTTGTTGATTATGTAAATTAATATTAGTTTTGTGTATGTGTGCGTGTGTATGATCAGTAACCCTATTTTAATATGCTAATTTTCTAATTGATAATTAAGTGTGAGAAATTTCACATGACACCCTCATGTGAGAGTAGTATCCCTATCATGATATGTTAGTGCGTAAACAAAACACTGCAACCTGTTGTCCTAACTGCTTACTGTGTTTGTTTGCACCTGTTCTCCTGTTGTTCGGCGTGGGAACTATCTTGTATCCTAATTATTTTCTATGAACCGAGGGTGGTTGGGCGTAGTAAATCCACCTTCTAACATGGTTTATTCTAATAATAGTACAGTGATCAGCTTGTAGTAAGATACACAAATGCACATACCCTGTCTAATATAGAGTATGTAGCAACATTGTATAAGCGTATATATGCAAGCATTAAGTGCAAATGTAATATGACCGCTCAATTATGTATGAGACGGTTAGAGGCGCAGCGTGAGAACTGCTGCGCAAGCACTCTATATAAAATTGCCTTATATACGCTTGCACATATATATATTTAAAAACCATTATGTATTAGACTTAAGCAAAGAATATTTTCGCAATAAAGAGACAGTTGGAGATGAACTGGCTAAGAGCCAAGAAGCAAATTATTTTACATTACATTACATTACATGGCGACCGTGCCATAGGCACGAGGCTGCATACAATACTGTGTTGATGACTGGATGGAAGTGGATAAAATATGACTGGATGGATGTCGATACAAATATGACTGAGTGAGTAGAGTATAGTGAAGTGTACTGGGAAATATAATAGCGTACTTAAGGTGAACATTATACACCAATACGCCAACACCCGGTTAATAAACAGCTCAAAAATTAAGCTGAAAACCACTTTGCAAGTAAATGCAAAAATAGAAAACTCCCAACACAACTCACATGCTCACTCAGCATAAAACTGTACAATATATACTAAAGTTATTACCAAAAACCACCAGTTAACCAGTTAACCAACAATTAATGTCAGAGGAACTAAATCTCAACAACGCTGTTCCTATTGAACAAAGGGATTTGCCGACGTTGCAAGAGGCCTTGCAGGCAAATCCAACCGATGGACCACGCCCACTCACAATAGATGAGTACAGGGCACGCCAAAAAAAAAGGAAATACCAAAACATAAAAGGAGTGGACGAAGAGCAAAACTCTTACAGCAACGGCGACTGGTCAAGGAAATGATCGAGTTGGCCAAAGACGAATCATCCCGACAACGCTACAAAGAGCGTCTACAACAACTAGACGAACAGCTTCGCACTGATGCGAAACAACGCAAACGGGCTGCATAATTGCCAATGCCCCAATTTGCCTTTATTTTAATATCAAGCCGATGCGGGAAACCGCTGCTTGAAAACTACTAAACCAAACAATAGGCTTTGTACTAACAAATGTGGTTGGAGAAATTTTTAACAATAATGAACTGTAAATCGAATTGTGAGCCAACCACGTTTCCTAAAAATCTTTATTTCCGTTAGGAGAATGAATAAGCAATAGCCTTAGAAATAGATGTCAATAAAGACAAACAAAATAAGTAAAGAATATAAACCAGAACATTTCAACAATAATTTTTATAGTATACCCACTATGGGTTTAATAGATACCAAGACAGTGGACTCCACTGCCAACGTTATTAATAAGGTCGAAGTCAAAAATAATGATATGTTCTGGATAACTATTATATTAATTATTATGGCATTAATAATGATAGCCAACGCGCTAATAAAAATCTACAAATTACATAATAAATGCCTTAAAAAACGATATCGGAGCACAGCAAACGCTCTAAACGATATCTAAGATATGAATTAAATCAAAATCATTGTATTGCAAGAGTAAACGAAATAAAACGAAATAAAATAGAAATAACTGCTAATTCCAATGCAATGGGCAGAGTTAGTCACACATTTAAAATGTGCAAAAGAGGAGTTTAATAGGTCTCATAAATGTCTGAATAAAAAGTGTACCAATAACAACGGACACTAAAACAAAACATATAGAAATTCTAATAACACAATATAATATAGTGCAGAGGATAATTGTTGAAAATAGCACCAAATTATCAGCCTTAAATTATACACAAGTAATAGAGACATCAAAAACTCTAAGAGAAAAATTAATAGAAATTTCTGAAAGACACCAATTACAGGTATTTTGTCCACCAATAGTAGGAGAATTAGCAAAGTTCGACCCAGATATACTAACAGGTGATAGAGAAACACAAAAAACAACCCAAATATCAATAGAAACACAAACTGACACTCTAGAGTCAGAGTATTCAAACTCAGAGGTAGAAAAACTTGAAGTAATCACAATGGCTCATCAACTATAGAATTTTTAAAAATAGCCTCGTCTCTACTACATGAATACGATGGCAAGCCCGAAAATTTAAAAAGTTTCATAGACGCATTGAACTTAGTAGACTCAATAAAAGGCGACTATGAAACAACAGCAGTTAATATTATAAAAAACAAAACTTAAGGGACACGCTAGAGATTTAATAACTGACGAGCTAACAATCGCCGCAGTAATTGCTAAGTTGTCTGGTAGAATTAAAGGAGATTCGGTAGAAGTCATATCTGCCACACTCCTAAATATTCAACAGAGAGGCAAAACGGCAAATGTTTACGTCAAAGAAATAGAAGAAATAGCTAAAGCCTTAGAAGGAGCTTACGTTAGTGACGGTCTATCACCGGAAATAGCAGCAAAATACACAACAGCACAGGCTGTTAAATCAATGATCAAGGGATGCACGATAGAGACAGTCAAAAAAAAAATTATGGCAAGGCATATTCAATAACATGAATGATGCCGTATCTAAATTTATAGATAACTGCAACGCTGCAACAGGTCAAAATAACCCGGTATTATATTACCAAAACTGTTCTCAACGCGGTGGAAATCGCGGCAAAAACAACAAAAGAGAAAAATAATAGAGGCGTAGACATAACAACTATAGCAATTATAATGGAAATAACCACTATAATTCAAATAGAGGCAATTCTCGAGGTGGCCCATACAGAGGCAACTCAAATAGAGGGAAATGCCAATAATAATACAATCCGAGTAACCGAAGGGACATCTGAAAACCAGCCAAACCCCTTGAGCAATCAACAATAAGTAAAATACTTAATATAAATCTAAACCTCAGCAGTCTCATTCAAATCAGAAATGGATATACTAATAATCCATTAACCTTATTAATTGACACAGGAGCGAGCATTTCTAGCTGAAAAATAGAATCAATAGGACAGGCACAAATTGATCTACTTTTCGATTATTTCATAATCAGTCACATTTTCAAATCGTATACACCGAATTTCCCGTACCTTGTGACGGAATTCCATGTCATTACATGTCCGG
>JAEIFS010000655.1:0-180358 GCA_018904165.1 Zaprionus camerounensis
TTCGATATTTTCTACAATTTTCATCGCAGGACTTTTCGAAGGACTTTTTTTTACTTATCACTGCTTTATCAATTTAAGTCAAAATATCAAAATTCTAAATTTTGAAAAATTTTGAAAATGTTGTAAGGGGGGGGACCCTCTCACAAATTTACATCTAAATTAAGGGTTTTTCTTCAATATTTTCCACAATGTTCATCGCAAAGACTTTTCGAATGACTTTTATACAACTTAGTACTAGCTTTATCAATTTAAGTCAAAATATCAAAATTCTGAAAAATTTTGAAAAATTTTGAAAATGTTGTAAGGGGGACCCTTATTACAAATTTACACCTAAATTAAGGGTTTTTCTTCGATATTTTCCACAATGTTCATCGCAAGGACTTTTCGAAGGACTTTTTATACAACTTAGTACTAGCTTTATCAATTTAAGTCAAAATATCAAAATTCTAAATTTTGAAAAATTTTGAAAATGTTGTAAGGGGACCCTCATCACAAATTTACACCTAAATTAAGGGTTTTTCTTCGATATTTTCCACAATGTTCATCGAAAGACTTTTCGAAGGACATTTTATACTACTTATTACTAGCTTTATCAATTTAAGTCAAAATATCAAAATTCTAAATTTTGAAAAATTTTGAAAATGTTGTAAGGGGGACCATTATCACAAATTTACACCTAAATTAAGGGTTTTTCTTCGATATTTTCTACAATTTTCATCGCAGGACTTTTTTCGAAGGACTTTTTATACTACTTATTACTAGCTTTATCAATTTAAGTCAAAATATCAAAATTCTAAATTTGAAAATTTTGAAAATGTTGTAAGGGGGGACCCTTATCACAAATTTACACCTAAATTAAGGGTTTTTCTTCGATATTTTCCACAATTTTCATCGCAAAGACTTTTCGAAGGACTTTTTATACTACTTATTACTAGCTTTATCAATTTAAGTCAAAATATCAAAATTCTAAATTTTGAAGAATTTTGAAAATGTTGTAAGGGGGACCCTTATCACAAATTTACACCTAAATTAAGGGTTTTTCTTCGATATTTTCCACAATGTTCATCGCAAAGACTTTTTCGAAGGACTTTTTATACTACTTATTACTAGCTTTATCAATTTAAATCAAAATACCAAAATTCTAAATTTTGAAAAATTTTGAAAATGTTGTAAGGGGGGACCATTATCACAAATTTACACCTAAATTAAGGGGTTTTCTTCGATATTTTCTACAATTTTCATCGCAGGACTTTTTCGAAGGACTTTTTATACTACTTATTACTAGCTTTATCAATTTAAATCAAAATATCAAAATTCTACATTTTGAAAAATTTAGAAAATGTTGTAAGGGGCGACCCTTAACACAAATTTACACCTAAATTAAGGGTTTTTCTTCGATATTTTCCACAATGTTTATCGCAAAGACTTTTCGAATGACTTTTTATACAACTTAGTACTATCTTTATCAATTTAAGTCAAAATATCAAAATTCTAAATTTTGAAAAATTTTGAAAAATTTTGAAAATGTTGTAAGGGGGACCCTTATTACAAATTTACACCTAAATTAAGCGTTTTTCTTCGATATTTTCTACAATTTTCATCGCAGGACTTTTTCGAATGACTTTTTATACTACTTATGACTAGCTTTATCAATTTAAGTCAAAATATCAAAATTCTAAATTTTGAAAAATTTTGAAAATGTTGTAAGGGGGACCCTCATCACAAATTTACACCTAAATTAAGGGTTTTTCTTCAATATTTTCCACAATGTTCATCGCAAAGACTTTTCGAAGGACTTTTTATACAACTTAGTACTAGCTTTATCAATTTAAGTCAAAATATCAAAATTCTAAATTTTGAAAAATTTTGAAAATGTTGTAAGGGGGGACCCTTATCACAAATTTACACCTAAATTAAGGGTTTTTCTTCAATATTTTCCACAATGTTCATCGCAAAGACTTTTCGAAGGACTTTTTATACTACTTATTACTAGCTTTATCAATTTAAGTCAAAATATCAAAATTCTAAATTTTGAAGAATTTTGAAAATGTTGTAAGGGGGACCCTTATCACAAATTTACACCTAAATTAAGGGTTTTTCTTCGATATTTTCCACAATTTTCATCGCAAAGACTTTTCGAAGGACTTTTTATACTACTTATTACTAGCTTTATCAATTTAAGTCAAAATATCAAAATTCTAAATTTTGAAGAATTTTGAAAATGTTGTAAGGGGGACCATTATCACAAATTTACACCTAAATTAAGGGTTTTTCTTCGATATTTTCTACAATTTTCATCGCAGGACTTTTTCGAAGGACTTTTTATACTACTTATGACTAGCTTTATCAATTTAAGTCAAAATATCAAAATTCTAAATTTTGAAAAATTTTGAAAATGTTGTAAGGGGGGACCCTTATCACAAATTTACACCTAAATTAAGGGTTTTTCTTCGATATTTTCCACAATGTTCATCGCAAAGACTTTTCGAAGGACTTTTATACAACTTAGTACTAGCTTTATCAATTTAAGTCAAAATATCAAAATTCTAAATTTTGAAAAATTTTGAAAATGTTGTAAGGGGGGACCCTTATCACAAATTTACACCTAAATTAAGGGTTTTTCTTCGATATTTTCCACAATGTTCATCGCAAAGACTTTTCGAAGGACTTTTTATACTACTTATTACTAGCTTTATCAATTTAAGTCAAAATATCAAAATTCTAAATTTTGAAAAATTTTGAAAATGTTGTAAGGGGGGACCCTTATCACAAAATTACACCTAAATTAAGGGTTTTTCTTCGATATTTTCCACAATGTTCATCGCAAAGACTGTTCGAAGGACATTTTATACAACTTAGTACTAGCTTTATCAATTTAAGTCAAAATACCAAAATTCTAAATTTTGAAAAATTTTGAAAATGTTGTAAGGGGGGACCCTTATCACAAATTTACACCTAAATTAAGGGTTTTTCTTCGATATTTTCCACAATGTTCATCGCAAAGACTTTTCGAAGGACTTTTTATACAACTTAGTACTAGCTTTATCAATTTAAGTCAAAATATCAAAATTCTAAATTTTGAAAAATTTTGAAAATGTTGTAAGGGGGGACCCTTATCACAAATTTACACCTAAATTAAGGGTTTTTCTTCGATATTTTCAACAATTTTCATCGCAAAGACTTTTCGAAGGACATTTTATACTACTTATGACTAGCTTTATCAATTTAAATCAAAATATCAAAATTCTAAATTTTGAAAAATTTTGAAAATGTTGTAAGGGGGGACCCTTATCACAAATTTACACCTAAATTAAGGGTTTTTCTTCGATATTTTCCACAATTTTCATCGCAAAGACTTTTCGAAGGACATTTTATACTACTTATTACTAGCTTTATCAATTTAAGTCAAAATATCAAAATTCTAAATTTTGAAAAATTTTGAAAATGTTGTAAAGGGGGACCATTATCACAAATTTACACCTAAATTAAGGGTTTTTCTTCGATATTTTCCACAATTTTCATCGCAAAGACTTTTTCGAAGGACTTTTTATACTACTTATGACTAGCTTTATCAATTTAAATCAAAATATCAAAATTCTAAATTTTGAAAAATTTTGAAAATGTTGTAAGGGGGGACCCTTATCACAAATTTACACCTAAATTAAGGGTTTTTCTTCGATATTTTCTACAATTTTCATCGCAGGACTTTTCGAAGGACTTTTTATACTACTTATGACTAGCTTTATCAATTTAAATCAAAATATCAAAATTCTACATTTTGAAAGATTTTGAAAATGTTGAAAATGCGTAAGGGGGACCCTTATCACAAATTTACACCTAAATTAAGGGTTTTTTCTTCGATATTTTCTACAATTTTCATCGCAAGGGCTTTTCGAAGGACTTTTTATACTACTTATGACTAGCTTTATCAATTTAAATCAAAATATCAAAATTCTAAATTTTGAAAAATTTTGAAAATGTTGTAAGGGGGGACCCTTATCACAAATTTACACCTAAATTAAGGGTTTTTCTTCGAGATTTTCTACAATTTTCATCGCAGGACTTTTTCGAAGGACTTTTTATACTACTTATGACTAGCTTTATCAATTTAAATCAAAATATCAAAATTCTAAATTTTGAAAAATTTTGAAAATGTTGTAAGGGGGGACCCTTATCACAAATTTACACCTAAATTAAGGGTTTTTCTTCGATATTTTCCACAATTTTTATCGCAAACACTTTTCGAAGGACTTTTTATACTACTAATTACTAGCTTTATCAATTTAAGTCAAAATATCAAAATTCTAAATTTTGAAAAATTTTGAAAATGTTGTAAGGGGGGACCCTTATCACAAATTTACACCTAAATTAAGGGTTTTTCTTCAATATTTTCCACAATTTTCATCGCAGGACTTTTCGAAGGACTTTTTATACAACTTAGGACTAGCTTTATCAATTTAAGTCAAAATATCAAAATTCTAAATTTTGAAAAATTTTGAAAATGTTGTAAGGGGGGACCCTTATCACAAATTTACACCTAAATTAAGGGTTTTTCTTCGATATTTTCCACAATTTTCATCGCAAAGACTTTTCGAAGGACATTTTTATACTACTTATTACTAGCTTTATCAATTTAAATCAAAATATCAAAATTCTAAATTTTGAAAAATTTTGAAAATGTTGTAAGGGGGACCCATATCGCAAATTTACACCTAAATTAACGGTTTTTCTTCGATATTTTCCACAATGTTTCATCGCAAAGACTTTTCGAAGGACTTTTTATACTACTTAGTACTAGCTTTATCAATTTAAATCAAAATATCAAAAAATTCTGAAAATTTTGAAAAATTTTGAAAATGTTGTAAGGGGGACCCTTATTACAAATTTACACCTAAATTAAGGGTTTTCTTCGATATTTTCTACAATTTTCATCGCAGGACTTTTCGAAGGACATTTTATACTACTTATTACTAGCTTTATCAATTTAAATGAAAATATCAAAATTCTAAATTTTGAAAAATTTTGAAAATGTTGTAAGGGGGGACCCTTATCACAAATTTACACCTTAATTAAGGGTTTTTCTTCGATATTTTCCACAATGTTCATCGCAAAGACTTTTCGAAGGACTTTTTATACAACTTAGAACTAGCTTTATCAATTTAAGTCAAAATATCAAAATTCTAAATTTTGAAAAATTTTGAAAATGTTGTAAGGGGGGACCCTTATCACAAAATTACACCTTAATTAAGGGTTTTTCTTCGATATTTTCCACAATGTTCATCGCAAAGACTTTTCGAAGGACTTTTTATACAACTTAGAACTAGCTTTATCAATTTAATTCAAAATATCAAAATTCTTAATTTTTGAAAAATTTTGAAAATGTTGTAAGGGGGGACCCTTAACACAAATTTACACCTAAATTAAGGGTTTTTCTTCGATATTTTCCAATTTTATCGCAAACACTTTTCGAAGGACTTTTATACTACTTATTACTAGCTTTATCAATTTAAGTCAAAATATCAAAATTCTAAATTTTGAAAAATTTTGAAAATGTTGTAAGTGGGGACCCATATCGCAAATTTACACCTAAATTAACGGTTTTTCTTCGATATTTTTTTCGCAAACACTTTTCAAAGGACTTTTTATATTACTTATGACTAGCTTTATCAATTTAAATCAAAATATCAAAATTCTAAATTTATAAAAATTTAGAAAACGTTGTAAGGGGGGACCCTTATTACAAATTTACACCTAAATTAAGGGTTTTGACTTCGATATTTTCCACAATTTTCATCGCAAAGACTTTTCGAAGGACATTTTATACAACTTAGTACTAGCTTTATCAATTTAAGTCAAAATATCAAAATTCTAAATTTTGGAAAATTTCGAAAATGTTGTAAGGGGGGACCCTTATCAGAAATTTACACCTAAATTAAGGGTTTTTCTTCGATATTTTCCACAATGTTCATCGCAAAGACTTTTCGAAGGACTTTTTATACAACTTAGTACTAGCTTTATCAATTTAAGTCAAAATATCAAAATTCTAAATTTTCAAAAATTTTGAAAAATTTTGAAAATGTTGTAAGGGGGGACCCTTATCACAAATTTACACCTAAATTAAGGGTTTTTCTTCGATATTTTCCACAATGTTCATTGCAAAGACTTTTCGAAGGACTTTTTATACAACTTAGTACTAGCTTTATCAATTTAAGTCAAAATATCAAAATTCTTAATTTTGAAAAATTTTGAAAATGTTGTAAGGGGGACCCTTACCACAAATTTACACCAAAATTAAGGGTTTTTCTTCGATATTTTCACAATTTTATCGCAAACACTTTTCGAAGGACTTTTTATACTACTTATGACTAGCTTTATCAATTTAAATCAAAATATCAAAATTCGAAATTCTTAAAAATTTTGAAAATGTTGTAAGGGAGACCCTTATCACAAATTTACACCTAAATTAAGGGTTTTTCTTCGATATTTTCAACAATTTTCATCGCAAAGACTTTTCGAAGGACATTTTATACTACTTATGACTAGCTTTATCAATTTAAGTCAAAATATCAAAATTCTAAGTTTTGAAAAAAATTTTGAAAATGTTGTAAGGGGGACCCTTATCACAAATTTACACCTAAATTAAGGGTTTTTCTTCGATATTTTCCACAATGTTCATCGCAAAGACTTTTCGAAGGACTTTTTATACAACTTAGTACTAGCTTTATCAATTTAAGTCAAAATATCAAAATTCTAAATTTTGAAAAATTTTGAAAATGTTGTAAGGGGGGACCCTTATCACAAATTTACACCAAAATTAAGGGTTTTTCTTCGATATTTTCCACAATTTTCATCGCAAAGACTTTTCGAAGGACATTTTATACTACTTATTACTAGCTTTATCAATTTAAGTCAAAATATCAAAATTCTAAATTTTGAAGAATTTTGAAAATGTTGTAAGGGGGACCATTATCACAAATTTACACCTAAATTAAGGGTTTTTCTTCGATATTTTCTACAATTTTCATCGCAGGACTTTTTCGAAGGACTTTTTATACTACTTATGACTAGCTTTATCAATTTAAAGCAAAATATCAAAATTCTAAATTTTGAAAAATTTTGAAAATGTTGTAAGGGGGGACCCTTATCACAAATTTACACCTAAATTAAGGGTTTTTCTTCGATATTTTCCACAATGTTCATCGCAAAGACTTTTCGAAGGACTTTTTATACAACTTAGTACTAGCTTTATCAATTTAAGTCAAAATATTAAAATTCTAAATTTTGAAAAATTTTGAAAATGTTGTAAGGGGGGACCATTATCACAAATTTACACCTAAATTAAGGGTTTTTCTTCGATATTTTCTACAATTTTCATCGCAGGACTTTTTCGAAGGACTTTTTATACTACTTATGACTAGCTTTATCAATTTAAATCAAAATATCAAAATTCTAAATTTTGAAAAATTTTGAAAATGTTGTAAGGGGGGACCCTTAACAAAAAATTACACCTAAATTAAGGGTTTTTCTTCGACATTTTCCACAATGTTCATCGCAAAGACTGTTCGAAGGACATTTTATACAACTTAGTACTAGCTTTATCAATTTAAGTCAAAATACCGAAATTCTAAATTTTGAAAAATTTTGAAAATGTTGTAAGGGGGGACCATTATCACAAATTTACACCTAAATTAAGGGTTTTTCTTCGATATTTTCCACAATGTTCATCGCAAAGACTTTTCGAAGGACTTTTTATACAACTTAGTACTAGCTTTATCAATTTAAGTCAAAATATCAAAATTCTAAATTTTGAAAAATTTTGAAAATGTTGTAAGGGGGGACCCTTATCACAAATTTACACCAAAATTAAGGGTTTCTCTTCGATATTTTTATCGCAAACACTTTTCGAAGGAATTTTTATACTACCTATGACTAGCTTTATCAATTAAAATCAAAATATCAAAATTCTAAATTTTTAAAAATTTTGAAAATGTTGTAAGGGGGACCCTTATCACAAATTTACACCTAAATTAAGGGTTTTTCTTCGATATTTTCAATAATTTTCATCGCAAAGACTTTTCGAAGGACATTTTATACCACTTATGACTAGCTTTATCAATTTAAATCAAAATATCTAAATTCTAAATTTTGAAAAATTTTGAAAATGTTGTAAAGGGGGACCATTATCACAAATTTACACCTAAATTATTTTCTACAATTTTCATCGCAGGACTTTTTCGAAGGACTTTTTATACTACTTATGACTAGCTTTATTAATTTAAATCAAAATATCAAAATTCTAAATTTTGAAAAATTTTGAAAATGTTGTAAGGGGGGACCCTTATCACAAATTTACACCTAAATTAAGGGTTTTTCTTCGATATTCTTCGATATTTTCTACAATTTTCATCGCAGGACTTTTCCGAAGGACTTTTTATACTACTTATGACTAGCTTTATCAATTTAAATCAAAATATCAAAATTCTACATTTTGAAAGATTTTGAAAAATTTTGAAAATGCTGTAAGGGGGGACCTTACACAAATTTACACCTAAATTAAGGGTTCTTCTTCTTCGATATTTTCTACAATTTTCTTCGCAGGGCTTTTTCGAAGGACTTTTTATACTACTTATGACTAGCTTTATCAATTTAAATCAAAATATCAAAATTCTAAATTTTGAAAAATATTGAAAATGTTGTAAGGGGGGACCCTTAACATAAATTTACACCTAAATTAAGAGATTTTCTACAATTTTCATCGCAGGACTTTTTCGAAGGACTTTTTATACTACTTATGACTAGCTTTATTAATTTAAATCAAAATATCAAAATTCTAAATTTTGAAAAATTTTGAAAATGTTGTAAGGGGGGACCCTTATCACAAATTTACACCTAAATTAAGGGTTTTTCTTCGATATTTTCCACAATTTTTATCGCAAACACTTTTCGAAGGACTTTTTATACTACTAATTACTAGCTTTATCAATTTAAGTCAAAATATCAAATTTCTAAATTTTGAAAATGTTGTAAGGGGGGACCATTATCAGAAATTTACACCTAAATTAAGGGTTTTTCTTCTTCGATATTTTCTACAATTTTCTTCGCAGGACTTTTTCGAAGGACTTTTTATACTACTTATGACTAGCTTTATCAATTTAAATCAAAATATCAAAATTCTAAATTTTGAAAAATTTTGAAAATGTTGTAAGGGGGGACCCTTAACACAAATTTACACCTAAATTAAGGGTTTTTCTTCGATATTTTCCACAATTTTCATCGCAAAGACTTTTCGAAGGACATTTTATACTACTTATTACTAGCTTTATCAATTTAAATCAAAATATCAAAATTCTAAATTTTGAAAAATTTTGAAAATGTTGTAAGTGGGGACCCATATCGCAAATTTACACCTAAATTAACGGTTTTTCTTCGATATTTTCCACAATGTTCATCGCAAAGACTTTTCGAAGGACTTTTTATACTACTTATGACTAGCTTTATCAATTTAAATCAAAATATCAAAATTCTAAATTTTGAAAAATTTTGAAAATGTTGTAAGGGGGGACCCTTAACATAAATTTACACCTAAATTAAGGGATTTTCTACAATTTTCATCGCAGGACTTTTTCGAAGGACATTTTATACTACTTATGACTAGCTTTATCAATTTAAATCAAAATTCTAAATTTTGAAAATGTTGTAAGGGGGGACCCTTATCACAAAATTACACCTAAATTAAGGGTTTTTCTTCGATATTTTCCACAATGTTCATCGCAAAGACTTTTCGAAGGACTTTTTATACAACTTAGTACTAGCTTTATCAATTTAAATCAAAATATCAAAATTCTAAATTTTGAAAAATTTTGAAAATGTTGTAAGGCGGGACCCTTATCACAAATTTACACCAAAATTAAGGGTTTTTCTTCGATATTTTTATCGCAAACACTTTTCGAAGGACTTTTTATACTACTTATTACTAGCTTTATCAATTTAAGTCAAAATATCAAAATTCTAAATTTTGAAAAATTTTGAAAATGTTGTAAGTGGGGACCCATATCGCAAATTTACACCTAAATTAACGGTTTTTCTTCGATATTTTTTTCGCAAACACTTTTCAAAGGACTTTTTATATTACTTATGACTAGCTTTATCAATTTAAATCAAAATATCACAATTCTAAATTTATAAAAATTTAGAAAACGTTGTAAGGGGGGACCCTTATCACAAATTTACACCTAAATTAAGGGTTTTTCTTCGATATTTTCAACAATTTTCATCGCAAAGACTTTTCGAAGGACATTTTATACTACTTATGACTAGCTTTATCAATTTAAGTCAAAATATCAAAATTCTAAGTTTTGAAAAATTTTAAAAATTTTGTAAGGGGGGACCCTTATCACAAATTTACACCTAAATTAAGGGTTTTTCTTCGATATTTTCCACAATTTTCATTGCAAAGACTTTTCGAAGGACTTTTTATACAACTTAGTACTAGCTTTATGAATTTAAATCAAAATATCTAAATTCTAAATTTTGAAAAATTTTGAAAATGTTGTAAGGGGGGACCCTTATCACAAATTTACACCTAAATTAAGGGTTTTTCTTCAATATTTTCCACAATTTTCATCGCAAAGACTTTTCGAAAGACATTTTATACTACTTATGACTAGCTTTATCAATTTAAGTCAAAATATCAAAATTCTAAATTTTGAAAAATTTTGAAAAATTTTGAAAATGTTGTAAGGGGGGACCCTTATCACAAATTTACACCTAAATTAAGGGTTTTTCTTCGATATTTTCCACAATGTTCATTGCAAAGACTTTTCGAAGGACTTTTTATACAACTTAGTACTAGCTTTATCAATTTAAGTCAAAATATCAAAATTCTTAATTTTGAAAAATTTTGAAAATGTTGTAAGGGGGGACCCTTACCACAAATTTACACCAAAATTAAGGGTTTTTCTTTGATATTTTTATCGCAAACACTTTTCGAAGGACTTTATATACTACTTATGACTAGCTTTATCAATTTAAATCAAAATATCAAAATTCGAAATTCTTAAAAATTTTGAAAATGTTGTAAGGGAGACCCTTATCACAAATTTACACCTAAATTAAGGGTTTTTCTTCGATATTTTCAACAATTTTCATCGCAAAGACTTTTCGAAGGACATTTTATACTACTTATGACTAGCTTTATCAATTTAAGTCAAAATATCAAAATTCTAAGTTTTGAAAAATTTTAAAAATTTTGTAAGGGGGGACCCTTATCACAAATTTACACCTAAATTAAGGGTTTTTCTTCGATATTTTCCACAATTTTCATTGCAAAGACTTTTCGAAGGACTTTTTATACAACTTAGTACTAGCTTTATCAATTTAAGTCAAAATATCAAAATTCTAAATTTTCAAAAATTTTGAAAAATTTTGAAAATGTTGTAAGGGGGGACCCTTATCACAAATTTACACCTAAATTAAGGGTTTTTCTTCGATATTTTCCACAATGTTCATCGCAAAGACTTTTCGAAGGACTTTTTATACAACTTAGTACTAGCTTTATCAATTTAAGTCAAAATATCAAAATTCTTAATTTTGAAAAATTTTGAAAATGTTGTAAGGGGGGACCCTTACCACAAATTTACACCAAAATTAAGGGTTTTTCTTCGATATTTTTATCGCAAACACTTTTCGAAGGACTTTTTATACTACTTATGACTAGCTTTATCAATTTAAATCAAAATATCAAAATTCGAAATTCTTAAAAATTTTGAAAATGTTGTAAGGGAGACCCTTATCACAAATTTACACCTAAATTAAGGGTTTTTCTTCGATATTTTCAACAATTTTCATCGCAAAGACTTTTCGAAGGACATTTTATACTACTTATGACTAGCTTTATCAATTTAAGTCAAAATATCAAAATTCTAAGTTTTGAAAAATTTTAAAAATTTTGTAAGGGGGGACCCTTATAACAAATTTACACCTAAATTAAGGGTTTTTCTTCAATATTTTCCACAATTTTCATCGCAAAGACTTTTCGAAAGACATTTTATACTACTTATGACTAGCTTTATCAATTTAAGTCAAAATATCAAAATTCTAAATTTTGAAAAATTTTGAAAAATTTTGAAAATGTTGTAAGGGGGGACCCTTATCACAAATTTACACCTAAATTAAGGGTTTTTCTTCGATATTTTCCACAATGTTCATTGCAAAGACTTTTCGAAGGACTTTTTATACAACTTAGTACTAGCTTTATCAATTTAAGTCAAAATATCAAAATTCTTAATTTTGAAAAATTTTGAAAATGTTGTAAGGGGGGACCCTTACCACAAATTTACACCAAAATTAAGGGTTTTTCTTCGATATTTTTATCGCAAACACTTTTCGAAGGACTTTTTATACTACTTATGACTAGCTTTATCAATTTAAATCAAAATATCAAAATTCGAAATTCTTAAAAATTTTGAAAATGTTGTAAGGGAGACCCTTATCACAAATTTACACCTAAATTAAGGGTTTTTCTTCGATATTTTCAACAATTTTCATCGCAAAGACTTTTCGAAGGACATTTTATACTACTTATGACTAGCTTTATCAATTTAAGTCAAAATATCAAAATTCTAAGTTTTGAAAAATTTTAAAAATTTTGTAAGGGGGGACCCTTATCACAAATTTACACCTAAATTAAGGGTTTTTCTTCGATATTTTCCACAATTTTCATTGCAAAGACTTTTCGAAGGACTTTTTATACAACTTAGTACTAGCTTTATGAATTTAAATCAAAATATCTAAATTCTAAATTTTGAAAAATTTTGAAAATGTTGTAAGGGGGGACCCTTATCACAAATTTCCACCTAAATTAAGGGTTTTTCTTCAATATTTTCCACAATTTTCATCGCAAAGACTTTTCGAAAGACATTTTATACTACTTATGACTAGCTTTATCAATTTAAGTCAAAATTCTAAATTTTGAAAAATTTTGAAAAATTTTGAAAATGTTGTAAGGGGGGACCCTTATCACAAATTTACACCTAAATTAAGGGTTTTTCTTCAATATTTTCCACAATTTTCATTGCAAAGACTTTTCGAAGGACTTTTTATACAACTTAGTACTAGCTTTATGAATTTAAATCAAAATATCAAAATTCTAAATTTTGAAAAATTTTGAAAATGTTGTAAGGGGGGACCCTTATCACAAATTTACACCTAAATTAAGGGTTTTTCTTCGATATTTTCCACAATTTTCATTGCAAAGACTTTTCGAAGGACTTTTTATACAACTTAGTACTAGCTTTATGAATTTAAATCAAAATATCAAAATTCTAAATTTTGAAAAATTTTGAAAATGTTGTAAGGGGGGACCCTTATCATAAATTTACACCTAAATTAAGGGTTTTTCTTCGATATTTTCCACAATTTTCATGGCAAAGACTTTTCGAAGGACATTTTATACTACTTATGACTAGCTTTATCAATTTAAATCAAAATATCAAAATTCTAAGTTTTCAAAAATTTTGAAAATGTTGTAAGGGGGGACCCTTATCACAAATTTACACCTAAATTAAGGGTTTTTCTTCGATATTTTCCACAATTTTCATCGCAAAGACTTTTCGAAGGACATTTTATACTACTTATTACTCGCTTTATCAATTTAAGTCAAAATATCAAATTTCTAAATTTTGAAAAATTTAGAAAATATTGTAAGGGGGGTTCATTATCACAAATTTACACCTAAATTAAGGGTTGTAAGGAAGCTTTTCCAGGCTGGGGTAGACTCAGTCTCGCCCAGGCCCACTTTACAGAACATTTATAAAGTTCCGAGACCTGAGACGGAGAATGTGGCCTCTTTTAGGGCGGAAAAGTGATTTCCTAGGATCTAGGGGAAGGGATTCGGACCACACCTCGGTGTATACCGAGTCCTGCTGGCTTAATGGCTAATTCAGCGGTTAGGCCGGCTGGCTAGTGTTGGTGCTAATGTGGTAGTCCTATAGTGTTGCAGCTGGTACCTCGCATCTACTTTCGCTGCTCAGTTGAGCTTGGAGCCTGGTGATGCCCTAGGCATCCAAGTTCACTGACCTGCGTCTGTCCCAAAAGTTCGGCGATAAGTATGATGCGGTTAAATCCCTGCTTTCATACTTAGCGGAACTTAGGTACAGTTGTAGACGTCGATGCACCAGCCTCACACATATAGGACCCCCCGCGCTTTTGCCTCGGTGCTTTTACTCTAGTCCTAGTGCTAAGTAAGAACACCATATGTTGTTTTGTTCTTAAATTTATTTATTCCTTTCAGCGAAAGCATGTCCCTACCTACACCGTAGCCTGCTCTGTTCTTTGCTCACCCCCGATTCTCTGTTGTCGATCTGTCCTGGTCTAGCGACGGTTCTTCTGCGGTAGCGGCATTGTTGTTTTGCTGTCTTCCTGCGTAGCGCTGCGTTCCTCCTGTGACTTCTCGTTAGCGGCCCTGTGGTTGTTGTTGTTGTCTTCCTGCGCTGACACGAACGAGGATCACTGGCACTTTTATTATTTATCGCCTAAGCACGTTCGCCCGGCTCGCTGGTCTTATCCGAACTGTCCTTCTTGCTTCTAATGCAAAGTTCTCCTCCTCTGCCGTCGACGTCGCTCGGCTTAGATTTGCCCGTGTTTGGTTGATTGTGCGAATTTTTCTCCCAAGGTGTGTCTTTATTTCCTACGTGTATGTGTGTGTGTGTTTGAGTTTCGCTTTCGGTGCGCTCTCTTGTCGCTCGCCGCTCAGTTGCCGTTGTCGTCGCTCAGCTGCACTCGCTTGTGTGCGAACTTTTTCCTCCGGGTGTATATTTATTCCGTTTGCGCTCGCGCTCTAGCTGTGCTTCTCGCTCTTTGCGCTTGCGCTCTCTTTCGTGCAAGCTGCGCTCACGTTTTATTGTGTGCGTGGCCGTTGCTTGCGCTCGCTTTGTGTGGGTGCGTTCTCTTCCGTGCGTGTGATCGTCGCTTATGTTTCGCTCTGTGCCTGGTCATCGCTCTCTTTATTGCTTGCGTTCGCTCGGCTTGCACTTGCTTTGTGTGTACTCTCCCTACTGCATGCCCTATTGCCAATTTGCCTATGCTTGCTAAACTAAGTACCTTCGTGGTAATACTTATAATTACTAATACCTTCGTGGTAGACTAATACTAATATTAAAGTTATTGTGGGGCTCGAAATACGAGTCCTCACAGGGTTTTTCTTCGATTTTTCGAATTTTGAAAATGTTGTAAGGGGGGACCCTTATCACAAATTTACACCTAAATTAAGGGTTTTTCTTCGATATTTTCCACAATGTTCATCGCAAAGACTTTTCGAAGGACTTTTTATACAACTTAGTACTAGCTTTATCAATTTAAGTCAAAATATCAAAATTCTAAATTTTGAAAAATTTTGAAAAATTTTGAAAATGTTGTAAGGGGGGACCCTTATCACAAATTTACACCAAAATAAAGGGTTTCTCTTCGATATTTTTATCGCAAACACTTTTCGAAGGAATTTTTATACTACCTATGACTAGCTTTATCAATTTAAATCAAAATATCAAAATTCTAAATTTTTAAAAATTTTGAAAATGTTGTAAGCGGGGACCCTTATCACAAATTTACACCTAAAATAAGGGTTTTTATTCGATATTTTCCACAATTTTCATCGCAAAGACTTTTCGAAGGACATTTTATACTACTTATGACTAGCTTTATTAATTTAAGTCAAAATATCAAAATTCTAAATTTTGAAAAATTTTGAAAATGTTGTAACGGGGTACCCTTATCACAAATTTATACCTAAATTAAGGGTTTTTCTTCGATATTTTCCACAATTTTCATCGCAAAGACTTTTCGAAGGACATTTTATACTACTTATGACTAGCTTTATCAATTTAAGTCAAAATATCAAAATTCTAAATTTTGAAAAATTTTGAAAATGTTGTAAGGGGGACCCTTATCAGAAATTTACACCTAAATTAACGGTTTTTCTTCGATATTTTTTTCGCAAACACTTTTCAAAGGACTTTTTATACTACTTATGACTAGCTTTATCAATTTAAATCAAAATATCAAAATTCTAAATTTATAAAAATTTTGAAAACGTTGTAAGGGGGGACCCTTACCACAAATTTACACCTAAATTAAGGGTTTTGTCTTCGATATTTTCCACAATTTTCATCGCAAAGACTTTTCGAAGGACATTTTATATAACTTAGTACTAGCTTTATCAATTTAAGTCAAAATATCAAAATTCTAAATTTTGGAAAATTTTGAAAATGTTGTAAGGGGGGACCCTTATCACAAATTTACACCTAAATTAAGGGTTTTTCTTCGATATTTTCCACAATGTTCATCGCAAAGACTTTTCGAATGACTTTTTATACAACTTAGTACTAGCTTTATCAATTTAAGTCAAAATATCAAAATTCTAAATTTTCAAAAATTTTGAAAAATTTTGAAAATGTTGTAAGGGGGGACCCTTATCACAAATTTACACCTAAATTAAGGGTTTTTCTTCAATATTTTCCACAATGTTCATCGCAAAGACTTTTCGAAGGACTTTTTATACAACTTAGTACTAGCTTTATCAATTTAAGTCAAAATATCAAAATTCTAAATTTTGAAAAATTTTGAAAATGTTGTAAGGGGGGACCCTTACCACAAATTTACACCAAAATTAAGGGTTTTTCTTCGATATTTTTATCGCAAACACTTTTCGAAGGACTTTTTATACTACTTATGACTAGCTTTATCAATTTAAATCAAAATATCAAAATTCGAAATTCTTAAAAATTTTGAAAATGTTGTAAGGGAGACCCTTATCACAAATTTACACCTAAATTAAGGGTTTTTCTTCGATATTTTCAACATTTTTCATCGCAAAGACTTTTCGAAGGACATTTTATACAACTTAGTACTAGCTTTATGAATTTAAATCAAAATATCTAAATTCTAAATTTTGAAAATGTTGTAAGGGGGGACCCTTATCACAAATTTACACCTAAATTAAGGGTTTTTCTTCAATATTTTCCACAATTTTCATCGCAAAGACTTTTCGAAAGACATTTTATACTACTTATGACTAGCTTTATCAATTTAAGTCAAAATATCAAAATTCTAAATTTTGAAAAATTTTGAAAAATTTTGAAAATGTTGTAAGGGGGGACCATTATCACAAATTTACACCTAAATTATTTTCTACAATTTTCATCGCAGGACTTTTTCGAAAGACTTTTTATACTACTTATGACTAGCTTTATCAATTAAAATCAAAATATCAAAATTCTAAATTTTGAAAAATTTTGAAAATGTTGTAAGGGGGGACCCTTATCATAAATTTACACCTAAATTAAGGGTTTTTCTTTGATATTTTCTACAATTTTCATGGCAAAGACTTTTCGAAGGACATTTTATACTACTTATGACTAGCTTTATCAATTTAAGTCAAAATATCAAAATTCTAAGTTTTCAAAAATTTTGAAAATGTTGTAAGGGGGGACCCTTATCACAAATTTACACCTAAATTAAGGGTTTTTCTTCGATATTTTCCACAATTTTCATCGCAAAGACTTTTCGAAGGACATTTTATACTACTTATTACTCGCTTTATCAATTTAAGTCAAAATATCAAATTTCTAAATTTTGAAAAATTTAGAAAATATTGTAAGGGGGGTTCATTATCACAAATTTACACCTAAATTAAGGGTTTTTCTTCTTCGATATTTTCTACAATTTTCATCGCAGGACTGTTTCGAAGGACTTTTTATACTACTTATGACTAGCTTTATCAATTTAAATCAAAATATCAAAATTCTAAATTTATAAAAATTTTGAAAATGTTGTAAGGGGGGACCCTTATCACAAATTTACACCTAAATTAAGGGTTGTAAGGAAGCTTTTCCAGGCTGGGGTAGACTCAGTCTCGCCCAGGCCCACTTTACAGAACATTTATAAAGTTCCGAGACCTGAGACGGAGAATGTGGCCTCTTTTAGGGCGGAAAAGTGATTTCCTAGGATCTAGGGGAAGGGAATCGGACCACACCTCGGTGTATACCGAGTCCTGCTGGCTTAATGGCTAATTCAGCGGTTAGGCCGGCTGGCTAGTGTTGGTGCTAATGTGGTAGTCCTATAGTGTTGCAGCTGGTACCTCGCATCTACTTTCGCTGCTCAGTTGAGCTTGGAGCCTGGTGATGCCCTAGGCATCCAAGTTCACTGACCTGCGTCTGTCCCAAAAGTTCGGCGATAAGTATGATGCGGTTAAATCCCTGCTTTCATACTTAGCGGAACTTAGGTACAGTTGTAGACGTCGATGCACCAGCCTCACACATATAGGACCCCCCGCGCTTTTGCCTCGGTGCTTTTACTCTAGTCCTAGTGCTAAGTAAGAACACCATATGTTGTTTTGTTCTTAAATTTATTTATTCCTTTCAGCGAAAGCATGTCCCTACCTACACCGTAGCCTGCTCTGTTCTTTGCTCACCCCCGATTCTCTGTTGTCGATCTGTCCTGGTCTAGCGACGGTTCCTTCTGCGGTAGCGGCATTGTTGTTTTGCTGTCTTCCTGCGTAGCGCTGCGTTCCTCCTGTGACTTCTCGTTAGCGGCCCTGTGGTTGTTGTTGTTGTCTTCCTGCGCTGACACGAACGAGGATCACTGGCACTTTTATTATTTATCGCCTAAGCACGTTCGCCCGGCTCGCTGGTCTTATCCGAACTGTCCTTCTTGCTTCTAATGCAAAGTTCTCCTCCTCTGCCGTCGACGTCGCTCGGCTTAGATTTGCCCGTGTTTGGTTGATTGTGCGAATTTTTCTCCCAAGGTGTGTCTTTATTTCCTACGTGTATGTGTGTGTGTGTTTGAGTTTCGCTTTCGGTGCGCTCTCTTGTCGCTCGCCGCTCAGTTGCCGTTGTCGTCGCTCAGCTGCACTCGCTTGTGTGCGAACTTTTTCCTCCGGGTGTATATTTATTCCGTTTGCGCTCGCGCTCTAGCTGTGCTTCTCGCTCTTTGCGCTTGCGCTCTCTTTCGTGCAAGCTGCGCTCACGTTTTATTGTGTGCGTGGCCGTTGCTTGCGCTCGCTCTGTGTGGGTGCGTTCTCTTCCGTGCGTGTGATCGTCGCTTATGTTTCGCTCTGTGCCTGGTCATCGCTCTCTTTATTGCTTGCGTTCGCTCGGCTTGCACTTGCTTTGTGTGTACTCTCCCTACTGCATGCCCTATTGCCAATTTGCCTATGCTTGCTAAACTAAGTACCTTCGTGGTAATACTTATAATTACTAATACCTTCGTGGTAGACTAATACTAATATTAAAGTTATTGTGGGGCTCGAAATACGAGTCCTCACAGGGTTTTTCTTCGATATTTTCCACAATGTTCATCGCAAAGACTTTTCGAAGGACTTTTTATACAACTTAGTACTAGCTTTATCAATTTAAGTCAAAATATCAAAATTCTAAATTTTGAAAAATTTTGAAAAATTTTGAAAATGTTGTAAGGGGGGACCCTTATCACAAATTTACACCAAAATAAAGGGTTTCTCTTCGATATTTTTATCGCAAACACTTTTCGAAGGAATTTTTATACTACCTATGACTAGCTTTATCAATTTAAATCAAAATATCAAAATTCTAAATTTTTAAAAATTTTGAAAATGTTGAAAGGGGGACCCTTATCACAAATTTACACCTAAATTAAGGGTTTTTGTTCAATATTTTCAATAATTTTCATCGCAAAGACTTTTCGAAGGACATTTTATACTACTTATGACTAGCTTTATCAATTTAAATCAAAATATCTAAATTCTAAATTTTGAAAAATTTTGAAAATGTTGTAAGGGGGACCCTTATCAGAAATTTACACCTAAATTAAGGGTTTTTCTTCGATATTTTCCACAATTTTCATCGCAAAGACTTTTCGAAAGACATTTTATACTACTTTTGACTAGCTTCATCAATTTAAGTCAAAATGTCAAAATTCTAAATTTTGAAAAATTTTGAAAATGTTGTAAGGGGGGACCATTATCACAAATTTACACCTAAATTATTTTCTACAATTTTCATCGCAGGACTTTTTCGAAGGACTTTTTATACTACTTATGACTAGCTTTATTAATTTAAATCAAAATATCAAAATTCTAAATTTTGAAAAATTTTGAAAATGTTGTAAGGGGGGACCCTTATCACAAATTTACACCTAAATTAAGGGTTTTTCTTCGATATTTTCCACAATTTTCATCGCAAAGACTTTTCGAAGGACATTTTATACTACTTATTACTAGCTTTATCAATTTAAGTCAAAATATCAAATTTCTAAATTTTGAAAATGTTGTAAGGGGGGTCCATTATCAGAAATTTACACCTAAATTAAGGGTTTTTCTTCTTCGATATTTTCTACAATTTTCATCGCAGGACTTTTTCGAAGGACTTTTTATACTACTTATGACTAGCTTTATCAATTTAAATCAAAATATCAAAATTCTAAATTTTGAAAGATTTTGAAAATGTTGTAAGGGGGGACCTTACACAAATTTACACCTAAATTAAGGGTTCTTCTTCTTCGATATTTTCTACAATTTTCATCGCAGGACTTTTTCGAAGGACTTTTTATACTACTTATGACTAGCTTTATCAATTTAAATCAAAATATCAAAATTCTAAATTTTGAAAAATTTTGAAAATGTTGTAAGGGGGGACCCTTAACACAAATTTACACCTAAATTAAGGGATTTTCTATAATTTTCATCGCAGGACTTTTTCGAAGGACTTTTTATACTACTTATGACTAGCTTTATTAATTTAAATCAAAATATCAAAATTCTAAATTTTGAAAAATTTTGAAAATGTTGTAAGGGGGGACCCTTAACACAAATTTACACCTAAATTAAGGGTTTTTCTTCGATATTTTCCACAATTTTCATCGCAAAGACTTTTCGAAGGACATTTTATACTACTTATGACTAGCTTTATCAATTTAAATCAAAATATCAAAATTCTAAATTTTGAAAATGTTGTAAGGGGGGACCCTTATCACATATTTACACCTTATATTAAGGGTTTTTCTTCGATATTTTCCACAATGTTCATCGCAAAGACTTTTCGAAGGACTTTTTATACAATTTAAGTCAAAATATCAAAATTCTAAATTTTCAAAAATTTTGAAAAATTTTGAAAATATTGTAAGGGGGGACCCTTATCACAAAATTACACCTAAATTAAGGGTTTTTCTTCGACATTTTCCACAATGTTCATCGCAAAGACTTTTCGAAGGATTTTTTATACAACTTAGTACTAGCTTTATCAATTTAAATCAAAATATCAAAATTCTAAATTTTGAAAAATTTTGAAAATGTTGTAAGGGGGGACCCTTATCACAAATTTACACCAAAATTAAGGGTTTTTCTTCGATATTTTTATCGCAAACACTTTTCGAAGGACTTTTTATACTACTTATTACTAGCTTTATCAATTTAAGTCAAAATATCAAAATTCTAAATTTTGAAAAATTTTGAAAATGTTGTAAGTGGGGACCCATATCGCAAATTTACACCTAAATTAACGGTTTTTCTTCGATATTTTTTTCGCAAACACTTTTCAAAGGACTTTTTATACTACTTATGACTAGCTTTATCAATTTAAGTCAAAATATCAAAATTCTAAATTTTGGAAAATTTTGAAAATGTTGTAAGGGGGGACCCTTAACACAAATTTACACCTAAATTAAGGGTTTTTCTTCGATATTTTCCACAATTTTCATCGCAAAGACTTTTCGAAGGACGTTTTATACTACTTATGACTAGCTTTATCAATTTAAGTCAAAATATCAAAATTCTAAATTTTGGAAAATTTTGAAAATGTTGTAAGGGGGGACCCTTATCACAAATTTACACCTAAATTAATGGTTTTTCTTTGATATTTTCCACAATGTTCATCGCATAGACTTTTCGAAGGACTTTTTATACAACTTAGTACTAGCTTTATCAATTTAAGTCAAAATATCAAAATTCTAAATTTTCAAAAATTTTGAAAAATTTTGAAAATATTGTAAGGGGGGACCCTTATCACAAAATTACACCTAAATTAAGGGTTTTTCTTCGACATTTTCCACAATGTTCATCGCAAAGACTTTTCGAAGGATTTTTTATACAACTTAGTACTAGCTTTATCAATTTAAATCAAAATATCAAAATTCTAAATTTATAAAAATTTTGAAAACGTTGTAAGGGGGGACCCTTATCACAAATTTACACCTAAATTAAGGGTTTTTCTTCGATATTTTCCACAATTTTCATCGCAAAGACTTTTCGAAGGACATTTTATACAACTTAGTACTAGCTTTATCAATTTTAGTCAAAATATCAAAATTCTAAATTTTGAAAAATTTTGAAAATGTTGTAAGGGTGGACCCTTATCACAAATTTACACCTAAATTAAGGGTTTTTCTTCGATATTTTCCACAATTTTCATCGCAAAGACTTTTCGAAGGACGTTTTATACTACTTATGACTAGCTTTATCAATTTAAGTCAAAATATCAAAATTCTAAATTTTGGAAAATTTTGAAAATGTTGTAAGGGGGGACCCTTATCACAAATTTACACCTAAATTAAGGGTTTTTCTTCGATATTTTCCACAATGTTCATCGCATAGACTTTTCGAAGGACTTTTTATACAACTTAGTACTAGATTTATCAATTTAAGTCAAAATATCAAAATTCTAAATTTTCAAAAATTTTGAAAAATTTTGAAAATGTTGTAAGGGGGGACCCTTATCACAAATTTACACCTAAATTAAGGGTTTTTCTTCGATATTTTCAACAATTTTCATCGCAAAGACTTTTCGAAGGACATTTTATACTACTTATGACTAGCTTTATCAATTTAAGTCAAAATATCAAAATTCTAAGTTTTCAAAAATTTTGAAAATGTTGTAAGCGGGGACCCTTATCACAAATTTACACCTAAATTAAGGGTTTTTCTTCGATATTTTCCACAATTTTCATCGCAAAGACTTTTTGAAGGACATTTTATACTTCTTATTACTCGCTTTATCAATTTAAGTCAAAATATCAAATTTCTAAATTTTGAAAAATTTTGAAAATATTGTAAGGGGGGACCATTATCACAAATGTACACCTAAATTAAGGGTTTTTCTTCAATATTTTCCACAATTTTCATCGCAAAGACTTTTCGAAAGACATTTTATACTACTTATGACTAGCTTTATCAATTTAAGTCAAAATATCAAAATTCTAAATTTTGAAAAATTTTGAAAATGTTGTAAGGGGGGACCCTTACCACAAATTTACACCAAAATTAAGGGTTTTTCTTCGATATTTTTATCGCAAAGACTTTTCGAAGGACATTTTATACAACTTAGTACTAGCTTTATCAATTTAAGTCAAAATATCAAAATTCTAAATTTTGAAAAATTTTGAAAATGTTGTAAGGGTGGACCCTTATCACAAATTTACACCTAAATTAAGGGTTTTTCTTCGATATTTTCCACAATTTTCATCGCAAAGACTTTTCGAAGGACGTTTTATACTACTTATGACTAGCTTTATCAATTTAAGTCAAAATATCAAAATTCTAAATTTTGGAAAATTTTGAAAATGTTGTAAGGGGGGACCCTTATCACAAATTTACACCTAAATTAATGGTTTTTCTTTGATATTTTCCACAATGTTCATCGCATAGACTTTTCGAAGGACTTTTTATACAACTTAGTACTAGATTTATCAATTTAAGTCAAAATATCAAAATTCTAAATTTTCAAAAATTTTGAAAAATTTTGAAAATGTTGTAAGGGGGGACCCTTATCACAAATTTACACCTAAATTAAGGGTTTTTCTTCGATATTTTCAACAATTTTCATCGCAAAGACTTTTCGAAGGACATTTTATACTACTTATGACTAGCTTTATCAATTTAAGTCAAAATATCAAAATTCTAAGTTTTCAAAAATTTTGAAAATGTTGTAAGCGGGGACCCTTATCACAAATTTACACCTAAATTAAGGGTTTTTCTTCGATATTTTCCACAATTTTCATCGCAAAGACTTTTTGAAGGACATTTTATACTTCTTATTACTCGCTTTATCAATTTAAGTCAAAATATCAAATTTCTAAATTTTGAAAAATTTTGAAAATATTGTAAGGGGGGACCATTATCACAAATGTACACCTAAATTAAGGGTTTTTCTTCAATATTTTCCACAATTTTCATCGCAAAGACTTTTCGAAAGACATTTTATACTACTTATGACTAGCTTTATCAATTTAAGTCAAAATATCAAAATTCTAAATTTTGAAAAATTTTGAAAATGTTGTAAGGGGGGACCATTATCACAAATTTACACCTAAATTATTTTCTACAATTTTCATCGCAGGACTTTTTCGAAGGACTTTTTATACTACTTATGACTAGCTTTATCAATTTAAATGAAAATATCAAAATTCTAAATTTTTAAAAATTTTGAAAATGTTGTAAGGGGTGACCCTTATCATAAATTTACACCTAAATTAAGGGTTTTTCTTCGATATTTTCCACAATTTTCATGGCAAAGACTTTTCGAAGGACATTTTATTCTACTTATGACTAGCTTTATCAATTTAAGTCAAAATATCAAAATTCTAAGTTTTCAAAAATTTTGAAAATGTTGTAAGGGGGGACCCTTATCACAAATTTACACCTAAATTAGGGGTTTTTCTTCGATATTTTCCACAATTTTCATCGCAAAGACTTTTCGAAGGACATTTTATACTACTTATTACTCGCTTTATCAATTTAAGTCAAAATATCAAATTTCTAAATTTTGAAAAATTTTGAAAATATTGTAACGGGGGACCATTATCACAAATTTACACCTAAATTAAGGGTTTTTCTTCTTCGATATTTTCTACAATTTTCATCGCAGGACTTTTTCGAAGGACTTTTTATACTACTTATGACTAGCTTTATCAATTTAAATCAAAATATCAAAATTCTAAATTTTGAAAATGTTGTAAGGGGGACCCTTAACACAAATTTACACCTAAATTAAGGGTTTTTCTTCAATATTTTCCACAATTTCCATCGCAAAGACTTTTCGAAGGACATTTTATACTACTTATAACTAGCTTTATCAATTTAAGTCAAAATATCAAAATTCTAAGTTTTGAAAAATTTTGAAAATGTTGTAAGGGGGGACCCTTATCACAAATTTACACCTAAATTAACGGTTTTTCTTCGATATTTTCCACAATTTTCATCGCAAAGACTTTTTGAAGGACATTTTATACTTCTTATTACTCGCTTTATCAATTTAAGTCAAAATATCAAATTTCTAAATTTTGAAAAATTTTGAAAATATTGTAAGGGGGGACCATTATCACAAATGTACACCTAAATTAAGGGTTTTTCTTCAATATTTTCCACAATTTTCATCGCAAAGACTTTTCGAAAGACATTTTATACTACTTATGACTAGCTTTATCAATTTAAGTCAAAATATCAAAATTCTAAATTTTGAAAAATTTTGAAAATGTTGTAAGGGGGGACCATTATCACAAATTTACACCTAAATTATTTTCTACAATTTTCATCGCAGGACTTTTTCGAAGGACTTTTTATACTACTTATGACTAGCTTTATCAATTTAAATGAAAATATCAAAATTCTAAATTTTTAAAAATTTTGAAAATGTTGTAAGGGGTGACCCTTATCATAAATTTACACCTAAATTAAGGGTTTTTCTTCGATATTTTCCACAATTTTCATCGCAAAGACTTTTCGAAGGACTTTTTATACAACTTAGTACTAGCTTTATGAATTTAAATCAAAATATCTAAATTCTAAATTTTGAAAAATTTTGAAAATGTTGTAAGGGGGGACCCTTATCACAAATTTACACCTAAATTAAGGGTTTTTCTTCAATATTTTCCACAATTTTCATCGCAAAGACTTTTCGAAAGACATTTTATACTACTTATGACTAGCTTTATCAATTTAAGTCAAAATATCAAAATTCTAAATTTTGAAAAATTTTGAAAAATTTTGAAAATGTTGTAAGGGGGTACCATTATCACAAATTTACACCTAAATTATTTTCTACAATTTTCATCGCAGGACTTTTTCGAAGGACTTTTTATACTCGTTATGACTAGCTATCAATTTAAATCAAAATATCAAAATTCTAAATTTTGAAAAATTTTGAAAATGTTGTAAGGGGGGACCCTTATCATAAATTTACACCTAAATTAAGGGTTTTTCTTCGATATTTTCCACAATTTTCATGGCAAAGACTTTTCGAAGGACATTTTATACTACTTATGACTAGCTTTATCAATTTAAGTCAAAATATCAAAATTCTAAGTTGTCAAAAATTTTGAAAATGTTGTAAGCGGGGACCCTTATCACAAATTTACACCTAAATTAAGGGTTTTTCTTCGATATTTTCCACAATTTTCATCGCAAAGACTTTTCGAAAGACATTTTATACTACTTATGACTAGCTTTATCAATTTAAGTCAAAATATCAAAATTCTAAATATTGAAAAATTTTGAAAAATTTTGAAAATGTTGTAAGGGGGGACCCTTATCATAAATTTACACCTAAATTAAGGGTTTTTCTTCGATATTTTCCACAATTTTCATCGCAGGACTTTTTCGAAGGACTTTTTATACTACTTATGACTAGCTTTATCAATTTAAATCAAAATATCAAAATTCTAAATTTTGAAAGATTTTAAAAAATTTTTAAATGTTGTAAGGGGGGACCCTTAACACAAATTTACACATAAATTAAGGGTTCTTCTTCTTCGATATTTTCTACAATTTTCATCGCAGGACCTTTGCGAAGGACTTTTTATACTACTTATGACTAGCTTTATCAATTTAAATCAAAATATCAAAATTCTAAATTTTGAAAAATTTTGAAAATGTTGTTAGGGGGGACCCTTAACACAAATTAACACATAAATTAAGGGTTCTTCTTCTTCGATATTGTCTACAATTTTCATCGCAGGACTTTTTCGAAGGACTTTTATACTACTTCTGACTAGCTTTATCAATTTAAATCAAAATATCAAAATTCGAAATTTTTAAAAATTTTGAAAATGTTGTAAGGGAGACCCTTATCACAAATTTACACCTAAATTAAGGGTTTTTCTTCGATATTTTCAACAATTTTCATCGCAAAGACTTTTCGAAGGACATTTTATACTACTTATGACTAGCTTTATCAATTTAAGTCAAAATATCAAAATTCTAAGTTTTGAAACATTTTAAAAATTTTGTAAGGGGGGACCTTTATCACAAATTTACATCTAAATTAAGGGTTTTTCTTCGATATTTTCCACAATTTTCATCGCAAAGACTTTTCGAAGGACTTTTTATACAACTTAGTACTAGCTTTATGAATTTAAATCAAAATATCTAAATGCTAAATTTTGAAAAATTTTGAAAATGTTGTAAGGGACCCTTATCACAAATTTACACCTAAATTAAGGGTTTTTCTTCAATATTTTTCACAATTTTCATCGCAAAGACTTTTCGAAAGACATTTTATACTACTTATGACTAGCTTTATCAATTTAAGTCAAAATATCAAAATTCTAAATTTTGAAAAATTTTGAAAATGTTGTAAGGGGGGACCATTATCACAAATTTACACCTAAATTATTTTCTACAATTTTCATCGCAGCACCTTTGCGAAGGACTTTTTATACTACTTATGACTAGCTTTATCAATTTAAATCAAAATATCAAAATTCTAAATTTTGAAAAATTTTGAAAATGTTGTAAGGGGGGACCCTTAACACAAATTTACTCCTAAATTAAGGGTTCTTCTTCTTCGATATTGTCTACAATTTTCATCGCAGGACTTTTCGAAGGACTTTTTATACTACTTCTGACTAGCTTTATCAATTTAAATCAAAATATCAAAATTCGAAATTTTTAAAAATTTTGAAAATGTTGTAAGGGAGACCCTTATCACAAATTTACCCCTAAATTAAGGGTTTTTCTTCGATATTTTCAACAATTTTCATCGCAAAGACTTTTCGAAGGACATTTTATACTACTTATGACTAGCTTTATCAATTTAAGTCAAAATATCAAAATTCTAAGTTTTGAAACATTTTAAAAATTTTGTAAGGGGGGACCTTTATCACAAATTTACATCTAAATTAAGGGTTTTTCTTCGATATTTTCCACAATTTTCATCGCAAAGACTTTTCGAAGGACTTTTTATACAACTTAGTACTAGCTTTATGAATTTAAATCAAAACATCTAAATGCTAAATTTTGAAAAATTTTGAAAATGTTGTAAGGGACCCTTATCACAAATTTACACCTAAATTAAGGGTTTTTCTTCAATATTTTCCACAATTTTCATCGCAAAGACTTTTCGAAAGACATTTTATACTACTTATGACTAGCTTTATCAATTTAAGTCAAAATATCAAAATTCTAAATTTTGAAAAATTTTGAAAATGTTGTAAGTGGGGACCATTATCACAAATTTACACCTAAATTATTTTCTACAATTTTCATCGCAGGACTTTTTCGAAGGACTTTTTATACTACTTATGACTAGCTTTATCAATTTAAATCAAAATATCAAAATTCTAAATTTTGAAAAATTTTGAAAATGTTGTAAGGGGGGACCCTTATCACAAATTTACACCTAAATTAGGGGTTTTTCTTCGATATTTTCCACAATTTTCATCGCAAAGACTTTTCGAAGGACATTTTATACTACTTATTACTCGCTTTATCAATTTAAGTCAAAATATCAAATTTCTAAATTTTGAAAAATTTTGAAAATATTGTAACGGGGGACCATTATCACAAATTTACACCTAAATTAAGGGTTTTTCTTCTTCGATATTTTCCACAATTTTCATCGCAGGACTTTTTCGAAGGACTTTTTATACTACTTATGACTAGCTTTATCAATTTAAATCAAAATATCAAAATTCTAAATTTTGAAAATGTTGTAAGGGGGGACCCTTAACACAAATTTACACCTAAATTATTTTCTACAATTTTCATCGCAGGACTTTTTCGAAGGACTTTGTATACTACTTATGACTAGCTTTATCAATTTAAATCAAAATATCAAAATTCTAAATTTTGAAAATGTTGTAAGGGGGGACCCTTATCACAAATTTACACCTAAATTATTTTCTACAATTTTCATCGCAGGACTTTTTTCGAAAGACATTTTATACTACTTATGACTAGCTTTATCAATTTAAGTCAAAATATCAAAATTCTAAATATTGAAAAATTTTGCAAAATTTTGAAAATGTTGTAAGGGGGACCCTTATCACAAATTTACACCTAAATTATTTTCTACAATTTTCATCGCAGGACTTTTTCGAAGGACTTTTATACTAGTTATGACTAGCTTTATCAATTTAAATCAAAATATCAAAATTCTAAATTTTGAAAAATTTTGAAAAAGTTGTAAGGGGGGACCCTTATCATAAATTTACACCTAAATTAAGGGTTTTTCTTCGATATTTTCCACAATTTTCATCGCAGGACTTTTTCGAAGGACTTTTTATACTACTTATGACTAGCTTTATCAATTTAAATCAAAATATCAAAATTCTAAATTTTGAAAGATTTTAAAAATTTTGAAAATGTTGTAAGGGGGGGACCCTTAACACAAATTTACACATAAATTAAGGGTTCTTCTTCTTCGATATTTTCTACAATTTTCATCGCAGGACCTTTGCGAAGGACATTTTATACTACTTATTAATAGCTTTATCAATTTAAGTCAAAATATCAAAATTCTAAGTTTTGAAAAATTTTGAAAATGTTGTAAGGGGGACCCTTATCACAAATTTACACCAAAATTAAGGGTTTTTCTTCGATATTTTCCACAATGTTCATCGCAAAGACTTTTCGAAGGACTTTTTATACAACTTAGTACTAGCTTTATCAATTTAAGTCAAAATATCAAATTTCTAAATTTTGAAAAATTTTGAAAATGTTGTAAGGAGGGACCATTATCACAAATTTACACCTAAATTAAGGGTTTTTCTTCTTTGATATTTTCTACAATTTTCATCGCAGGACTTTTTCGAAGGACTTTTTATACTACTTATGACTAGCTTTATCAATTTAAATCAAACTATCAAAATTCTAAATTTTGAAAGATTTTGAAAAATTTTGAAAATGTTGTAAGGGGGACCCTTAACACAAATTTACACCTAAATTAAGGGTTCTTCTTCTTCGATATTTTCTACAATTTTCATCGCAGGACTTTTTCGAAGGACTTTTTATACTACTTATGACTAGCTTTATCAATTTAAGTCAAAATATCAAAATTCTAAGTTTTGAAACATTTTAAAAATTTTGTAAGGGGGGACCTTTATCACAAATTTACATCTAAATTAAGGGTTTTTCTTCGATATTTTCCACAATTTTCATCGCAAAGACTTTTCGAAGGACTTTTTATACAACTTAGTACTAGCTTTATGAATTTAAATCAAAATATCTAAATGCTAAATTTTGAAAAATTTTGAAAATGTTGTAAGGGACCCTTATCACAAATTTACACCTAAATTAAGGGTTTTTCTTCAATATTTTTCACAATTTTCATCGCAAAGACTTTTCGAAAGACATTTTATACTACTTATGACTAGCTTTATCAATTTAAGTCAAAATATCAAAATTCTAAATTTTGAAAAATTTTGAAAATGTTGTAAGGGGGGACCATTATCACAAATTTACACCTAAATTATTTTCTACAATTTTCATCGCAGCACCTTTGCGAAGGACTTTTTATACTACTTATGACTAGCTTTATCAATTTAAATCAAAATATCAAAATTCTAAATTTTGAAAAATTTTGAAAATGTTGTAAGGGGGGACCCTTAACACAAATTTACTCCTAAATTAAGGGTTCTTCTTCTTCGATATTGTCTACAATTTTCATCGCAGGACTTTTTCGAAGGACTTTTTATACTACTTCTGACTAGCTTTATCAATTTAAATCAAAATATCAAAATTCGAAATTTTTAAAAATTTTGAAAATGTTGTAAGGGAGACCCTTATCACAAATTTACACCTAAATTAAGGGTTTTTCTTCGATATTTTCAACAATTTTCATCGCAAAGACTTTTCGAAGGACATTTTATACTACTTATGACTAGCTTTATCAATTTAAGTCAAAATATCAAAATTCTAAGTTTTGAAACATTTTAAAAATTTTGTAAGGGGGGACCTTTATCACAAATTTACATCTAAATTAAGGGTTTTTCTTCGATATTTTCCACAATTTTCATCGCAAAGACTTTTCGAAGGACTTTTTATACAACTTAGTACTAGCTTTATGAATTTAAATCAAAACATCTAAATGCTAAATTTTGAAAAATTTTGAAAATGTTGTAAGGGACCCTTATCACAAATTTACACCTAAATTAAGGGTTTTTCTTCAATATTTTCCACAATTTTCATCGCAAAGACTTTTCGAAAGACATTTTATACTACTTATGACTAGCTTTATCAATTTAAGTCAAAATATCAAAATTCTAAATTTTGAAAAATTTTGAAAATGTTGTAAGGGGGGACCCTTATCACAAATTTACACCTAAATTAGGGGTTTTTCTTCGATATTTTCCACAATTTTCATCGCAAAGACTTTTCGAAGGACATTTTATACTACTTATTACTCGCTTTATCAATTTAAGTCAAAATATCAAATTTCTAAATTTTGAAAAATTTTGAAAATATTGTAACGGGGGACCATTATCACAAATTTACACCTAAATTAAGGGTTTTTCTTCTTCGATATTTTCCACAATTTTCATCGCAGGACTTTTTCGAAGGACTTTTTATACTACTTATGACTAGCTTTATCAATTTAAATCAAAATATCAAAATTCTAAATTTTGAAAATGTTGTAAGGGGGACCCTTAACACAAATTTACACCTAAATTATTTTCTACAATTTTCATCGCAGGACTTTTTCGAAGGACTTTGTATACTACTTATGACTAGCTTTATCAATTTAAATCAAAATATCAAAATTCTAAATTTTGAAAATGTTGTAAGGGGGACCCTTAACACAAATTTACACCTAAATTATTTTCTACAATTTTCATCGCAGGACTTTTTCGAAAGACATTTTATACTACTTATGACTAGCTTTATCAATTTAAGTCAAAATATCAAAATTCTAAATATTGAAAAATTTTGCAAAATTTTGAAAATGTTGTAAGGGGGGACCCTTATCACAAATTTACACCTAAATTATTTTCTACAATTTTCATCGCAGGACTTTTTCGAAGGACTTTTTATACTAGTTATGACTAGCTTTATCAATTTAAATCAAAATATCAAAATTCTAAATTTTGAAAAATTTTGAAAAAGTTGTAAGGGGGGACCCTTATCATAAATTTACACCTAAATTAAGGGTTTTTCTTCGATATTTTCCACAATTTTCATCGCAGGACTTTTTCGAAGGACTTTTTATACTACTTATGACTAGCTTTATCAATTTAAATCAAAATATCAAAATTCTAAATTTTGAAAGATTTTAAAAAATTTTGAAAATGTTGTAAGGGGGGACCCTTAACACAAATTTACACATAAATTAAGGGTTCTTCTTCTTCGATATTTTCTACAATTTTCATCGCAGGACCTTTGCGAAGGACATTTTATACTACTTATTAATAGCTTTATCAATTTAAGTCAAAATATCAAAATTCTAAGTTTTGAAAAATTTTGAAAATGTTGTAAGGGGGACCCTTATCACAAATTTACACCAAAATTAAGGGTTTTTCTTCGATATTTTCCACAATGTTCATCGCAAAGACTTTTCGAAGGACTTTTTATACAACTTAGTACTAGCTTTATCAATTTAAGTCAAAATATCAAATTTCTAAATTTTGAAAAATTTTGAAAATGTTGTAAGGAGGGACCATTATCACAAATTTACACCTAAATTAAGGGTTTTTCTTCTTTGATATTTTCTACAATTTTCATCGCAGGACTTTTTCGAAGGACTTTTTATACTACTTATGACTAGCTTTATCAATTTAAATCAAACTATCAAAATTCTAAATTTTGAAAGATTTTGAAAAATTTTGAAAATGTTGTAAGGGGGACCCTTAACACAAATTTACACCTAAATTAAGGGTTCTTCTTCTTCGATATTTTCTACAATTTTCATCGCAGGACTTTTTCGAAGGACTTTTTATACTACTTATGACTAGCTTTATCAATTTAAATCAAAATATCAAAATTCTAAATTTTGAAAAATTTTTGAAAATGTTGTAAGGGGGGACCATTAACACAAATTTACACCTAAATTAAGGGTTTTTCTTCGATATTTTCCACAATTTTCATCGCAAAGACTTTTCGAAGGACATTTTATACTACTTATGACTAGCTTAATCAATTTAAATCAAAATATCAAAATTCTAAATTTTGAAAATGTTTTAAGGGGGGACCCTTATCACATATTTACACCTAAATTAAGGGTTTTTCTTCGATATTTTCCACAATGTTCATCGCAAAGACTTTTCGAAGGACTTTTTATACAACTTAGTACTAGCTTTATCAATTTAAATCAAAATATCAAAATTCTAAATTTTGAAAAATTTTGAAAATGTTGTAAGGGGGGACCCTTATCACAAATTTACACCAAAATTAAGGGTTTTTCTTCGATATTTTTATCGCAAACACTTTTTGAAGGACTTTTTATACTACTTATTACTAGCTTTATCAATTTAAATCAAAATATCAAAATTCTAAATTTTGAAAAATTATGAAAAATTTTGAAAATGTTGTAAGGGGGGACCCTTATCACAAATTTACACCAAAATTAAGGGTTTTTCTTCGATTTTTTTACCGCAAACACTTTTCGAAAGACTTTTTATACTACTTATTACTAGCTTTATCAATTTAAATCAAAATATCAAAATTCTAAATTTATAAAAATTTTGAAAACGTTGTAAGGGGGGACCCTTATCACAAATTTACACCTAAATTAAGGGTTTTTCTTCGATATTTTCCACAATTTTCATGGCAAAGACTTTTCGAAGGACATTTTATACTACTTATGACTAGCTTTATCAATTTAAGTCAAAATATCAAAATTCTAAGTTTTGAAAAATTTTGAAAATGTTGTAAGGGGGGACCCTTATCACAAATTTACACCTAAATTAAGGGTTTTTCTTCAATATTTTCCACAATTTTCATCGCAAAGACTTTTCGAAGGACATTTTATTTTACTTATTACTAGCTTTATCAATTTAAGTCAAAATATCAAATTTCTAAATTTTGAAAAATTTTGAAAATGTTGTAAGGGAGGACCATTATCACAAATTTACACCTAAATTAAGGGTTTTTCTTCTTTGATATTTTCTACAATTTTCATCGCAGGACTTTTTCGAAGGACTTTTTATACTACTTATGACTAGCTTTATCAATTTAAATCAAAATATCAAAATTCTAAATTTTGAAAGATTTTGAAAAATTTTGAAAATGTTGTAAGGGGGGACCCTTAACACAAATTTACACCTAAATTAAGGGTTCTTCTTCTTCGATATTTTCTACAATTTTCATCGCAGGACTTTTTCGAAGGACTTTTTATACTACTTATGACTAGCTTTATCAATTTAAATCAAAATATCAAAATTCTAAATTTTGAAAAATTTTGAAAATGTTGTAAGGGGGGACCCTCAACACAAATTTACACCTAAATTAATGGTTTTTCTTCAATATTTTCCACAATTTTCATCGCAAAGACTTTTCAAAGGAAATTTTATACTACTTATTACTAGCTTTATCAATTTAAGTCAAAATATCAAAATTCTAAATTTTGAAAAATTTTGAAAATGTTGTAAGGGGGGACCCTTATCATAAATTTACACCTAAATTAAGGGTTTTTCTTCGATATTTTTATCGCAAACACTTTTCGAAGGACTTTTTATACTACTTATGACTAGCTTTATCAATTTAAATCAAAATATCAAAATTCTAAATGTATAAAAATTTTGAAAATGTTGTAAGGGGGGACCCTCAACACAAATTTACACCTAAATAAATGGTTTTTCTTCAATATTTTCCACAATGTTCATCGCAAAGACTTTTCGAAGGACTTTCTATACAACTTAGTACTAGCTTTATCAATTTAAGTCAAAATATCAAATTTCCAAATTTTTGAAAAATTTTGAAAATGTTGTAAGGGGGGACCCTTATCACAAATTTACACCTAAATTAAGGGTTTTTCTTCGATATTTTCCACAATGTTCATCGCAAAGTCTTTTCGAAGGACTTTTTATACAACATAGTACTAGCTTTATCAATTTAAATCAAAATATCAAAATTCTAAATTTTGAAAAATTTTGAAAATGTTGTAAGGGGGGACCCTTAACACAAATTTACACCTAAATTAAGGGTTTTTCTTCAATATTTTCCACAATTTTCATCGCAAAGACTTTTCGAAGGACATTTTATACAACTTAGTACTGGCTTTATCAATTTAAGTCAAAATATCAAATTTCCAAATTTTTGAAAAATTTTGAAAATGTTGTAAGGGGGGACCCTTATCACAAATTTACACCTAAATTAAGGGTTTTTCTTCGATATTTTCCACAATGTTCATCGCAAAGTCTTTTCGAAGGACTTTTTATACAACTTAGTACTAGCTTTATCAATTTAAGTCAAAATATCAAAATTCTAAATTTTGAAAAATTTTGAAAATGTTGTAAGGGGGGACCCTTACCACAAATTTACACCAAAATTAAGGGTTTTTCTTCGATATTTTTATCGCAAACACTTTTCGAAGGACTTTTTATACTACTTATGACTAGCTTTATCAATTTAAATCAAAATATAAAAATTCGAAATTTTTAAAAATTTTGAAAATGTTGTTAGGGGGGAACCTTATCACAAATTTACACCTAAATTAAGGGGTTTTCTTCGATATTTTCCACAATGTTCATCGCAAAGACTTTTCGAAGGACTTTTTATACAACTTAGTACTAGCTTTATCAATTTAAATCAAAATATCAAAATTCTAAATTTTGAAAAATTTTGAAAATGTTGTAAGGGGGGACCCTTAACACAAATTTACACCTAAATTAAGGATTTTTCTTCAATATTTTCCACAATTTTCATCGCAAAGACTTTTCGAAGGACATTTTATACAACTTAGTACTAGCTTTATCAATTTAAGTCAAAATATCAAATTTCCAAATTTTTGAAAAATTTTGAAAATGTTGTAAGGGGGGACCCTTATCACAAATTTACACCTAAATTAAGGGTTTTTCTTCGATATTTTCCACAATGTTCATCGCAAAGTCTTTTCGAAGGACTTTTTATACAACTTAGTACTAGCTTTATCAATTTAAGTCAAAATATCAAAATTCTAAATTTTGAAAAATTTTGAAAATGTTGTAAGGGGGGACCCTTATCACAAATTTACACCAAAATAAATTAATTATTTTCTTCGATATTTTTATCGCAAACACTTTTCGAAGGACTTTTTATACTACTTATGACTAGCTTTATCAATTTAAATCAAAATATCAAAATTCGACATTTTTAAAAATTTTAAAAATTTTGTAAGGGGGGACCCTTATCACAAATTTACACCTAAATTAAGGGTTTTTCTTCGATATTTTCAACAATTTTCATCGCAAAGACTTTTCGAAGGACATTTTATACAACTTAGTACTAGCTTTATCAATTTAAGTCAAAATATCAAAATTCTAAGTTTTGAAAAATTTTAAAAATTTTGTAAGGGGGGACCCTTATCACAAATTTACACCTAAATTAAGGGTTTTTCTTCGATATTTTCCACAATTTTCATCGCAAAGACTTTTCGAAGGACTTTTTATACAACTTAGTACTAGCTTTATGAATTTAAATCAAAATATCTAAATTCTAAATTTTGAAAAATTTTGAAAATGTTGTAAGGGGGGACCCTTATCACAAATTTACACCTAAATTAAGGGTTTTTCTTCAATATTTTCCACAATTTTCATCGCAAAGACTTTTCGAAAGACATTTTATACTACTTATGACTAGCTTTATCAATTTAAGTCAAAATATCAAAATTCTAAATTTTGAAAAATTTTGAAAAATTTTGAAAAGGTTGTAAGGGGGGACCATTATCACAAATTTACACCTAAATTATTTTCTACAATTTTCATCGCAGGACTTTTTCGAAAGACATTTTATACTACTTATGACTAGCTTTATCAATTTAAGTCAAAATATCAAAATTCTAAATTTTGAAAAATTTTGAAAAATTTTGAAAAATTTTGAAAAATTTTGAAAATGTTGTAAGGGGGGACCATTATCACAAATTTACACCTAAATTATTTTCTACAATTTTCATCGCAGGACTTTTTCGAAGGACATTTTATACTACTTATGACTAGCTTTATCAATTTAAGTCAAAATATCAAAATTCTAAGTTTTCAAAAATTTTGAAAATGTTGTAAGGGGGGACCCTTATCACAAATTTACACCTAAATTAAGGGTTTTTCTTCTTCGATATTTTCTACAATTTTCATCGCAGGACTTTTTCGAAGGACTTTTTATACTACTTGTGACTAGCTTTATCAATTTAAATCAAAATATCAAAATTCTAAATTTTGAAAATGTTGTAAGGGGGGACCCTTATCACAAATTTACACCTAAATTAAGGGTTTTTCTTCGATATTTTTTTCGCAAACACTTTTCAAAGGAGTTTTTATACTACTTATGACTAGCTTTATCAATTTAAATCAAAATATCAAAATTCTAAATTTATAAAAATTTTGAAAATGTTGTAAGGGGGGACCCTTATCACAAATTTACACCTAAATTAAGGGTTTTTCTTCGATATTTTCCACAATTTTCATGGCAAAGACTTTTCGAAGGACATTTTATACTACTTATGACTAGCTTTATCAATTTAAGTCAAAATATCAAAATTCTAAGTTTTGAAAAATTTTGAAAATGTTGTAAGGGGGGACCCTTATCACAAATTTACACCTAAATTAAGGGTTTTTCTTCAATATTTTCCACAATTTTGATGGCAAAGACTTTTCGAAGGACATTTTATACTACTTATTACTAGCTTTATCAATTTAAGTCAAAATATCAAATTTCTAAATTTTGAAAAATTTTGAAAATGTTGTAAGGGGGGACCATTATCACAAATTTACAGCTAAATTAAGGGTTTTTCTTCTTTGATATTTTCTACAATTTTCATCGCAGGACTTTTTCGAAGGACTTTTTATACTACTTATGACTAGCTTTATCAATTTAAATCAAAATATCAAAATTCTAAATTTTGAAAGATTTTGAAAAATATTGAAAATGTTGTAAGGGGGGACCCTTAACACAAATTTACACCTAAATTAAGGGTTCTTCTTCTTCGATATTTTCTACAATTTTCATCGCAGGACTTTTTCGAAGGACTTTTTATACTACTTATGACTAGCTTTATCAATTTAAATCAAAATATCAAAATTCTAAATTTTGAAAAAATTTGAAAATGTTGTAAGGGGGGGACCCTTATCATAAATTTACACCTAAATTAAGGTTTTTTCTTCGATATTTTATCGCAAACACTTTTCGAAGGACTTTTTATACTACTTATGACTAGCTTTATCAATTTAAATCAAAATATCAAAATTCTAAATTTATAAAAATTTTGAAAATGTTGTAAGGGGGGACCCTCAACACAAATTTACACCTAAATTAATGGTTTTTCTTCAATATTTTCCACAATGTTCATCGCAAAGACTTTTCGAAGGACTTTTTATACAACTTAGTACTAGCTTTATCAATTTAAGTCAAAATATCAAAATTCTAAATTTTCAAAAATTTTGAAAAATTTTGAAAATGTTGTAAGGGGGGACCCTTATCACAAATTTACACCTAAATTAAGGGTTTTTCTTCGATATTTCTATCGCAAACACTTTTCGAAGGACTTTTTATACTACTTATGACTAGCTTTATCAATTTAAATCAAAATATAAAAATTCGAAATTTTTAAAAATTTTGAAAATGTTGTTAGGGGGGAACCTTATCACAAATTTACACCTAAATTAAGGGGTTTTCTTCGATATTTTCCACAATGTTCATCGCAAAGACTTTTCGAAGGACTTTTTATACAACTTAGTACTAGCTTTATCAATTTAAATCAAAATATCAAAATTCTAAATTTTGAAAAATTTTGAAAATGTTGTAAGGGGGGACCCTTAACACAAATTTACACCTAAATTAAGGGTTTTTCTTCAATATTTTCCACAATTTTCATCGCAAAGACTTTTCGAAGGACATTTTATACAACTTAGTACTAGCTTTATCAATTTAAGTCAAAATATCAAAATTCTAAATTTTGAAAAATTTTGAAAATGTTGTAAGGGGGGACCCTTATCACAAACTTACACCTAAATTAAGGGTTTTTCTTCGATATTTTCCACAATGTTCATCGCAAAGACTTTTCGAAGGACTTTTTATACAACTTAGTACTAGCTTTATCTATTTAAGTCAAAATATCAAAATTCTAAATTTTGAAAAATTTTGAAAATGTTGTAAGGGGGGACCATTATCACAAATTTACACCTAAATTAAGGGGTTTTCTTCGATATTTTCCACAATGTTCATCGCAAAGACTTTTCGAAGGACTTTTTATACGACTTAGTACTAGCTTTATCAATTTAAATCAAAATATCAAAATTCTAAATTTTGAAAAATTTTGAAAATGTTGTAAGGGGGGACCCTTAACACAAATTTACACCTAAATTAAGGGTTTTTCTTCAATATTTTCCACAATTTTCATCGCAAAGACTTTTCGAAGGACATTTTATACAACTTAGTACTAGCTTTATCAATTTAAGTCAAAATATCAAATTTCCAAATTTTTGAAAAATTTTGAAAATGTTGTAAGGGGGGACGGACCCTTATCACAAATTTACACCTAAATTAAGGGTTTTTCTTCGATATTTTCCACAATGTTCATCGCAAAGACTTTTCGAAGGACTTTTTATACAACTTAGTACTAGCTTTATCAATTTAAGTCAAAATATCAAAATTCTAAATTTTGAAAAATTTTGAAAATGTTGTAAGGGGGGACCCTCACCACAAATTTACACCAAAATTAAGGGTTTTTCTTCGATATTTTTATCGCAAACACTTTTCGAAGGCCTTTTTATACTACTTATGACTAGCTTTATCAATTTAAATCAAAATATCAAAATTCGACATTTTTAAAAATTTTGAAAATGTTGTAAGGGGGGACCCTTATCACAAATTTACACCTAAATTAAGGGTTTTTCTTCGATATTTTCCACAATGTTCATCGCAAAGACTTTTCGAAGGACTTTTTATACAACTTAGTACTAGCTTTATCAATTTAAGTCAAAATATCAAATTTCCAAATTTTTGAAAAATTTTTAAAATGTTGTAAGGGGGGACCCTTATCACAAATTTACACCTAAATTAAGGGTTTTTCTTCGATATTTTCCACAATGTTCATCGCAAAGACTTTTCGAAGGACTTTTTATACAACTTAGTACTAGCTTTATCTATTTAAGTCAAAATATCAAAATTCTAAATTTTGAAAAATTTTGAAAATGTTGTAAGGGGGGACCATTATCACAAATTTACACCTAAATTAAGGGTTTTTCTTCGATATTTTCCACAATTTTCATCGCAAAGACTTTTCGAAGGACGTTTTATACAACTTATGACTAGCTTTATCAATTTAAGTCAAAATATCAAAATTCTAAATTTTGGAAAATTTTGAAAATGTTGTAAGGGGGGACCATTATCACAAATTTACACCTAAATTAAGGGTTTTTCTTCGATATTTTCCACAATGTTCATCGCAAAGACTTTTCGAAGGACTTTTTATACAACTTAATACTAGCTTTATCAATTTAAGTCAAAATATCAAAATTCTAAATTTTGAAAAATTTTGAAAAATTTTGAAAATGTTGTAAGGGGCGACCCTTATCACAAATTTACACCTAAATTAAGGGTTTTTCTTCGATATTTCTATCGCAAACACTTTTCGAAGGACTTTTTATACTACTTATGACTGGCTTTATCAATTTAAATCAAAATATCAAAATTCGAAATTTTTAAAAATTTTGAAAATGTTGTTAGGGGGGAACCTTATCACAAATTTACACCTAAATTAAGGGTTTTTCTTCGATATTTTCCACAATGTTCATCGCAAAGACTTTTCGAAGGACTTTTTATACAACTTAGTACTAGCTTTATCAATTTAAATCAAAATATCAAAATTCTAAATTTTGAAAAATTTTGAAAAATTTTGAAAATGTTGTAAGGGGGGACCCTTATCACAAATTTACACCTAAATTAAGGGTTTTTCTTCGATATTTTCCACAATTTTCATCGCGAAGACTTTTCGAAGGACGTTTTATACTACTTATGACTAGCTTTATCAATTTAAGTCAAAATATCAAAATTCTAAATTTTGGAAAATTTTGAAAATGTTGTAAGGGGGGACCATTATCACAAATTTACACATAAATTAAGGGTTTTTCTTCGATATTTTCCACAATGTTCATCGCAAAGACTTTTCGAAGGACTTTTTATACAACTTAGTACTAGCTTTATCAATTTAAGTCAAAATATCAAAATTCTAAATTTTTAAAAATTTTGAAAATTTTTGAAAATGTTGTAAGGGGGGACGCTTATCACAAATTTACACCTAAATTAAGGGTTTTTCTTCGATATTTCTATCGCAAACACTTTTCGAAGGACTTTTTATACTACTTATGACTGGCTTTATCAATTTAAATCAAAATATCAAAATTCGAAATTTTTAAAAATTTTGAAAATGTTGTTAGGGGGGAACCTCATCACAAATTTACACCTAAATTAAGGGTTTTTCTTCGATATTTTCCACAATGTTCATCGCAAAGACTTTTCGAAGGACTTTTTATACAACTTAGTACTAGCTTTATCATTTTCAAAATTTTAATTTAAATCAAAATATCAAAATTCGAAATTTTGAAAAATTTTGAAAAATTTTGAAAACGTTGTAAGGGGGGACCCTTATCACAAATTTACACCTAAATTAAGGGTTTTTCTTCGATATTTTCCACAATTTTCATCGCGAAGACTTTTCGAAGGACGTTTTATACTACTTATGACTAGCTTTATCAATTTAAGTCAAAATATCAAAATTCTAAATTTTGGAAAATTTTGAAAATGTTGTAAGGGGGGACCATTATCACAAATTTACACCTAAATTAAGGGTTTTTCTTCGATATTTTCCACAATGTTCATCGCAAAGACTTTTCGAAGGACTTTTTATACAACTTAGTACTAGCTTTATCAATTTAAGTCAAAATATCAAAATTCTAAATTTTGAAAAATTTTGAAAATTTTTGAAAATGTTGTAAGGGGGGACCCTTATCACAAATTTACACCTAAATTAAGAGTTTTTCTTCGATATTTCTATCGCAAACACTTTCGAAGGACTTTTTATACTACTTATGACTAGCTTTATCAATTTAAATCAAAATATCAAAATTCGAAATTTTTAAAAATTTTGAAAATGTTGTTAGGGGGGAACCTTATCACAAATTTACACCTAAATTAAGGGTTTTTCTTCGATATTTTCCACAATGTTCATCGCAAAGACTTTTCGAAGGACTTTTTATACAACTTAGTACTAGCTTTATCAATTTAAATCAAAATATCAAAATTCTAAATTTTGAAAAATTTTGAAAATGTTGTAAAGGGGGACCCTTAACACAAATTTACACCTAAATTAAGGGTTTTTCTTCAATATTTTCCACAATTTTCATCGCAAAGCCTTTTCGAAGGACATTTTATACAACTTAGTACTAGCTTTATCAATTTAAGTCAAAATATCAAATTTTTGAAAAATTTTGAAAATGTTGTAAGGGGGGACCCTTATCACAAATTTACACATAAATTAAGGGTTTTTCTTCGATATTTTCCACAATGTTCATCGCAAAGACTTTTCGAAGGACTTTTTATAAAACTTAGTACTAGCTTTATCAATTTAAGTCAAAATATCAAAATTCTAAATTTTGAAAAATTTTGAAAATGTTGTAAGGTGGGACCCTTACCACAAATTTACAACAAAATTAAAGGTTTTTCTTCGATATTTTTATCGCAAACACTTTTCGAAGGACTTTTTATACTACTTATGACTAGCTTTATCAATTTAAATCAAAATATCAAAATTCGACATTTTTAAAAATTTTGAAAATGTTGTAAGGGGGGACCCTTATCACAAATTTACACCTAAATTAAGGGTTTTTCTTCGATATTTTCCACAATTTTCATCGCAAAGACTTTTCGAAGGACGTTTTATACTACTTATGACTAGCTTTATCAATTTAAGTCAAAATATCAAAATTCTAAATTTTGGAAAATTTTGAAAATGTTGTAAGGGGGGACCATTATCACAAATTTACACCTAAATTAAGGGTTTTTCTTCGATATTTTCCACAATGTTCATCGCAAAGACTTTTCGAAGGACTTTTTATACAACTTAGTACTAGCTTTATCAATTTAAGTCAAAATATCAAAATTCTAAATTTTGAAAAATTTTGAAAATTTTTGAAAATGTTGTAAGGGGGGACCCTTATCACAAATTTACACCTAAATTAAGGGTTTTTCTTCGATATTTCTATCGCAAACACTTTTCGAAGGACTTTTTATACTACTTATGACTAGCTTTATCAATTTAAATCAAAATATCAAAATTCTAAATTTTGAAAAATTTTGAAAATGTTGTAAGGGAGGACCCTTAACACAAATTTACACCTAAATTAAGGGTTTTTCTTCAATATTTTCCACAATTTTCATTGCAAAGACTTTTCGAAGGACATTTTATACAACTTAGTACTAGCTTTATCAATTTAAGTCAAAATATCAATATTCTAAATTTTGAAAAATTTTGAAAATGTTGTTAGGGGGGACCCTTATCACAAATTTACACCAAAATTAAGGGTTTTTCTTCGATATTTTTATCGCAAACACTTTTCGAAGGACTTTTTATACTACTTATGACTAGCTTTATCAATTTAAATCAAAATATCAAAATTCGACATTTTTAAAAATTTTGAAAATGTTGTAAGGGGGGACCCTTATCACAAATTTACACCTAAATTAAGGGTTTTTCTTCGATATTTTCCACAATTTTCATGGCAAAGACTTTTCGAAGGACATTTTATACTACTTATGACTAGCTTTATCAATTTAAGTCAAAATATCAAAATTCTAAGTTTTCAAAAATTTTGAAAATGTTGTAAGGGGGGACCCTTATCAAAAATTTACACCTAAATTAAGGGTTTTTCTTCGATATTTTCCACAATTTTCATCGCAAAGTCTTTTCGAAGGACATTTTATACTACTTATTACTAGCTTTATCAATTTAAATAAAAAATCAAATTTCTAAATTTTGAAAAATTTTGAAAATATTGTAAGGGGGGACCATTATCACAAATTTACACCTAAATTAAGGGTTTTTCTTCTTCGATATTTTCTACAATTTTCATCGCAGGACTTTTTCGAAGGACTTTTTATACTACTTATGACTAACTTTATCAATTTAAATCAAAATATCAAAATTCTAAATTTTGAAAGATTTTGAAAAATTTTGAAAATGTTGTAAGGGGGGACCCTTAACACAAATTTACACCTAAATTAAGGGTTTTTCTTCGATATTTTCCACAATGTTCATCGCAAAGACTTTTCGAAGGACTTTTTATACAACTTAGTACTAGCTTTATCAATTTAAATCAAAATATCAAAATTCTAAATTTTGGAAAATTTTGAAAATGTTGTAAGGGGGGACCATTATCACAAATTTACACCTAAATTAAGGGCTTTTCTTCGATATTTTCCACAATGTTCATCGCAAAGACTTTTCGAAGGACTTTTTATACAACTTAGTACTAGCTTTATCAATTTAAGTCAAAATATCAAAATTCTAAATTTTGAAAAATTTTGAAAATTTTTGAAAATGTTGTAAGGGGGGACCCTTATCACAAATTTACACCTAAATTAAGGGTTTTTCTTCGATATTTCTATCGCAAACACTTTTCGAAGGACTTTTTATACTACTTATGACTAGCTTTATCAATTTAAATCAAAATATCAAAATTCGAAATTTTTAAAAATTTTGAAAATGTTGTAAGGGGGGACCATTATCACAAATTTACACCTAAATTAAGGGGTTTTCTTCGATATTTTCCACAATGTTCATCGCAAAGACTTTTCGAAGGACTTTTTATACGACTTAGTACTAGCTTTATCAATTTAAATCAAAATATCAAAATTCTAAATTTTGAAAAATTTTGAAAATGTTGTAAGGGGGACCCTTAACACAAATTTACACCTAAATTAAGGGTTTTTCTTCAATATTTTCCACAATTTTCATCGCAAAGACTTTTCGAAGGACATTTTATACAACTTAGTACTAGCTTTATCAATTTAAGTCAAAATATCAAATTTCCAAATTTTTGGAAAATTTTGAAAATGTTGTAAGGGGGGACCCTTATCACAAATTTACACCTAAATTAAGGGTTTTTCTTCGATATTTTCCACAATGTTCATCGCAAAGACTTTTCGAAGGACTTTTTATACAACTTAGTACTAGCTTTATCAATTTAAGTCAAAATATCAAAATTCTAAATTTTGAAAAATTTTGAAAATGTTGTAAGGGGGGACCCTTAACACAAATTTACACCTAAATTAAGGGTTTTTCTTCGATATTTTACACAATGTTCATCGCAAAGACTTTTCGAATTACTTTTTATACAACTTAGTACTAGCTTTATCAATTTAAATCAAAATATCAAAATTCTAAATTTTGGAAAATTTTGAAAATGTTGTAAGGGGGGACCATTATCACAAATTTACACCTAAATTAAGGGTTTTTCTTCGATATTTTCCACAATGTTCTTCGCAAAGACTTTTCGAAGGACTTTTTATACAACTTAGTACTAGCTTTATCAATTTAAGTCAAAATATCAAAATTCTAAATTTTGAAAAATTTTGAAAATTTTTGAAAATGTTGTAAGGGGGGACCCTTATCACAAATTTACACCTAAATTAAGGGTTTTTCTTCGATATTTCTATCGCAAACACTTTTCGAAGGACTTTTTATACTACTTATGACTAGCTTTATCAATTTAAATCAAAATATCAAAATTCGAAATTTTTAAAAATTTTGAAAATGTTGTTAGGGTGGAACCTTATCACAAATTTACACCTAAATTAAGGGTTTTTCTTCGATATTTTCCACAATTTTCATCGCAAAGTCTTTTCGAAGGACATTTTATACTACTTATTACTAGCTTTATCAATTTAAGTCAAAATATCAAATTTCCAAATTTTGAAAAATTTTGAAAATGTTGTAAGGGGGGACCCTTATCACAAATTTACACCTAAATTAAGGGTTTTTCTTCGATATTTTCCACAATGTTCATCGCAAAGACTTTTCGAAGGACTTTTTATACAACTTAGTACTAGCTTTATCAATTTAAGTCAAAATATCAAAATTCTACATTTTGAAAAATTTTGAAAATGTTGTAAGGGGGGACCCTTAGCACAAATTTACACCAAAATTAAGGGTTTTTCTTCGATATTTTTATCGCAAACACTTTTCGAAGGACACTTTTCATAAGTAGTATAAAAAGCTACTTATGACTAGCTTTATCAATTTAAATCAAAATATCAAAATTCGACATTTTTAAAAATTTTGAAAATGTTGTAAGGGGACCCTTATCATAAATTTACACCTAAATTAAGGGTTTTTCTTCGATATTTTCCACAATTTTCATGGCAAAGACTTTTCGAAGGACATTTTATACCACTTATTACTAGCTTTATCAATTTAAATCAAAATATCAAAATTCTAAATTTTGAAAATGTTGTAAGGGGGGACCCTTATCACAAATTTACACCTAAATTAAGGGTTTTTCTTCGATATTTTTTTCGCAAACACTTTTCAAAGGACTTTTTATACTACTTATGACTAGCTTTATCAATTTAAATCAAAATATCAAAATTCTAAATTTATAAAAATTTTGAAAATGTTGTAAGGGGGGACCCTTATCACAAATTTACACCAAAATTAAGGGTTTTTCTTCGATATTTTTATCGCAAACACTTTTCGAAGGACTTTTTATACTACTTATGACTAGCTTTATCAATTTAAGTTAAAATATCAAAATTCTAAATTTTGAAAAATTTTGAAAATGTTGTAACGGGGGACCCTTATCACAAATGTACACCTAAATTAAGGGTTTTTCTTCGATATTTTCCACAATTTTCATCGCAAAGACTTTTCGAAGGACATTTTATACTACTTATGACTAGCTTTATCAATTTAAATCAAAATATCAAAATTCTAAATTTTGAAAATGTTGTAAGGGGGGACTCTTACCACAAATTTACACCTAAATTAAGGGTTTTTCTTCGATATTTTTTTCGCAAACACTTTTCAAAGGACTTTTTATACTACTTATGACTAGCTTTATCAATTTAAATCAAAATATCAAAATTCTAAATTTATAAAAATTTTGAAAATGTTGTAAGGGGGGACCCTTATCACAAATTTACACCTAAATTAAGGGTTTTTCTTCGATATTTTCCACAATTTTCATCGCAAAGACTTTTCGAAGGACTTTTTATACAACTTAGTACTAGCTTTATCAATTTAAGTCAAAATATCAAAATCCTAAATTTTGAAAAATTTTGAAAAATGTTGAAAATGTTGTAAGGGGGGACCCTTATCACAAATTTACACCTAAATTAAGGGTTTTTCTTCGATATTTTCCACAATTTTCATCGCAAAGACTTTTCGAAGGACATTTTATACTACTTATTACTAGCTTTATCAATTTAAGTCAAAATATCAAATTTCTAAATTTTGAAAAATTTTGAAAATGTTGTAAGGGGGGACCATTATCACAAATTTACACCTAAATTAAGGGTTTTTCTTCTTTGATGTTTTCTACAATTTTCATCGCAGGACTTTTTCGAAGGACTTTTTATACTACTTATGACTAGCTTTATCAATTTAAATCAAAATATCAAAATTCTAAATTTTGAAAAATTTTGAAAATGTTTTAAGGGGGGACCCTTAACACAAATTTACACCTAAATTAAGGGTTTTTCTTCAATATTTTCCACACTTTTCATCGCAAAGACTTTTCGAAGGACTTTTTATACAACTTAGTACTAGCTTTATCAATTTAAGTCAAAATATCAAAATTCTAAATTTTGAAAAATTTTGAAAATGTTGTAAGGGGGGACCCTTACCACAAATTTACACCAAAATTAAGGGTTTTTCTTCGATATTTTTATCGCAAACACTTTTCGAAGGACTTTTTATACTACTTATGACTAGCTTTATCAATTTAAATCAAAATATCAAAATTCTAAATTTTGAAAAATTTTGAAAATGTTTTAAGGGGGGACCCTTAACACAAATTTACACCTAAATTAAGGGTTTTTCTTCAATATTTTCCACACTTTTCATCGCAAAGACTTTTCGAAGGACTTTTTATACAACTTAGTACTAGCTTTATCAATTTAAGTCAAAATATCAAAATTCGACATTTTTAAAAAATTTGAAAATTTTGTAAGGGGGGACCCTTATCACAAATTTACACCTAAATTAAGGGTTTTTCTTCGATATTTTCCACAATGTTCATCGCAAAGACTTTTCGAAGGACTTTTTATACAACTTAGTACTAGCTTTATCAATTTAAGTCAAAATATCAAAATTCTAAATTTTCAAAAATTTTGAAAAATTTTGAAAATGTTGTAAGGGGGGACCCTTATCACAAATTTACACCTAAATTAAGGGTTTTTCTTCAATATTTTCCACAATTTTCATCGCAAAGACTTTTCGAAAGACATTTTATACTACTTATAACTAGCTTTATCAATTTAAGTCAAAATACCAAAATTCTAAATTTTGAAAAATTTTGAAAATGTTGTAAGGGGGGACCATTATCACAAATTTACACCTAAATTATTTTCTACAATTTTCATCGCAGGACTTTTTCGAAGGACTTTTTATACTACTTATGACTAGCTTTATCAATATAAATCAAAATATCAAAATTCTAAATTTTGAAAAATTTTGAAAATGTTGTAAGGGGACCCTTATCATAAATTTACACCTAAATTAAGGGTTTTTCTTCGATATTTTCCACAATTTTCATGGCAAAGACTTTTCGAAGGACATTTTATACTACTTATTACTAGCTTTATCAATTTAAGTCAAAATATCAAATTTCTAAATTTTGAAAAATTTTGAAAATATTGTAAGGGGGGACCATTATCACAAATTTACACCTAAATTAAGGGTTTTTCTTCGATATTTTCCACAATTTTCATCGCAAAGTCTTTTCGAAGGACATTTTATACTACTTATTACTCGCTTTATCAATTTAAGTCAAAATATCAAATTTCTAAATTTTAAAAAATTTTGAAAATATTGTAAGGGGGGACCATTATCACAAATTTACACCTAAATTAAGGGTTTTTCTTCTTCGATATTTTCTACAATTTTCATCGCAGGACTTTTTCGAAGGACTTTTTATACTACTTATGACTAGCTTTATCAATTTAAATCAAAATATCAAAATTCTAAATTTTAAAAGATTTTGAAAAATTTTGAAAATGTTGTAAGGGGGGACCCTTAACACAAATTTACGCCTAAATTAAGGGTTCTTCTTCTTCGATATTTTCTACAATTTTCATCGCACGACTTTTTCGAAGGACTTTTTATACTACTTATGACTAGCTTCATCAATTTAAATTAAAATATCAAAATTCTAAATTTTGAAAAATTTTGAAAATGTTGTAAGGGGGACCCTTAACACAAATTTACACCTAAACTAAGGGTTTTTCTTCAATATTTTCCACAATTTCCATCGGAAAGACTTTTCGAAGGACATTTTATACTACTTATTACTAGCTTTATCAATTTTAGTCAAAATATCAAAATTCTAAGTTTTGAAAAATTTTGAAAATGTTGTAAGGGGGACCCTTATCACAAATTTACACCAAAATTAAGGGTTTTTCTTCGATATTTTTATCGCAAAGACTTTTCGAAGGAATTTTTATACTACTTATGACTAGCTTTATCAATTTAAGTTAAAATATCAAAATTCTAAATTTTGAAAAATTTTGAAAATGTTGTAACGGGGGACCCTTATCACAAATGTACACCTAAATTAAGGGTTTTTCTTCGATATTTTCCACAATTTTCATCGCAAAGACTTTTCGAAGGACATTTTATACTACTTATGACTAGCTTTATCAATTTAAATCAAAATATCAAAATTCTAAATTTTGAAAATGTTGTAAGGGGGGACCCTTATCACAAATTTACACCTAAATTAAGGGTTTTTCTTCGATATTTTCCACAATGTTCATCGCAAAGACTTTTCGAAGGACTTTTTATACAACTTAGTACTAGCTTTATCAATTTAAGTCAAAATATCAAAATCCTAAATTTTGAAAAATTTTGAAAAATTTTGAAAATGTTGTAAGGGGGGACCCTTATCACAAATTTACACCTAAATTAAGGGTTTTTCTTCAATATTTTCCACAATTTTCATCGCAAAGAGTTTTCGGAGGACATTTTATACTACTTATGACTAGCTTTATCAATTTAAGTCAAAATATCAAAATTCTAAGTTTTGAAAAATTTTGAAAATGTTGTAAGGGGGGACCCTTATCACAAATTTACACCTAAATTAAGGGTTTTTCTTCGATATTTTCCACAATTTTCATCGCAAAGACTTTTCGAAGGACATTTGATACTACTTATTACTAGCTTTATCAATTTAAGTCAAAATATCAAAATTCTAAATTTTGAAAAATTTTGAAAATATTGTAAGGGGGGGACCCTTATCACAAATTTACACCTAAATTAAGGGTTTTTCTTCGATATTTTCTACAATTTTCATCGCAGGAATTTTTCGAAAGACTTTTTATACTACTTATGACTAGCTTTATCAATTTAAATCAAAATATCAAAATTCTAAATTTTGAAAGATTTTGAAAAATTTTGAAAATGTTGTAAGGGGGGACCCTTAACACAAATTTACACCTAAATTAAGGGTTTTTCTTCGATATTTTCCACAATTTTCATCGCAAAGAGTTTTCGAAGGACATTTTATACTACTTATGACTAGCTTTATCAATTTAAGTCAAAATATCAAAATTCTAAGTTTTGAAAATTTTGAAAATGTTGTAAGGGGGGACCCTTATCACAAATTTACACCTAAATTAAGGGTTTTTCTTCGATATTTTCCACAATTTTCATCGCAAAGACTTTTCGAAGGACATTTTATACTACTTATTACTAGCTTTATCAATTTAAGTCAAAATATCAAAATTCTAAATTTTGAAAAATTTTGAAAATATTGTAAGGGGGGGACCCTTATCACAAATTTACACCTAAATTAAGGGTTTTTCTTCGATATTTTTATCGCAAACACTTTTCGAAGGACTTTTTATACTACTTATGACTAGCTTTATCAATTTAAATCAAAATATCAAAATTCTAAATTTTTAAAAATTTTGAAAATGTTGTAAGGGGACCCTTATCACAAGTTTACACCTAAATTAAGGGTTTTTCTTCGATATTTTCCACAATTTTCATCGCAAAGACTTTTCGAAGGACATTTTATACTACTTATGACTAGCTTTATCAATTTAAATCAAAATATCAAAATTCTAAATTTTGAAAGATTTTGAAAAATTTTGAAAATGTTGTAAGGGGGGACCCTTAACACAAATTTACGCCTAAATTAAGGGTTCTTCTTCTTCGATATTTTCTACAATTTTCATCGCAGGACTTTTTCGAAGGACTTTTTATACTACTTATGACTAGATTTATCAATTTAAATTAAAATATCAAAATTCTAAATTTTGAAAAATTTTGAAAATGTTGTAAGGGGGGACCCTTAACACAAATTTACACCTAAATTAAGGGTTTTTCTTCAATATTTTCCACAATTTCCATCGCAAAGACTTTTCGAAGGACATTTTATACTACTTATTACTAGCTTTATCAATTTAAGTCAAAATATCAAAATTCTAAGTTTTGAAAAATTTTGAAAATGTTGTAAGGGGGGACCCTTATCACAAATTTACACCTAAATTAAGGGTTTTTCTTCGATATTTTGCACAATTTTCATCGCAAAGACTTTTCGAAGGACATTTTATACTACTTATTACTAGCTTTATCAATTTAAGTCAAAATATCAAAATTCTAAATTTTGAAAAATTTTGAAAATATTGTAAGGGGGGGACCCTTATCACAAATTTACACCAAAATTAAGGGTTTTTCTTCGATATTTTTATCGCAAACACTTTTCGAAGGACTTTTTATACTACTTATGACTAGCTTTATCAATTTAAATCAAAATATCAAAATTCTAAATTTTGAAAAATTTTGAAAATGTTGTAAAGGGGGACCCTTATCACAAATTTACACCTAAATTAAGGGTTTTTCTTCGATATTTTCCACAATTTTCATCGCAAAGACTTTTCGAAGGACATTTTATACTACTTATGACTAGCTTTATCAATTTAAATCAAAATATCAAAATTCTAAATTTTGAAAGATTTTGAAAAATTTTGAAAATGTTGTAAGGGGGGACCCTTAACACAAATTTACGCCTAAATTAAGGGTTTTTCTTCAATATTTTCCACAATTTCCATCGCAAAGACTTTTCGAAGGACATTTTATACTACTTATTACTAGCTTTATCAATTTAAGTCAAAATATCAAAATTCTAAGTTTTGAAAAATTTTGAAAATGTTGTAAGGGGGACCCTTATCACAAATTTACACCAAAATTAAGGGTTTTTCTTCGATATTTTTATCGCAAACACTTTTCGAAGGACTTTTTATACTACTTATGACTAGCTTTATCAATTTAAGTCAAAATATCAAAATTCTATATTTTGGAAAATTTTGAAAATGTTGTAAGGGGGGACCCTTATCACAAATTTACACCTAAATTAAGGGTTTTTCTTCGATATTTTCCACAATGTTCATCGCATAGACTTTTCGAAGGACTTTTTATACAACTTAGTACTAGCTTTATCAATTTAAGTCAAAATATCAAAATTCTAAATTTTGAAAAATTTTGAAAATGTTGTAAGGGGGGACCCTTATCACAAATTTACACCTAAATTAAGGGTTTTTCTTCGATATTTTCCACAATGTTCATCGCAAAGACTTTTCGAAGGACTTTTTATACAACTTAGTACTAGCTTTCTCAATTTAAGTCAAAATATCAAAATTCTAAATTTTGAAAAATTTTGAAAATGTTGTAAGGGGGGACCCTTATCACAAATTTACACCAAAATGAAGGGTTTTTCTTCGATATTTTTATCGCAAACACTTTTCGAAGGACTTTTTATACTACTTATTACTAGCTTTATCAATTTAAATCAAAATATCAAAATTCTAAATTTTGAAAAATTTTGAAAATGTTGTAAGGGGGGACCCTTATCACAAATTTACACCTAAATTAAGGGTTTTTCTTCGATATTTTCTACAATTTTCATCGCAGGACTTTTTATACTACTTATGACTAGCTTTATCAATTTAAATCAAAATATCAAAATTCTAAATTTTTAAAAATTTTGAAAATGTTGTAAGGGGGGTCCTTATCACAAATTTACACCTAAATTAAGGGTTTTTCTTCGATATTTTCCACAATTTTCATCGCAAACACTTTTCGAAGGACATTTTATACTACTTATTACTAGCTTTATCAATTTAAGTCAAAATATGAAAATTCTAAATTTTGAAAAATTTTGAAAATGTTGTAAGGGGGGACCCTTATCACAAATTTACACCTAAATTAAGGGTTTTTCTTCGATATTTTCTACAATTTTCATCGCAGGACTTTTTCGAAGGACTTTTTATACTACTTATGACTAGCTTTATCAATTTAAATCAAAATATCAAAATTCTAAATTTTGAAAAATTTTGAAAATGTTGTAAGGGGGGACCCTTAACACAAATTTACACCTAAATTAAGGGTTTTTCTTCGATATTTTCCACAATTTTCATCGCAAATACTTTTCGAAGGACATTTTATACTACTTATTACTAGCTTTATCAATTTAAGTCAAAATATGAAAATTCTAAATTTTGAAAAATTTTGAAAATGTTGTAAGGGGGGACCCTTATCACAAATTTACACCAAAATGAAGGGTTTTTCTTCGATATTTTTATCGCAAACACTTTTCGAAGGACTTTTTATACTACTTATTACTAGCTTTATCAATTTAAATCAAAATATCAAAATTCTAAATTTTTAAAAATTTTGAAAATGTTGTAAGGGGGGACCCTTATCACAAATTTACACCTAAATTAAGGGTTTTTCTTCGATATTTTCCACAATTTTCATCGCAAACACTTTTCGAAGGACATTTTATACTACTTATTACTAGCTTTATCAATTTAAGTCAAAATATGAAAATTCTAAATTTTGAAAAATTTTGAAAATGTTGTAAGGGGGGACCCTTATCACAAATTTACACCTAAATTAAGGGTTTTTCTTCGATATTTTCTACAATTTTCATCGCAGGACTTTTTCGAAGGACTTTTTATACTACTTATGACTAGCTTTATCAATTTAAATCAAAATATCAAAATTCTAAATTTTGAAAAGTTTTGAAAATGTTGTAAGGGGGGACCCTTAACACAAATTTACACCTAAATTAAGGGTTTTTCTTCAATATTTTCCACAATTTTCATCGCAAATACTTTTCGAAGGACATTTTATACTACTTATTACTAGCTTTATCAATTTAAGTCAAAATATCAAAATTCTAAGTTATGAAAAATTTTGAAAATGTTGTAAGGGGGGACCCTTATCACAAATTTACACCTAAATTAAGGGTTATTCTTCGATATTTTCCACAATTTTCATCGCAAAGACTTTTCGAAGGACATTTTATACTACTTATTACTAGCTTTATCAATTTAAGTCAAAATATCAAAATTCTAAGTTTTGAAAAATTTTGAAAATGTTGTAAGGGGGGACCCTTATCACAAATTTACACCTAAATTAAGGGTTTTTCTTCGATATTTTGCACAATTTTCATCGCAAAGACTTTTCGAAGGACATTTTATACTACTTATTACTAGCTTTATCAATTTAAGTCAAAATATCAAATTTCTAAATTTTGAAAATTTTTGAAAATGTTGTAAGGGGGGACCTCGATCACAAATTTACACCTAAATTAAGGGTTTTTCTTCGATATTTTCCACAATTTTCATCGCAAAGACTTTTCGAAGGACATTTTATACTACTTATGACTAGCTTTATCAATTTAAATCAAAATATCAAAATTCTAAATTTTGAAAGATTTTGAAAAATTTTGAAAATGTTGTAAGGGGGGACCCTTAACACAAATTTACGCCTAAATTAAGGGTTCTTCTTCTTCGATATTTTCTACAATTTTCATCGCAGGACTTTTTCGAAGGACTTTTTATACTACTTATGACTAGATTTATCAATTTAAATTAAAATATCAAAATTCTAAATTTTGAAAAATTTTGAAAATGTTGTAAGGGGGGACCCTTAACACAAATTTACACCTAAATTATCAATTTAAGTCAAAATATCAAAATTCTAAGTTTTGAAAAATTTTGAAAATGTTGTAAGGGGGACCCTTATCACAAATTTACACCAAAATTAAGGGTTTTTCTTCGATATTTTTATCGCAAACACTTTTCGAAGGACTTTTTATACTACTTATGACTAGCTTTATCAATTTAAGTCAAAATATCAAAATTCTATATTTTGGAAAATTTTGAAAATGTTGTAAGGGGGGACCCTTATCACAAATTTACACCTAAATTAAGGGTTTTTCTTCGATATTTTCCACAATGTTCATCGCATAGACTTTTCGAAGGACTTTTATACAACTTAGTACTAGCTTTATCAATTTAAGTCAAAATATCAAAATTCTAAATTTTGAAAAATTTTGAAAATGTTGTAAGGGGGGACCCTTATCACAAATTTACACCTAAATTAAGGGTTTTTCTTCGATATTTTCCACAATGTTCATCGCAAAGACTTTTCGAAGGACTTTTTATACAACTTAGTACTAGCTTTCTCAATTTAAGTCAAAATATCAAAATTCTAAATTTTGAAAAATTTTGAAAATGTTGTAAGGGGGACCCTTATCACAAATTTACACCAAAATGAAGGGTTTTTCTTCGATATTTTTATCGCAAACACTTTTCGAAGGACTTTTTATACTACTTATTACTAGCTTTATCAATTTAAATCAAAATATCAAAATTCTAAATTTTGAAAAATTTTGAAAATGTTGTAAGGGGGGACCCTTATCACAAATTTACACCTAAATTATCAATTTAAGTCAAAATATCAAAATTCTAAGTTTTGAAAAATTTTGAAAATGTTGTAAGGGGGACCCTTATCACAAATTTACACCAAAATTAAGGGTTTTTCTTCGATATTTTTATCGCAAACACTTTTCGAAGGACTTTTTATACTACTTATGACTAGCTTTATCAATTTAAGTCAAAATATCAAAATTCTATATTTTGGAAAATTTTGAAAATGTTGTAAGGGGGGACCCTTATCACAAATTTACACCTAAATTAAGGGTTTTTCTTCGATATTTTCCACAATGTTCATCGCATAGACTTTTCGAAGGACTTTTTATACAACTTAGTACTAGCTTTATCAATTTAAGTCAAAATATCAAAATTCTAAATTTTGAAAAATTTTGAAAATGTTGTAAGGGGGGACCCTTATCACAAATTTACACCTAAATTAAGGGTTTTTCTTCGATATTTTCCACAATGTTCATCGCAAAGACTTTTCGAAGGACTTTTTATACAACTTAGTACTAGCTTTCTCAATTTAAGTCAAAATATCAAAATTCTAAATTTTGAAAAATTTTGAAAATGTTGTAAGGGGGGACCCTTATCACAAATTTACACCAAAATGAAGGGTTTTTCTTCGATATTTTTATCGCAAACACTTTTCGAAGGACTTTTTATACTACTTATTACTAGCTTTATCAATTTAAATCAAAATATCAAAATTCTAAATTTTGAAAAATTTTGAAAATGTTGTAAGGGGGGACCCTTATCACAAATTTACACCTAAATTAAGGGTTTTTCTTCGATATTTTCTACAATTTTCATCGCAGGACTTTTTATACTACTTATGACTAGCTTCATCAATTTAAATTAAAATATCAAAATTCTAAATTTTGAAAAATTTTGAAAATGTTGTAAGGGGGACCCTTAACACAAATTTACACCTAAACTAAGGGTTTTTCTTCAATATTTTCCACAATTTCCATCGGAAAGACTTTTCGAAGGACATTTTATACTACTTATTACTAGCTTTATCAATTTAAGTCAAAATATCAAAATTCTAAGTTTTGAAAAATTTTGAAAATGTTGTAAGGGGGACCCTTATCACAAATTTACACCTAAATTAAGGGTTTTTCTTCGATATTTTTATCGCAAACACTTTTCGAAGGACTTTTTATACTACTTATGACTAGCTTTATCAATTTAAGTTAAAATATCAAAATTCTAAATTTTGAAAAATTTTGAAAATGTTGTAACGGGGGACCCTTATCACAAATGTACACCTAAATTAAGGGTTTTTCTTCGATATTTTCCACAATTTTCATCGCAAAGACTTTTCGAAGGACATTTTATACTACTTATGACTAGCTTTATCAATTTAAATCAAAATATCAAAATTCTAAATTTTGAAAATGTTGTAAGGGGGACCCTTATCACAAATTTACACCTAAATTAAGGGTTTTTCTTCGATATTTTCCACAATGTTCATCGCAAAGACTTTTCGAAGGACTTTTTATACAACTTAGTACTAGCTTTATCAATTTAAGTCAAAATATCAAAATCCTAAATTTTGAAAAATTTTGAAAAATTTTGAAAATGTTGTAAGGGGGACCCTTATCACAAATTTACACCTAAATTAAGGGTTTTTCTTCAATATTTTCCACAATTTTCATCGCAAAGAGTTTTCGGAGGACATTTTATACTACTTATGACTAGCTTTATCAATTTAAGTCAAAATATCAAAATTCTAAGTTTTGAAAAATTTTGAAAATGTTGTAAGGGGGGACCCTTATCACAAATTTACACCTAAATTAAGGGTTTTTCTTCGATATTTTCCACAATTTTCATCGCAAAGACTTTTCGAAGGACATTTGATACTACTTATTACTAGCTTTATCAATTTAAGTCAAAATATCAAATTTCTAAATTTTGAAAAATTTTGAAAATGTTGTAAGGGGGGATCATTATCACAAATTTACACCTAAATTAAGGGTTTTTCTTCGATATTTTCTACAATTTTCATCGCAGGAATTTTTCGAAGGACTTTTTATACTACTTATGACTAGCTTTATCAATTTAAATCAAAATATCAAAATTCTAAATTTTGAAAGATTTTGAAAAATTTTGAAAATGTTGTAAGGGGGGACCCTTAACACAAATTTACGCCTAAATTAAGGGTTCTTCTTCTTCGATATTTTCTACAATTTTCATCGCAGGACTTTTTCGAAGGACTTTTTATACTACTTATGACTAGATTTATCAATTTAAATTAAAATATCAAAATTCTAAATTTTGAAAAATTTTGAAAATGTTGTAAGGGGGGACCCTTAACACAAATTTACACCTAAATTAAGGGTTTTTCTTCAATATTTTCCACAATTTCCATCGCAAAGACTTTTCGAAGGACATTTTATACTACTTATTACTAGCTTTATCAATTTAAGTCAAAATATCAAAATTCTAAGTTTTGAAAAATTTTGAAAATGTTGTAAGGGGGACCCTTATCACAAATTTACACCAAAATTAAGGGTTTTTCTTCGATATTTTTATCGCAAACACTTTTCGAAGGACTTTTTATACTACTTATGACTAGCTTTATCAATTTAAATCAAAATATCAAAATTCTAAATTTTTAAAAATTTTGAAAATGTTGTAAGGGGGGACCCTTATCACAAATTTACACCTAAATTAAGGGTTTTTCTTCGATATTTTCCACAATTTTCATCGCAAAGACTTTTCGAAGGACATTTTATACTACTTATGACTAGCTTTATCAATTTAAATCAAAATATCAAAATTCTAAATTTTGAAAGATTTTGAAAAATTTTGAAAATGTTGTAAGGGGGGACCCTTAACACAAATTTACGCCTAAATTAAGGGTTCTTCTTCTTCGATATTTTCTACAATTTTCATCGCAGGACTTTTTCGAAGGACTTTTTATACTACTTATGACTAGCTTTATCAATTTAAATTAAAATATCTAAATTCTAAATTTTGAAAAATTTTGAAAATGTTGTAAGGGGGACCCTTAACACAAATTTACACCTAAATTAAGGGTTTTTCTTCAATATTTTCCACAATTTCCATCGCAAAGACTTTTCGAAGGACATTTTATACTACTTATTACTAGCTTTATCAATTTATGTCAAAATATCAAAATTCTAAGTTTTGAAAAATTTTGAAAATGTTGTAAGGGGGACCCTTATCACAAATTTACACCAAAATTAAGGGTTTTTCTTCGATATTTTTATCGCAAACACTTTCCGAAGGACTTTTTATACTACTTATTACTAGCTTTCTCAATTTAAGTCAAAATATCAAAATTCTAAATTTTGAAAAATTTTGAAAATGTTGTAAGGGGGGACCCTTATCACAAATTTACACCAAAATGAAGGGTTTTTCTTCGATATTTTTATCGCAAACACTTTTCGAAGGACTTTTTATACTACTTATTACTAGCTTTATCAATTTAAATCAAAATATCAAAATTCTAAATTTTGAAAAATTTTGAAAATGTTGTAAGGGGGGACCCTTATTACAAATTTACACCTAAATTAAGGGTTTTTCTTCGATATTTTCTACAATTTTCATCGCAGGACTTTTTATACTACTTATGACTAGCTTTATCAATTTAAGTCAAAATATCAAAATTCTAAATTTTGAAAAATTTTGAAAATGTTGTAAGGGGGGACCCTTATCACAAATTTACACCTAAATTAAGGGTTTTTCTTCGATATTTTCCACAATTTTCATCGCAAAGACTTTTCGAAGGACATTTTATACTACTTATTACTAGCTTTATCAATTTAAGTCAAAATATCAAATTTCTAAATTTTGAAAAATTTTGAAAATGTTGTAAGGGGGGACCTCGATCACAAATTTACACCTAAATTAAGGGTTTTTCTTCTTTGATATTTTCTACAATTTTCATCGCAGGACTTTTTCGAAGGACTTTTTATACTACTTATGACTAGCTTTATCAATTTAAATCAAAATATCAAAATTCTAAATTTTGAAAGATTTTGAAAAATTTTGAAAATGTTGTAAGGGGGGACCCTTAACTCAAATTTACACCTAAATTAAAAGTTCTTCTTCTTCGATATTTTCTACAATTTTCATCGCAGGACTTTTTCGAAGGACTTTTTATGCTACTTATGACTAGCTTTATCAATTTAAATCAAAATATCAAAATTCTAAATTTTGAAAGATTTGAAAATTTTGAAAATGTTGTAAGGGGGGACCCTTAACACAAATTTACACCTAAATTAAGGGTTCTTTTCCTTCGATATTTTCCACAATTTTCATCGCAGGACTTTTTCGAAGGACTTTTTATACTACTTATGACTAGTTTTATCAATTTAAGTCAAAATATCAAAATTCTAATTGTTTTGAAAATGTTGTAACGGGGGACCCTTATCACAAATTTACACCTAAATTAAGGGTTTTTCTTTCGATATTTTCCACAATTTTCATCGCAAAGACTTTTCGAAGGACATTGTATACTACTTATTACTAGCTTTTTTATTTTTTATCAAAATATTTAAATTCTAAATTTTGAAAAATTTTGAAAATGTTGTAAGGGGGGACCCTTATCACAAATTTACACCTAAATTAAGGGTTTTTTCGATATTTTCACAATTTTCATCGCAAAGACTTTTCGAAGGACATTTTATACTACTTATGACTAGCTTTATCAATTTAAGTCAAAATATCAAAATTCTAAATTTTGAAAAATTTTGAAAATGTTGTAACGGGGGACCCTTATCACAAATTTACACCTAAATTAAGGGTTTTTCTTCGATATTTTCCACAATTTTCATCGCAAAAGACTTTTCGAAGGACATTTTATACAACTTATTACTAGCTTTATCAATTTAAATCAAAATATCAAAATTCTAAATTTTAAAAAATTTTGAAAATGTTGTAAGGGGGACCCTTATCACAAATTTACACCTAAATTAAGGGTTTTTCTTCGATATTTTCTACAATTTTCATCGCAAAGACTTTTCGAAGGACATTTTATACTACTTATTACCAGCTTTATCAATTTAAGTCAAAATATCAAAATTCTAAATTTTGCTAAATTTTGAAAATGTTGTAACGGTGGACCCTTATCACAAATTTACACCTAAATTAAGGGTTTTTCTTCGATATTTTTATCGCAAAGACTTTTTGAAGGACTTTTTATACTACTTATGACTAGCTTTATCAATTTAAATCAAAATATCAAAATTCTAAAATTTTTAAAATTTTGAAAATGTTGTAAGGGGGACCCTTATCACAAATTTACACCTAAATTAAGGGTTTTTCTTCGATATTTTCCACAATTTTCATCGCAAAGACTTTTCGAAGGACATTTTATACTACTTATGACTAGCTTTATCAATTTAAGTCAAAATATCAAAATTCTAAATTTTGAAAAATTTTGAAAATGTTGTAAGGGGGAACCCTTAACACAAATTTACACCTAAATTAAGGGGTTTTCTTCGATATTTTCCACAATTTTCATCGCAAAGACTTTTCGAAGGACATTTTATTCTACTATTACTAGCTTTAAAAAGTACTAGCTTTATCAATTTAAGTCAAAATATCAAAATTCTAAATTTTGGAAAATTTTGAAAATGTTGTAAGGGGGGACCCTTAACACAAATGTACACCTAAATAAGGGGTTTTTCTTCAATATTTTCCACAATTTTCATCGCAAAGACTTTTCGCAGGACTTTTTATACTACTCATTACTAGCTTTAAAAATGTACTAGCTTTATCAATTTAAGTCAAAATATCAAAATTCTAAATTTTGGAAAATTTTGAAAATGTTGTAAGGGGGGACCCTTATCACAAATTTACACCTAAATTAAGGGTTTTTCTTCGATATTTTCCACAATTTTCATCGCAAAGACTTTTCGAAGGACATTTTATACAACTTAGTACTAGCTTTATCAATTTAAGTCAAAATATCAAAATTCTAAATTTTGGAAAATTTTGAAAATGTTGTAACGGTGGACCCTTATAACAGATTTACACCTAAATTAAGGGTTTTTCTTCGATATTTTCCACAATTTTCATCGCAAAGACTTTTCGATGGACATTTTATATTACTTATGACTAGCTTTATCAATTTAAATAAAAATATCAAAATTCTAAATTTTTAAAAATTTTGAAAATGTTGTAAGGGGGGACCCTTATCACAAATTTACACCTAAATTAAGGGTTTTTCTTTGATATTTTCCACAATTTTCATCGCAAAGACTTTTCGAAGGACATTTTATACTACTTATGACTAGCTTTATCAATTTAAGTCAAAATTCTAAATTTTGGAAAATTTTGAAAATGTTGTAACGGTGGACCCTTATCACAAATTTACACCCAAATTAAGGGTTTTTATTCGATATTTTCTACAATTTTCATCGCAAAGACTTTTCGAAGGACATATTATACTACTTATGACTATCTTTATCAATTTAAGTCAAAATATCAAAATTCTAAATTTTAAAAAATTTTGAAAATGTTGTAACGGCGGACCCTTATCACAAATTTACACCTAAATTGAGGGTTTTTCTTCGATATTTTCCACAATTTTCATCGCAAAGACTTTTCGAAGGACATTTTATACTACTTATTACTAGCTTTATCAATTTAAGTCAAAATATCAAAATTCTAAATTTTGGAAAATTTTAAAAATGTTGTAAGGGGGGACCCTTATCACAAATTTACACCTAAATTAAGGGTTTTTCTTCGATATTTTCCACAATTTTCATCGCAAAGACTTTTCGAAGAACATTTTATACTACTTATTACTAGCTTTATCAATTTAAATCAAAATATCAAAATTCTAAATTTTGAAAAATTTTGAAAATGTTGTAAGGGGGGACCCTTATCACAAATTTACACCTAAATTAAGGGTTTTTCTTCGATATTTTCTACAATTTTCATCGCAGGACTTTTTCGAAGGACTTTTTATACTACTTATGACTAGCTTTATCAATTTAAGTCAAAATATCAAAATTCTAAATTTTGAAAAATTTTGAAAATGTTATCACAAATTTACACCTAAATTAAGGGTTTTTCTTCGATATTTTCCACAATTTTCATCGCAAAGACTTTACGAAGGACATTTTATACTACTTATGACTAGCTTTATCAACTTAAGTCAAAATATCAAAATTCTAAATTTTGGAAAATTTTAAAAATGTTGTAAGTGGGGACCCTTATCACAAATTTACACCTAAATTAAGGGTTTTTCTTCGATATTTTCTACAATTTTCATCGCAAAGACTTTTCGAAGGACTTTTTATACAACTTAGCACTAGCTTTATCAATTTAAGTCAAAATATCAAAATTCTAAATTTTAAAAATTTTGAAAATGTTGTAATGGGGGACCCTTATCACAAATTTACACCTAAATTAAGGGGTTTTCTTCGATATTTTCCACAATTTTCATCGCAAAGACTTTTCGAAGGACTTTTTATACTACTTATGACTAGCTTTATCAATTTAAGTCAAAATATCAAAATTCTAAATTTTGGAAAATTCTGAAAATGTTTTAACGGTGGACCCTTATCACAAATTTACACCTAAATTAAGGGGTTTTCTTCGATATTTTCCACAATTTTCATCGCAAAGACATTTCGAAGGACATTTTATATTACTTATGACTAGCTTTATCAATTTAAATAAAAATATCAAAATTCTAAATTTTGAAAAATTTTGAAAATGTTGTAAGGGGGGACCCTTATCACAAATTTACACCTAAATTAAGGGGTTTTCTTCGATATTTTCCACAATTTTCATCGCAAAGACTTTTCGAAGGACATTTTATACTACTTATGACTAGCTTAAGCAATTTAAGTCAAAATATCAAAATTCTAAATTTTGAAAAATTTTAAAAATGTTGTAACGGTGGACCCTTATCACAACTTTACACCTAAATTAATGGTTTTTCTTCGATATTTTCCACAATTTTCATCGCAAAGACTTTTCGAAGGACATTTTATACAACTTAGTACTAGCTTTATCAATTTAAGTCAAAATATCAAAATTCTAAATTTTAAAAAATTTTAAAAATGTTGTAAGGGGGGACCCTTATCACAAATTTACACCTAAATTAAGGGTTTTTATTCGATATTTTCCACAATTTTCATCGCGAAGACTTTTCGAAGGACATATTATACTACTTATGACTAGCTTTATCAATTTAAATAAAAATTTCAAAATTCTAAATTTTAAAAAATTTTGAAAATGTTGTAAGGGGGGACCCTTATCACAAATTTACACCTAAATTAAGGGTTTTTCTTCGATATTTTCCACAATTTTCATCGCAAAGACTTTTCGAAGGACATTTTATATTACTTATGACTAGCTTTATCAATTTAAATAAAAATATCAAAATTCTAAATTTTGAAAAATTTTGAAAATGTTGTAACGGGGGACCCTTATCACAAATTTACACCTAAATTAAGGGTTTTTCTTCGATATTTTCCACAATTTTCATCGCAAAGACTTTTCGAAGGACATTTTATACTACTTATTACTAGCTTTATCAATTTAAGTCAAAATATCAAAATTCTAAATATTGAAAAATTTTGAAAATGTTGTAAGGGGGGACCCTTATCACAAATTTACACCTAAATTAAGGGTTTTTCTTCGATATTTTCCACAATTTTCATCGCAAAGACTTTTCGAAGGACATTTTATACAACGTAGTACTAGCTTTATCAATTTAAGTCAAAATATCAAAATTCTAAATTTTGAAAAATTTTGAAAATGTTGTAACGGGGGACCCTTATCACAAATTTACACCTAAATTAAGGGTTTTTCTTCGATATTTTCCACAATTTTCATCGCAAAGACTTTTCGAAGGACATTTTATACTACTTATTACTAGCTTATCAATTTAAGTCAAAATATCAAAATTCTAAATTTTGGAAAATTTTAAAAATGTTGTAAGGGGGGACCCTTATCACAAATTTACACCTAAATTAAGGGTTTTTCTTCGATATTTTCCACAATTTTCATCGCAAAGACTTTTCGAAGGACATTTTATACTACTTATTACTAGCTTTATCAATTTAAGTCAAAATATCAAAATTCTAAATTTTGGAAAATTTTAAAAATGTTGTAAGGGGGGACCCTTATCACAAATTTACACCTAAATTAAGGGTTTTTCTTCGATATTTTCCACAATTTTCATCGCAAAGACTTTTCGAAGGACATTTTATACTACTTATTACTAGCTTTATCAATTTAAGTCAAAATATCAAAATTCTAAATTTTGAAAAATTTTGAAAGTGTTGTAAGGGGCGACCCTTATCACAAATTTACACCTAAATTAAGGGTTTTTCTTCGATATTTTCCACAATTTTCATCGCAAAGACTTTTCGAAGGACATTTTATACTACTTATTACAAGCTTTATCAATTTAAGTCAAAATATCAAAATTCTAAATATTGAAATATTTTGAAAATGTTGTAAGGGGGGACCCTTATCACAAATTTACACCTAAATTAAGGGTTTTTCTTCGATATTTTCTACAATTTTCATCGCAGGACTTTTTCGAAGGACTTTTTACACTACTTATGACTAGCTTTATCAATTTAAGTCAAAATATCAAAATTCTAAATTTTGGAAAATTTTAAAAATGTTGTAAGTGGGGACCCTTATCACAAATTTACACCTAAATTAAGGGTTTTTCTTCGATATTTTCTACAATTTTCATCGCAGGACTTTTTCGAAGGACTTTTTATACTACTTATGACTAGCTTTATCAATTTAAGTCAAAATATCAAAATTCTAAATTTTGAAAAATTTTGAAAATGTTGTAAGGGGGGACCCTTATCACAAATTTACACCTAAATTAAGGGTTTTTCTTCGATATTTTCCACAATTTTCATCGCAAAGACTTTTCGAAGGACATTTTATACTACTTATTACTAGCTTTATCAATTTAAGTCAAAATATCAAAATTCTAAATTTTGAAAAATTTTGAAAATGTTGTAAGGGTGGACCCTTATCACAAATTTACACCTAAATTAAGGGTTTTTCTTCGATATTTTCTACAATTTTCATCGCAAAGACTTTCGAAGGACATTTTATACTACTTATGACTAGCTTTATCAATTTAAGTCAAAATATCAAAATTCTAAATTTTGAAAAATTTTGAAAATGTTGTAACGGGGGACCCTTATCACAAATTTACACCCAAATTAAGGGTTTTTCTTCGATATTTTCTACAATTTTCATCGCAGGACTTTTTCGAAGGACTTTTTACACTACTTATGACTAGCTTTATCAATTTAAATAAAAATATCAAAATTCTAAATTTTGAAAAATTTTGAAAATATTGTAAGTGGGGACCCTTATCACAAATTTACACCTAAATTAAGGGTTTTTCTTCGATATTTTCCACAATTTTTCATCGCAAAGACTTTTCGAAGGACATTTGATACTACTTATGACTAGCTTTATCAATTTAAGTCAAAATATCAAAATTCGAAATTTTGAAATATTTTGAAAATGTTGAAACGGGGGACCCTTATCACAAATTTACACCAAAATTAAGGGTTTTTCTTCGATATTTTTATCGCAAACACTTTTCGAAGGACTTTTTATACTACTTAGACTAGCCTTATCAATTTAAATAAAAATATCAAAATTCTAAATTTTTAAAAATTTTGAAAATGTTGTAAGGGGCGACCATTTTCACAAATTTACACCTAAATTAAGGGTTTTTCTTCGATATTTTCCACAATTTTCATCGCAAAGACTTTTCGAAGGACATTTTATACTACTTATGACTAGCTTTATCAATTTAAGTCAAAATATCAAAATTCTAAATTTTGGAAAATTTTAAAAATGTTGTAAGGGGGGACCCTTATCACAAATTTACACCTAAATTAAGGGTTTTTATTCGATATTTTCACATTTTTCATCGCGAAGACTTTTCGAAGGTCATATTATACTACTTATGACTAGCTTTATCAATTTAAGTCAAAATATCAAAATTCTAAATTTTGAAAAATTTTGAAAATGTTGTAAGGGGGGACCCTTATCACAAATTTACACCTAAATTAAGGGTTTTTCTTCGATATTTTCTACAATTTTCATCGCAGGACTTTTTCGAAGGACTTTTTATACTACTTATGACTAGCTTTATCAATTTAAGTCAAAATATCAAAATTCTAAATTTTGAAAAATTTTGAAAATGTTGTAAGGGGGACCCTTATCACAAATTTACACCCAAATTAAGGGTTTTTCTTCAATATTTTCCACAATGTTCATCGCAAAGACTTTTCGAAGGACTTTTTATACAACTTAGTACTAGCTTTATCAATTTAAGTCAAAATATCAAAATTCTAAATTTTAAAAAATTTTGAAAATGTTGTAAGGGGGGACCCTTATCACAAATTTACACCTAAATTAAGGGTTTTTATTCGATATTTTCACATTTTTCATCGCGAAGACTTTTCGAAGGTCATATTATACTACTTATGACTAGCTTTATCAATTTAAGTCAAAATATCAAAATTCTAAATTTTGAAAAATTTTGAAAATGTTGTAAGGGGGGACCCTTATCACAAATTTACACCTAAATTAAGCGTTTTTCTTCGATATTTTCTACAATTTTCATCGCAAAGACTTTTCGAAGGATATTTTATATTACTTATGACTAGCTTTATCAATTTAAATAAAAATATCAAAATTCTAAATTTTGAAAAATTTTGAAAATGTTGTAACGGGGGACCCTTATCACAAATTTACACCTAAATTAAGGGTTTTTCTTCGATATTTTCCACAATTTTCATCGCAAAGACTTTTCGAAGGACATTTTATACAACTTAGTACTAGCTTTATCAATTTAAGTCAAAATATCAAAATTCTAAATTTTAAAAAATTTTGAAAATGTTGTAAGGGGGGACCCTTATCACAAATTTACACCTAAATTAAGGGTTTTTCTTCGATATTTTCCACAATTTTCATCGCAAAGACTTTTCGAAGGACATTTTATACAACTTAGTACTAGCTTTATCAATTTAAGTCAAAATATCAAAATTCTAAATTTTGAAAAATTTTGAAAATGTTGTAAGGGGGGACCCTTATCACAAATTTACACCTAAATTAAGGGTTTTTCTTCGATATTTTCCACAATTTTCATCGCAAAGACTTTTCGAAGGACATTTTATACTACTTATTACTAGCTTTATCAATTTAAGTCAAAATATCAAAATTCTAAATTTTGAAAAATTTTGAAAATGTTGTAAGGGTGGACCCTTATCACAAATTTACACCTAAATTAAGGGTTTTTCTTCGATATTTTCTACAATTTTCATCGCAAAGACTTTTCGAAGGACATTTTATACTACTTATGACTAGCTTTATCAATTTAAGTCAAAATATCAAAATTCTAAATTTTGAAAAATTTTGAAAATGTTGTAACGGGGGACCCTTATCACAAATTTACACCCAAATTAAGGGTTTTTCTTCGATATTTTCTACAATTTTCATCGCAGGACTTTTTCGAAGGACTTTTTACACTACTTATGAGTAGCTTTATCAATTTAAATAAAAATATCAAAATTCTAAATTTTGAAAAATTTTGAAAATATTGTAAGTGGGGACCCTTATCACAAATTTACACCTAAATTAAGGGTTTTTCTTCGATATTTTCCACAATTTTCATCGCAAAGACTTTTCGAAGGACATTTGATACTACTTATGACTAGCTTTATCAATTTAAGTCAAAATATCAAAATTCGAAATTTTGAAATATTTTGAAAATGTTGAAACGGGGGACCCTTATCACAAATTTACACCAAAATTAAGGGTTTTTCTTCGATATTTTTATCGCAAACACTTTTCGAAGGACTTTTTATACTACTTAGACTAGCCTTATCAATTTAAATAAAAATATCAAAATTCTAAATTTTTAAAAATTTTGAAAATGTTGTAAGGGGCGACCATTTTCACAAATTTACACCTAAATTAAGGGTTTTTCTTCGATATTTTCCACAATTTTCATCGCAAAGACTTTTCGAAGGACATTTTATACTACTTATGACTAGCTTTATCAATTTAAGTCAAAATATCAAAATTCTAAATTTTGGAAAATTTTAAAAATGTTGTAAGTGGGGACCCTTATCACAAATTTACACCTAAATTAAGGGTTTTTCTTCGATATTTTCTACAATTTTCGTCGCAGGACTTTTTCGAAGGACTTTTTATACTACTTATGACTAGCTTTATCAATTTAAGTCAAAATATCAAAATTCTAAATTTTGAAAAATTTTGAAAATGTTGTAAGGGGGGACCCTTATCACAAATTTACACCCAAATTAAGGGTTTTTCTTCAATATTTTCCACAATGTTCATCGCAAAGACTTTTCGAAGGACTTTTTATACAACTTAGTACTAGCTTCATCAATTTAAGTCAAAATATCAAAATTCTAAATTTTAAAAAATTTTGAAAATGTTGTAAGGGGGGACCCTTATCACAAATTTACACCTAAATTAAGGGTTTTTATTCGATATTTTCACATTTTTCATCGCGAAGACTTTTCGAAGGTCATATTATACTACTTATGACTAGCTTTATCAATTTAAGTCAAAATATCAAAATTCTAAATTTTAAAAAATTTTGAAAATGTTGTAAGGGGGGACCCTTATCACAAATTTACACCTAAATTAAGCGTTTTTCTTCGATATTTTCTACAATTTTCATCGCAAAGACTTTTCGAAGGATATTTTATATTACTTATGACTAGCTTTATCAATTTAAATAAAAATATCAAAATTCTAAATTTTGAAAAATTTTGAAAATGTTGTAACGGGGGACCCTTATCACAAATTTACACCTAAATTAAGGGTTTTTCTTCGATATTTTCCACAATTTTCATCGCAAAGACTTTTCGAAGGACATTTTATACAACTTAGTACTAGCTTTATCAATTTAAGTCAAAATATCAAAATTCTAAATTTTAAAAAATTTTGAAAATGTTGTAAGGGGGGACCCTTATCACAAATTTACACCTAAATTAAGGGTTTTTCTTCGATATTTTCTACAATTTTCATCGGAAAGACCTTTCGAAGGACATTTTATATTACTTATGACTAGCTTTATCAATTTAAATAAAAATATCAAAATTCTAAATTTTGAAAAATTTTGAAAATGTTGTAAGGGGGGACCCTTATCACAAATTTACACCTAAATTAAGGGTTTTTCTTCGATATTTTCCACAATTTTCATCACAAAGACTTTTCGAAGGACATTTTATACTACTTATTACTAGCTTTATCAATTTAAGTCAAAATATCAAAATTCTAAATTTTGGAAAATTTTAAAAATGTTGTAAGGGGGGACCCTTATCACAAATTTACACCTAAATTAAGGGTTATTCTTCGATATTTTCCACAATTTTCATCGCAAAGACTTTTCGAAGGACATTTTATACAACTTAGTACTAGCTTTATCAAATTAAGTCAAAATAAAGACTTTTCGAAGGACATTTTATACTACTTATGACTAGCTTTATCAATTTAAGTCAAAATATCAAAATTCTAAATTTTGGAAAATTTTAAAAATGTTGTAAGTGGGGACCCTTATCACAAATTTACACCTAAATTAAGGGTTTTTCTTCGATATTTTCTACAATTTTCATCGCAGGACTTTTTCGAAGGACTTTTTATACTACTTATGACTAGCTTTATCAATTTAAGTCAAAATATCAAAATTCTAAATTTTGAAAAATTTTGAAAATGTTGTAAGGGGGGACCCTTATCACAAATTTACACCCAAATTAAGGGTTTTTCTTCAATATTTTCCACAATGTTCATCGCAAAGACTTTTCGAAGGACTTTTTATACAACTTAGTACTAGCTTTATCAATTTAAGTCAAAATATCAAAATTCTAAATTTTAAAAAATTTTGAAAATGTTGTAAGGGGGGACCCTTATCACAAATTTACACCTAAATTAAGGGTTTTTCTTCGATATTTTCTACAATTTTCATCGCAAAGACATTTCGAAGGACATTTTATATTACTTATGACTAGCTTTATCAATTTAAATAGAAATATCAAAATTCTAAATTTTGAAAAATTTTGAAAATGTTGTAACGGGGGACCCTTATCACAAATTTACACCTAAATTAAGGGTTTTTCTTCGATATTTTCCATAATTTTCATCGCAAAGACTTTTCGAAGGACATTTTATACAACTTAGTACTAGCTTTATCAATTTAAGTCAAAATATCAAAATTCTAAATTTTAAAAAATTTTGAAAATGTTGTAAGGGGGGACCCTTATCACAAATTTACACCTAAATTAATGGTTTTTCTTCGATATTTTCTACAATTTTCATCGGAAAGACCTTTCGAAGGACTTTTTATATTACTTATGACTAGCTTTATCAATTTAAATAAAAATATCAAAATTCTAAATTTTGAAAAATTTTGAAAATGTTGTAACGGGGGACCCTTATCACAAATTTACACCTAAATTAAGGGTTTTTCTTCGATATTTTCCACAATTTTCATCGCAAAGACTTTTCGAAGGACATTTTATACTACTTATTACTAGCTTTATCAATTTAAGTCAAAATATCAAAATTCTAAATTTTGGAAAATTTTAAAAATGTTGTAAGGGGGGACCATTATCACAAATTTACACCTAAATTAAGGGTTTTTCTTCGATATTTTCCACAATTTTCATCGCAAAGACTTTTCGAAGGACATTTTATACAACTTAGTACTAGCTTTATCAATTTAAGTCAAAATAAAGACTTTTCGAAGGACATTTTATACTACTTATAACTAGCTTTATCAATTTAAGTCAAAATATCAAAATTCTAAATTTTGGAAAATTTTAAAAATGTTGTAACGGGGGACCCTTATCACAAATTTACACCCAAATTAAGGGTTTTTCTTCGATATTTTCTACAATTTTCATCGCAGGACTTTTTCGAAGGACTTTTTACACTACTTATGACTAGCTTTATCAATTTAAATAAAAATATCAAAATTCTAAATTTTGAAAAATTTTGAAAATATTGTAAGTGGGGACCCTTATCACAAATTTACACCTAAATTAAGGGTTTTTCTTCGATATTTTCCACAATTTTCATCGCAAAGACTTTTCGAAGGACATTTCATACTACTTATGACTAGCTTTATCAATTTAAGTCAAAATATCAAAATTCGAAATTTTGAAATATTTTGAAAATGTTGTAACGGGGGACCCTTATCACAAATTTACACCCAAATTAAGGGTTTTTCTTCGATATTTTCTACAATTTTCATCGCAGGACTTTTTCGAAGGACTTTTTACACTACTTATGACTAGCTTTATCAATTTAAATAAAAATATCAAAATTCTAAATTTTGAAAAATTTTGAAAATATTGTAAGTGGGGACCCTTATCACAAATTTACACCTAAATTAAGGGTTTTTCTTCGATATTTTTCAGAATTTTCATCGCAAAGACTTTTCGAAGGACATTTCATACTACTTATGACTAGCTTTATCAATTTAAGTCAAAATATCAAAATTCGAAATTTTGAAATATTTTGAAAATGTTGTAACGGGGGACCCTTATCACAAATTTACACCAAAATTAAGGGTTTTTCTTCGATATTTTTATCGCAAACACTTTTCGAAGGACTTTTTATACTACTTAGACTAGCTTTATCAATTTAAATAAAAATATCAAAATTCTAAATTTTTAAAAATTTTGAAAATGTTGTAAGGGGCGACCATTTTCACAAATTTACACCTAAATTAAGGGTTTTTCTTCGATATTTTCCACAATTTTCATCGCAAAGACTTTTCGAAGGACATTTTATACTACTTATGACTAGCTTTATCAATTTAAGTCAAAATATCAAAATTCTAAATTTTGGAAAATTTTAAAAATGTTGTAAGTGGGGACCCTTATCACAAATTTACACCTAAATTAAGGGTTTTTCTTCGATATTTTCTACAATTTTCATCGCAGGACTTTTTCGAAGGACTTTTTATACTACTTATGACTAGCTTTATCAATTTAAGTCAAAATATCAAAATTCTAAATTTTGAAAAATTTTGAAAATGTTGTAAGGGGGACCCTTATCACAAATTTACACCCAAATTAAGGGTTTTTCTTCAATATTTTCCACAATGTTCATCGCAAAGACTTTTCGAAGGACTTTTTATACAACTTAGTACTAGCTTTATCAATTTAAGTCAAAATATCAAAATTCTAAATTTTAAAAAATTTTGAAAATGTTGTAAGGGGGGACCCTTATCACAAATTTACACCTAAATTAAGGGTTTTTCTTCGATATTTTCTACAATTTTCATCGCAAAGACTTTTCGAAGGACATTTTATATTACTTATGACTAGCTTTATCAATTTAAATAAAAATATCAAAATTCTAAATTTTCAAAAATTTTGAAAATGTTGTAAGGGGGGACCCTTATCACAAATTTACACCTAAATTAAGGGTTTTTCTTCGATATTTTCCACAATTTTCATCGCAAAGACTTTTCGAAGGACATTTTATACAACTTAGTACTAGCTTTATCAATTTAAGTCAAAATATCAAAATTCTAAATTTTGAAAAATTTTGAAAATGTTGTAAGGGGGGACCCTTATCACAAATTTACACCTAAATTAAGGGTTTTTCTTCGATATTTTCTACAATTTTCATCGGAAATACCTTTCGAAGGACATTTTATATTACTTATGACTAGCTTTATCAATTTAAATAAAAATATCAAAATTCTAAATTTTGAAAAATTTTGAAAATGTTGTAAGGGGGGACCCTTATCACAAATTTACACCCAAATTAAGGGTTTTTCTTCAATATTTTCCACAATGTTCATCGCAAAGACTTTTCGAAGGACTTTTTATACAACTTAGTACTAGCTTTATCAATTTAAGTCAAAATATCAAAATTCTAAATTTTAAAAAATTTTGAAAATGTTGTAAGGGGGGACCCTTATCACAAATTTACACCTAAATTAAGGGTTTTTCTTCGATATTTTCTACAATTTTCATCGCAAAGACTTTTCGAAGGACATTTTATATTACTTATGACTAGCTTTATCAATTTAAATAAAAATATCAAAATTCTAAATTTTGAAAAATTTTGAAAATGTTGTAAGGGGGGACCCTTATCACAAATTTACACCTAAATTAAGGGTTTTTCTTCGATATTTTCCACAATTTTCATCGCAAAGACTTTTCGAAGGACATTTTATACAACTTAGTACTAGCTTTATCAATTTAAGTCAAAATATCAAAATTCTAAATTTTGAAAAATTTTGAAAATGTTGTAAGGGGGGACCCTTATCACAAATTTACACCTAAATTAAGGGTTTTTCTTCGATATTTTCTACAATTTTCATCGGAAATACCTTTCGAAGGACATTTTATATTACTTATGACTAGCTTTATCAATTTAAATAAAAATATCAAAATTCTAAATTTTGAAAAATTTTGAAAATGTTGTAAGGGGGGACCCTTATCACAAATTTACACCTAAATTAAGGGTTTTTCTTCGATATTTTCCACAATTTTCATTGCAAAGACTTTTCGAAGGACATTTTATACTACTTATTACTAGCTTTATCAATTTAAGTCAAAATATCAAAATTCTAAATTTTGGAAAATTTTGAAAATGTTGTAAGGGGGGACCCTTATCACAAATTTACACCTAAATTAAGGGTTTTTCTTCGATATTTTCCACAATTTTCATCGCAAAGACTTTTCGAAGGACATTTTATACAACTTAGTACTAGCTTTATCAATTTAAGTCAAAATATCAAAATTCTAAATTTAAAAAAATTTTGAAAATGTTGTAACGGGGGACCCTTATCACAAATTTACACCTAAATTAAGGGTTTTTCTTCGATATTTTCCACAATTTTCATCGCAAAGACTTTTCGAAGGACATTTTATACTACTTATTACTAGCTTTATCAACTTAAGTCAAAATATCAAAATTCTAAATTTTGAAAAATATTGAAAATTTTGTAAGGGGGGACCCTTATCACAAATTTACACCTAAATTAAGGGTTTTTCTTCAATATTTTCTACAATTTTCATCGCAGGACTTTTTCGAAGGACTTTTTACACTACTTATGACTAGCTTTATCAATTTAAGTCAAAATATCAAAATTCTAAATTTTAAAAAATTTTGAAAATGTTGTAAGGGGGGACCCTTATCACAAATTTACACCTAAATTAAGGATTTTTCTTCGATATTTTCTACAATTTTCATCGCAAAGACTTTTCGAAGGACATTTTATATTACTTATGACTAGCTTTATCAATTTAAATAAAAATATCAAAATTCTAAATTTTGAAAAATTTTGAAAATGTTGTAACGGGGGACCCTTATCACAAATTTACACCTAAATTAAGGGTTTTTCTTCGATATTTTCCACAATTTTCATCGCAAAGACTTTTCGAAGGACATTTTATACTACTTATTACTAGCTTTATCAATTTAAGTCAAAATATCAAAATTCTAAATTTTGGAAAATTTTAAAAATGTTGTACACAAATTTACACCTAAATTAAGGGTTTTTCTTCGATATTTTCCACAATTTTCATTGCAAAGACTTTTCGAAGGACATTTTATACAACTTAGTACTAGCTTTATCAATTTAAGTCAAAATATCAAAATTCCAAATTTTGAAAAATTTTGAAAATGTTGTAAGGGGGACCCTTATCATAAATTTACACCCAAATTAAGGGTTTTTTCTTCAATATTTTCCACAATGTTCATCGCAAAGACTTTTCAAAGGACTTTTTATACAACTTAGTACTAGCTTTATCAATTTAAATAAAAATATCAAAATTCTAAATTTTGAAAAATTTTGAAAATATTGTAAGTGGGGACCCTTATCACAAATTTACACCTAAATTAAGGGTTTTTCTTCGATATTTTCCACAATTTTCATCGCAAAGACTTTTCGAAGGACATTTTATACTACTTATGACTAGCTTTATCAATTTAAGTCAAAATATCAAAATTCTAAATTTTGAAAAATTTTGAAAATGTTGTAACGGGGGACCCTTATCACAAATTTACACCAAAATTAAGGGTTTTTCTTCGATATTTTTATCGCAAACACTTTTAGAAGGACTTTTTATACTACTTAGACTAGCTTTATCAATTTAAATAAAAATATCAAAATTCTAAATTTTTAAAAATTTTGAAAATGTTGTAAGGGGGGACCATTATCACAAATTTACACCTAAATTAAGGGTTATTCTTCGATATTTTCCACAATTTTCATCGCAAAGACTTTTCGAAGGACATTTTATACTACTTATTACTAGCTTTATCAATTTAAATCAAAATATCAAAATTCTACATTTTGAAAAATTTTAAAAATGTTGTAAGGGGGGACCCTTATCATAAATTTACACCCAAATTAAGGGTTTTTCTTCAATATTTTCCACAATGTTCATCGCAAAGACTTTTCAAAGGACTTTTTATACAACTTAGTACTAGCTTTATCAATTTAAGTCAAAATATCAAAATTCTAAATTTTGAAAAATTTTGAAAATGTTGTAAGGGGGGACCCTTATCACAAATTTACACCTAAATTAAGGGTTTTTCTTCGATATTTTCTACAATTTTCATCGCAGGACTTTTTCGAAGGACTTTTTATACTACTTATGACTAGCTTTATCAATTTAAGTCAAAATATCAAAATTCTAAATTTTGAAAAATTTTGAAAATATTATCACAAATTTACACCTAAATTAAGGGTTTTTCTTCGATATTTTCTACAATTTTCATCGCAGGACTTTTTCGAAGGACTTTTTATACTACTTATGACTAGCTTTATCAATTTAAGTCAAAATATCAAAATTCTAAATTTTGAAAAATTTTGAAAATGTTGTTAGGGGGGACCCTTATCACAAATTTACACCCAAATTAAGGGTTTTTCTTCAATATTTTCCACAATGTTCATCGCAAAGACTTTTCGAAGGACTTTTTATACAACTTAGTACTAGCTTTATCAATTTAAGTCAAAATATCAAAATTCTAAATTTTGAAAAATTTTGAAAATGTTGTAAGGGGGGACCCTTATCACAAATGTACACCTAAATTAAGGGTTTTTCTTCGATATTTTCCACAATTTTCATCGCAAAGACTTTTCGAAGGACATTTTATACTACTTATTACTAGCTTTATCAATTTAAGTCAAAATATCAAAATTCTTAATTTTGAAAAATTTTGAAAATGTTGTAAGGGGGGACCCTTATCACAAATTTACACCTAAATTAAGGGTTTTTCTTCGATATTTTCTACAATTTTCATCGCAGGACTTTTTCGAAGGACTTTTTACACTACTTATGACTAGCTTTATCAATTTAAATCAAAATATCAAAATTCTAAATTTTGAAAAATTTTGAAAATATTATCACAAATTTACACCTAAATTAAGGGTTTTTCTTCGATATTTTCCACAATGTTCATCGCAAAGACTTTTCGAAGGACTTTTTATACAACTTAGTACTAGCTTTATCAATTTAAGTCAAAATATCAAAATTCTAAATTTTGAAAAATTTTGAAAATGTTGTAAGGGGGGACCCTTATCACAAATTTACACCTAAATTAAGGGTTTTTCTTCGATATTTTCCACAATTTTCATCGCAAAGACTTTTCGAACAACATTTTATACTACTTATTACTAGCTTTATCAATTTAAGTCAAAATATCAAAATTCTAAATTTTGAAAAATTTTGAAAATGTTGTAAGGGGGGACCATTATCACAAATTTACACCTAAATTAAGGGGTTTTCTTCGATATTTTCTACAATTTTCATCGCAGGACTTTTTCGAAGGACTTTTTATACTACTTATGACAAGCTTTATCAATTTAAGTCAAAATATCAAAATTCTAAATTTTGAAAAATTTTGAAAATTTTAAGGGGGGACACTCAACACAAATTTACACCTAAATTAAGGGTTTTTCTTCGATATTTTCCACAATTTTCATCGCAAAGACTTTTCGAAGGACATTTTATACTACTTATTACTAGCTTTATCAATTTAAGTCAAAATATCAAAATTCTTAATTTTGAAAAATTTTGAAAATGTTGTAAGGGGCGACCCTTAACATAAATTTACACCTAAATGAAGGGTTTTTCTTCGATATTTTCCACAATGTTCATCGCAAAGACTTTTCGAAGGACTTTTTATACAACTTTTTGAAAAATGTTGAAAATGTTGTAAGGGGGGACCCTTATCACAAATTTACACCTAAATTAAGGGTTTTTCTTCGATATTTTCCACAATGTTCATCTCAAAGACTTTTCGAAGAACTTTTTATACAATTTAGTACTAGCTTTATCAATTTAAGTCAAAATATCAAAATTCTAAATTTTGAAAAATTTTGAGAATGTTGTAAGGTGGACCCTTATCACAAATTTACACCTAAATTAAGGGTTTTTCTTCAATATTTTCCACAATTTTCATCGCAAAGACTTTTCGTAGGCCATTTTATACTACTTATTACTAGCTTTATCAATTTAAGTCAAAATATCAAAATTCTAAATTTTGAAAAATTTTGAAAATGTTGTAAGGGGGACCCTTATTATAAATTTACACCTAAATTAAGTGTTATTCTTCAATATTTTTTATAATGTTCATCGCAAAGACTTTTCGAAAGACTTTTTATACAACTAAGTACTAGCTTTATCAATTTAAGTCAAAATATCAAAATTCTAAATTTTGAAAATGTTGTAAGGGGGGACCCTCAACACAAATTTACACCTAAATTAAGGGTTTTTCTTCGATATTTTCCACAATTTTCATCGCAAAGACTTTTCGAAGGACATTTTATACTACTTATTACTAGCTTTATCAATTTAAGTCAAAATATCAAAATTCTAAATTTTGAAAAATTTTGAAAATGTTGTAAGGGGGGACCATTATCACAAATTTACACCTAAATTAAGGGGTTTTCTTCGATATTTTCTACAATTTTCATCGCAGGACTTTTTCGAAGGACTTTTTATACTACTTATGACAAGCTTTATCAATTTAAGTCAAAATATCAAAATTCTAAATTTTAAAAAATTTTTAAAAATTTTGAAAATGTTGTAAGGGGGGACCCTTATCACAAATTTACACCTAAATTAAGGGTTTTTCTTCGATATTTTCCACAATGTTCATCGCAAAGACTTTTCGAAGGACTTTTTATACAACTTATTACTAGCTTTATCAATTTAAGTCAAAATATCAAAATTCTAAATTTTGAAAAATTTTTAAAACTTTAGAAAATGTTGTAAGGGGGGACCCTCATCACAAATTTACACCTAAATTAAGGGTTTTTCTTCGATATTTTCCACAATGTTCATCGCAAAGACTTTTCGAAGGACTTTTTATACAACTTATTACTAGCTTTATCAATTTAAGTCAAAATATCAAAATTCTAAATTTTGAAAAATTTTGAAAATTTTAAGGGGGGACACTCAACACAAATTTACACCTAAATTAAGGGTTTTTCTTCGATATTTTCCACAATTTTCATCGCAAAGACTTTTCGAAGGACATTTTATACTACTTATGACTAGCTTTATCAATTTAAGTCAAAATATCAAAATTCTAAATTTTGAAAAATTTTGAAAATGTTGTAAGGGGGGACCATTATCACAAATTTACACCTAAATTAAGGGTTTTTCTTCGATATTTTCCACAATGTTCATCGCAAAGTCTTTTCGAAGGACTTTTTATACAACTTATTACTAGCTTTATCAATTTAAGTCAAAATATCAAAATTCTAAATTTTGAAAAATTTTTAAAAATTTAGAAAATGTTGTAAGGGGGGACCCTCATCACAAATTTACACCTAAATTAAGGGATTTTCTTCGATATTTTCCACAATGTTCATCGCAAAGACTTTTCGAAGGACTTTTTATACTACTTATGACAAGCTTTATCAATTTAAGTCAAAATATCAAAATTCTAAATTTTGAAAAATTTTTAAAAATTTAGAAAATGTTGTAAGGGGGGACCCTTATCACAAATTTACACCTAAATTAAGGGTTTTTCTTCGATATTTTCCACAATGTTCATCGCAAAGACTTTTCGAATGACTTTTTATACTACTTATGACAAGCTTTATCAATTTAAGTCAAAATATCAAAATTCTAAATTTTGAAGAATTTTTAAAAATTTTGAAAATGTTGTAAGGGGGGAACAATTTTCATCGCAGGACTTTTTCGAAGGACTTTTTATACTACTTATGACTAGCTTTATCAATTTAAGTCAAAATATCAAAATTCTAAATTTTGAAAAATTTTGAAAATTTTAAGGGGGGACACTCAACACAAATTTACACCTAAATTAAGGGTTTTTCTTCGATATTTTCCACAATTTTCATCGCAAAGACTTTTCGAAGGACATTTTATACTACTTATTACTAGCTTTATCAATTTAAGTCAAAATATCAAAATTCTAAATTTTGAAAAATTTTGAAAATGTTGTAAGGGGGGACCATTATCACAAATTTACACCTAAATTAAGGGGTTTTCTTCGATATTTTCTACAATTTTCATCGCAGGACTTTTTCGAAGGACTTTTTATACTACTTATGACAAGCTTTATCAATTTAAGTCAAAATATCAAAATTCTAAATTTTGAAAAATTTTTAAAAATTTAGAAAATGTTGTAAGGGGGACCCTTATCACAAATTTACACCTAAATTAAGGGTTTTTCTTCGATATTTTCCACAATGTTCATCGCAAAGACTTTTCGAAGGACTTTTTATACAACTTATTACTAGCTTTATCAATTTAAGTCAAAATATCAAAATTCTAAATTTTGAAAAATTTTTAAAAATTTAGAAAATGTTGTAAGGGGGGACCCTCATCACAAATTTACACCTAAATTAAGGGTTTTTCTTCGATATTTTCCACAATGTTCATCGCAAAGACTTTTCGAAGGACTTTTTATACAACTTAGTACTAGCTTTATCAATTTAAGTCATAATATCAAAATTCTAAATTTTGAAAAATTTTTAAAAATTTAGAAAATGTTGTAAGGGGGGACCCTTATCACAAATTTACACCTAAATTAAATGTTTTTCTTCGATATTTTCCACAATGTTCATCGCAAAGACTTTTCGAAGGACTTTTTATACAACTTATTACTAGCTTTATCAATTTAAGTCAAAATATCTAAATTCTAAATTTTGAAAAATTTTTAAAAATTTAGAAAATGTTGTAAGGGGGGACCATTATCACAAATTTACACCTAAATTAAGGGTTTTTCTTCGATATTTTCCACAATGTTCATCGCAAAGACTTTTCGAAGGACTTTTTATACAACTTAGTACTAGCTTTATCAATTTAAGTCAAAATATCTAAATTCTAAATTTTGAAAAATTTTGAGAATGTTGTAAGGGGGACCCTTATCACAAATTTACACTTAAATTAAGGGTTTTTCTTCGATATTTTCCACAATATTGATCGCAAACACTTTTCGAAGGACTTTTTATACTACTTATGACTAGCTTTATCAATTTAAGTCAAAATATCAAAAATCTAAATTTTGAAAAATTTTGAAAATGTTGTAAGGGGGACCCTTATTACAAATTTACACCTAAATTAAGGGTTTTTCTTCGATATTTTCCACAATTTTCATCGCAAAGACTTTTCGAACGACATTTTATACTACTTATTACTAGCTTTATCAATTTAAGTCAAAATATCAAAATTCTAAATTTTGCAAAATTTTGAAAATGTTGTAAGGGGGGACCATTATCACAAATTTACACCTAAATTAAGGGCTTTTCTTCGATATTTTCTACAATTTTCGTCGCAGGACTTTTTCGAAGGACTTTTTATACTACTTATGACAAGCTTTATCAATTTAAGTCAAAATATCAAAATTCTAAATTTTGAAAAATTTTGAAAATTTTAAGGGGGGACACTCAACACAAATTTACACCTAAATTAAGGGTTTTTTTCGATATTTACCACAATTTTCATCGCAAAAACTTTTCGAAGGACATTTTATACTACTTATGACTAGCTTTATCAATTTAAGTCAAAATATCAAAATTCTAAATTTTGAAAAATTTTGAAAATGTTGTAAGGGGCGACCCTTAACATAAATTTACACCTAAATTAAGGGTTTTTCTTCGATATTTTCCACAATGTTCATCGCAAAGACTTTTCGAAGGACTTTTTATACAACTTTTTGAAAAATGTTGAAAATGTTGTAAGGGGGGACCCTTATCACAAATTTACACCTAAATTAAGGGTTTTTCTTCGATATTTTCCACAATTTTCATCGCAAAGACTTTTCGAAGGACATTTTATACTACTTATGACTAGCTTTATCAATTTAAGTCAAAATATCAAAATTCTAAATTTTGAAAAATTTTGAAAATGTTGTAAGGGGCGACCCTTAACATAAATTTACACCTAAATTAAGGGTTTTTCTTCGATATTTTCCACAATGTTCATCGCAAAGACTTTTCGAAGGACTTTTTATACAACTAAGTACTAGCTTTATCAATTTAAGTCAAAATATCAAAATTCTAAATTTTGAAAAATTTTGAAAATGTTGTAAGGGGGGACCCTCAACACAAATTTACACCTAAATTAAGGGTTTTTCTTCGATATTTTCCACAATTTTCATCGCAGGACTTTTTGGAAGGACTTTTTATACTACTTATGACTAGTTTTATCAATTTAAGTCAAAATATAAAAATTATAAATTTTGAAAAATTTTGAGAATGTTGTAAGGGGGACCCTTATCACAAATTTACACTTAAATTAAGGGTTTTTCTTCGATATTTTCCACAATATTGATCGCAAACACTTTTCGAAGGACTTTTTATACTACTTATTACTAGCTTTATCAATTTAAGTCAAAATATCAAAATTCTAAATTTTGCAAAATTTTGAAAATGTTGTAAGGGGGGACCATTATCACAAATTTACACCTAAATTAAGGGCTTTTCTTCGATATTTTCTACAATTTTCATCGCAGGACTTTTTCGAAGGACTTTTTATACTACTTATGACAAGCTTTATCAATTTAAGTCAAAATATCAAAATTCTAAATTTTGAAAAATTTTGAAAATTTTAAGGGGGGACACTCAACACAAATTTACACCTAAATTAAGGGTTTTTCTTCGATATTTTCCACAATTTTCATCGCAAAGACTTTTCGAAGGACATTTTATACTACTTATGACTAGCTTTATCAATTTAAGTCAAAATATCAAAATTCTAAATTTTGAAAAATTTTGAAAATGTTGTAAGGGGCGACCCTTAACATAAATTTACACCTAAATTAAGGGTTTTTCTTCGATATTTTCCACAATGTTCATCGCAAAGACTTTTCGAAGGACTTTTTATACAACTTTTTAAAAAATGTTGAAAATGTTGTAAGGGGGGACCCTTATCACAAATTTACACCTAAATTAAGGGGTTTTCTTCGATATTTTCCACAATTTTCATCGCAGGACTTTTTGGAAGGACTTTTTATACTACTTATGACTAGCTTTGTCAATTTAAGTCAAAATATAAAAATTATAAATTTTGAAAAATTTTGAAAATGTTGTAAGGGGGACCCTCATCACAAATTTACACTTAAATTAAGGGTTTTTCTTCGATATTTTCCACAATGTTCATCGCAAAGACTTTTCGAAGGACTTTTTATACAACTTATTACTAGCTTTATCAATTTAAGTCAAAATATCAAAATTCTAAATTTTGAAAAATTTTTAAAAATTTAGAAAATGTTGTAAGGGGGGACCATTATCACAAATTTACACCTAAATTAAGGGTTTTTCTTCGATATTTTCCACAATTTTCATCGCAAAGACTTTTCGAACGACATTTTATACTACTTATTACTAGCTTTATCAATTTAAGTCAAAATATCAAAATTCTAAATTTTGCAAAATTTTGAAAATGTTGTAAGGGGGGACCATTTTCACAAATTTACACCTAAATTAAGGGGTTTTCTTCGATATTTTCTACAATTTTCATCGCAGGACTTTTTCGAAGGACTTTTTATACTACTTATGACAAGCTTTATCAATTTAAGTCAAAATATCAAAATTCTAAATTTTGAAAAATTTTTAAAATTTTAAGGGGGGACACTCAACACAAATTTACACCTAATTTAAGGGTTTTTCTTCGATATTTTCCACAATTTTCATCGCAAAGACTTTTCGAAGGACATTTTATACTACTTATGACTAGCTTTATCAATTTAAGTCAAAATATCAAAATTCTAAATTTTGAAAAATTTTGAAAATGTTGTAAGGGGGACCCTTATTACAAATTTACACCTAAATTAAGGGTTTTTCTTCGATATTTTCCACAATTTTCATCGCAAAGACTTTTCGAACGACATTTTATACTACTTATTACTAGCTTTATCAATTTAAGTCAAAATATCAAAATTCTAAATTTTGCAAAATTTTGAAAATGTTGTAAGGGGGGACCATTATCACAAATTTACACCTAAATTAAGGGGTTTTCTTCGATATTTTCTACAATTTTCATCGCAGGACTTTTTCGAAGGACTTTTTATACTACTTATGACAAGCTTTATCAATTTAAGTCAAAATATCAAAATTCTAAATTTTGAAAAATTTTGAAAATTTTAAGGGGGGACACTCAACACAAATTTACACCTAAATTAAGGGTTTTTCTTCGATATTTTCCACAATTTTCATCGCAAAGACTTTTCGAAGGACATTTTATACTACTTATGACTAGCTTTATCAATTTAAGTCAAAATATCAAAATTCTAAATTTTGAAAAATTTTGAAAATGTTGTAAGGGGGACCCTTATTACAAATTTACACCTAAATTAAGGGGTTTTCTTCGATATTTTCTACAATTTCCATCGCAGGACTTTTTCGAGGGACTTTTTATACTACTTATGACAAGCTTTATCAATTTAAGTCAAAATATCAAAATTCTAAATTTTGAAAAATTTTGAAAATTTTAAGGGGGGACACTCAACACAAATTTACACCTAAATTAAGGGTTTTTCTTCGATATTTTCCACAATATTGATCGCAAACACTTTTCGAAGGACTTTTTATACTACTTATGACTAGCCTTATCAATTTAAGTCAAAATATCAAAATTCTAAATTTTGAAAAATTTTGAAAATGTTGTAAGGGGGACCCTTATTACAAATTTACACCTAAATTAAGGGTTTTTCTTCGATATTTTCCACAATTTTCATCGCAAAGACTTTTCGAACGACATTTTATACTACTTATTACTAGCTTTATCAATTTAAGTCAAAATATCAAAATTCTAAATTTTGCAAAATTTTGAAAATGTTGTAAGGGGGGACCATTATCACAAATTTACACCTAAATTAAGGGGTTTTCTTCGATATTTTCTACAATTTTCATCGCAGGACTTTTTCGAAGGACTTTTTATACTACTTATGACAAGCTTTATCAATTTAAGTCAAAATATCAAAATTCTTAATTTTGAAAAATTTTGAAAATTTTAAGGGGGGACACTCAACACAAATTTACACCTAAATTAAGGTTTTTTTCGATATTTTCCACAATTTTCATCGCAAAGACTTTTCGAAGGACATTTTATACTACTTATTACTAGCTTTATCAATTTAAGTCAAAATATAAAAATTCTAAATTTTTAAAAATTTTGAAAATGTTGTAAGGGGCGACCCTTAACATAAATTTACACCTAAATTAAGGGTTTTCTTCGATATTTTCCACAATGTTCATCGCAAAGACTTTTCGAAGGACTTTTTATACAACTTTTGAAAAATGTTGAAAATGTTGTAAGGGGGGACCCTTATCACAAATTTACACCTAAATTAAGTGTTTTTCTTCAATATTTTTTACAATGTTCATCGCAAAGACTTTTCGAAGGACTTTTTATACAACTAAGTACTAGCTTTATCAATTTAAGTCAAAATATCAAAATTCTAAATTTTGAAAAATTTTGAAAATGTTGTAAGGGGGGACCCTCAACACAAATTTACACCTAAATTAAGGGTTTTTCTTCGATATTTTCCACAATTTGCATCGCAAAGACTTTTCGAAGGACATTTTATACTACTTATTACTAGCTTTATCAATTTAAGTCAAAATATCAAAATTCTAAATTTTGAAAAATTTTGAAAATGTTGTAAGGGGGGACCATTATCACAAACTTACACCTAAATTAAGGGGTTTTCTTCCATATTTTCTACAATTTTCATCGCAGGACTTTTTGGAAGGACTTTTTATACTACTTATGACCAGCTTTATCAATTTAAGTCAAAATATCAAAATTCTAAATTTTGAAAAATTTTGAAATTTTTAAGGGGGGACACTCAACACAAATTTACACCTAAATTAAGGGTTTTTCTTCGATATTTTCCACAATATTGATCGCAAACACTTTTCGAAGGACTTTTTATACTACTTATGACTAGCTTTATCAATTTAAGTCAAAATATCAAAATTCTAAATTTTGAAAAATTTTGAAAATGTTGTAAGGGGGACCCTTATTACAAATTTACACCTAAATTAAGGGTTTTTCTTCGATATTTTCCACAATTTTCATCGCAAAGACTTTTCGAACGACATTTTATACTACTTATTACTAGCTTTATCAATTTAAGTCAAAATATCAAAATTCTAAATTTTGCAAAATTTTGAAAATGTTGTAAGGGGGGACCATTATCACAAATTTACACCTAAATTAAGGGGTTTTCTTCGATATTTTCTACAATTTTCATCGCAGGACTTTTTCGAAGGACTTTTTATACTACTTATGACAAGCTTTATCAATTTAAGTCAAAATATCAAAATTCTTAATTTTGAAAAATTTTGAAAATTTTAAGGGGGACACTCAACACAAATTTACACCTAAATTAAGGGTTTTTTCGATATTTTCCACAATTTTCATCGCAAAGACTTTTCGAAGGACATTTTATACTACTTATTACTAGCTTTATCAATTTAAGTCAAAATATAAAAATTCTAAATTTTTAAAAATTTTGAAAATGTTGTAAGGGGCGACCCTTAACATAAATTTACACCTAAATTAAGGGTTTTTCTTCGATATTTTCCACAATGTTCATCGCAAAGACTTTTCGAAGGACTTTTTTATACAACTTTTTGAAAAATGTTGAAAATGTTGTAAGGGGGACCCTTATCACAAATTTACACCTAAATTAAGTGTTTTTCTTCAATATTTTTTACAATGTTCATCGCAAAGACTTTTCGAAGGACTTTTTATACAACTAAGTACTAGCTTTATCAATTTAAGTCAAAATATCAAAATTCTAAATTTTGAAAAATTTTGAAAATGTTGTAAGGGGGGACCCTCAACACAAATTTACACCTAAATTAAGGGTTTTTCTTCGATATTTTCCACAATTTGCATCGCAAAGACTTTTCGAAGGACATTTTATACTACTTATTACTAGCTTTATCAATTTAAGTCAAAATATCAAAATTCTAAATTTTGAAAAATTTTGAAAATGTTGTAAGGGGGGACCATTATCACAAACTTACACCTAAATTAAGGGGTTTTCTTCCATATTTTCTACAATTTTCATCGCAGGACTTTTTGGAAGGACTTTTTATACTACTTATGACCAGCTTTATCAATTTAAGTCAAAATATCAAAATTCTAAATTTTGAAAAATTTTGAAATTTTTAAGGGGGGACACTCAACACAAATTTACACCTAAATTAAGGGTTTTTCTTCGATATTTTCCACAATATTGATCGCAAACACTTTTCGAAGGACTTTTTATACTACTTATGACTAGCTTTATCAATTTAAGTCAAAATATCAAAATTCTAAATTTTGAAAAATTTTGAAAATGTTGTAAGGGGGACCCTTATTACAAATTTACACCTAAATTAAGGGTTTTTCTTCGATATTTTCCACAATTTTCATCGCAAAGACTTTTCGAACGACATTTTATACTACTTATTACTAGCTTTATCAATTTAAGTCAAAATATCAAAATTCTAAATTTTGCAAAATTTTGAAAATGTTGTAAGGGGGACCATTATCACAAATTTACACCTAAATTAAGGGGTTTTCTTCGATATTTTCTACAATTTTCATCGCAGGACTTTTTCGAAGGACTTTTTATACTACTTATGACAAGCTTTATCAATTTAAGTCAAAATATCAAAATTCTTAATTTTGAAAAATTTTGAAAATTTTAAGGGGGGACACTCAACACAAATTTACACCTAAATTAAGGTTTTTTTCGATATTTTCCACAATTTTCATCGCAAAGACTTTTCGAAGGACATTTTATACTACTTATTACTAGCTTTATCAATTTAAGTCAAAATATAAAAATTCTAAATTTTTAAAAATTTTGAAAATGTTGTAAGGGGCGACCCTTAACATAAATTTACACCTAAATTAAGGGTTTTTCTTCGATATTTTCCACAATGTTCATCGCAAAGACTTTTCGAAGGACTTTTTATACAACTTTTTGAAAAATGTTGAAAATGTTGTAAGGGGGGACCCTTATCACAAATTTACACCTAAATTAAGTGTTTTTCTTCAATATTTTTTACAATGTTCATCGCAAAGACTTTTCGAAGGACTTTTTATACAACTAAGTACTAGCTTTATTAATTTAAGTCAAAATATCAAAATTCTAAATTTTGAAAAATTTTGAAAATGTTGTAAGGGGGGACCCTCAACACAAATTTACACCTAAATTAAGGGTTTTTCTTCGATATTTTCTACAATTTGCATCGCAAAGACTTTTCGAAGGACATTTTATACTACTTATTACTAGCTTTATCAATTTAAGTCAAAATATCAAAATTCTAAATTTTGAAAAATTTTGAAAATGTTGTAAGGGGGGACCATTATCACAAACTTACACCTAAATTAAGGGGTTTTCTTCGATATTTTCTACAATTTTCATCGCAGGACTTTTTGGAAGGACTTTTTATACTACTTATGACTAGCTTTATCAATTTAAGTCAAAATATCAAAATTCTAAATTTTGAAAAATTTTGAAAATTTTAAGGGGGGACACTCAACACAAATTTACACCTAAATTAAGGGTTTTTCTTCGATATTTTCCACAATTTTCATCGCAAAGACTTTTCGAAGGACATTTTATACTACTTATTACTAGCTTTATCAATTTAAGTCAAAATATCAAAATTCTAAATTTTGAAAAATTTTGAAAATGTTGTAAGGGGCGACCCTTAACATAAATTTACACCTAAATTAAGGGTTTTTCTTCGATATTTTCCACAATGTTCATCGCAAAGACTTTTCGAAGGACTTTTTATACAACTTTTTGAAAAATGTTGAAAATGTTGTAAGGGGGTACCCTTATCACAAATTTACACCTAAATTAAGTGTTTTTCTTCAATATTTTTTACAATGTTCATCGCAAAGACTTTTCGAAGGACTTTTTATACAACTAAGTACTAGCTTTATCAATTTAAGTCAAAATATCAAAATTCTAAATTTTGAAAAATTTTGAAAATGTTGTAAGGGGGGACCCTCAACACAAATTTACACCTAAATTAAGGGTTTTTCTTCGATATTTTCCACAATTTGCATCGCAAAGACTTTTCGAAGGACATTTTATACTACTTATTACTAGCTTTATCAATTTAAGTCAAAATATCAAAATTCTAAATTTTGAAAAATTTTGAAAATGTTGTAAGGGGGGACCATTATCACAAACTTACACCTAAATTAAGGGGTTTTCTTCGATATTTTCTACAATTTTCATCGCAGGACTTTTTGGAAGGACTTTTTATACTACTTATGACTAGCTTTATCAATTTAAGTCAAAATATCAAAATTCTAAATTTTGAAAAATTTTGAAAATTTTAAGGGGGACACTCAACACAAATTTACACCTAAATTAAGGGTTTTTCTTCGATATTTTCCACAATTTTCATCGCAAAGACTTTTCGAAGGACATTTTATACTACTTATTACTAGCTTTATCAATTTAAGTCAAAATATCAAAATTCTAAATTTTGAAAAATTTTGAAAATGTTGTAAGGGGCGACCCTTAACATAAATTTACACCTAAATTAAGGGTTTTTCTTCGATATTTTCCACAATGTTCATCGCAAAGACTTTTCGAAGGACTTTTTATACAACTTAGTACTAGCTTTATCATTTTAAGTCAAAATATCAAAATTCTAAATTTTGAAAAATTTTGAAAAATTTTGAAAATGTTGTAAGGGGGACCCTTATTATAATTTTACACCTAAATTAAGGGTTTTTCTTCAATATTTTTTACAATGTTCATCGCAAAGACTTTTCGAAGGACTTTTTATACAACTAAGTACTAGCTTTATCAATTTAAGTCAAAATATCAAAATTCTAAATTTTGAAAAATTTTGAAAATGTTGTAAGGGGGGACCCTCAACACAAATTTACACCTAAATTAAGGGTTTTTCTTCGATATTTTCCACATTTGCATCGCAAAGACTTTTCGAAGGACATTTTATACTACTTATTACTAGCTTTATCAAATTAAGTCAAAATATCAAAATTCTAAATTTTGAAAAATTTTGAAAATGTTGTAAGGGGGGACCATTATCACAAATTTACACCTAAATTAAGGGGTTTTCTTCGATATTTTCTACAATTTTCATCGCAAAGACTTTCGAAGGACTTTTTATACAACTTAGTACTAGCTTTATCATTTTAAGTCAAAATATCAAAATTCTAAATTTTGAAAAATTTTGAAAAATATTGAAAATGTTGTAAGGGGGACCCTTATCACAAATTTACACCTAAATTAAGGGTTTTTCTTCGATATTTTCCACAATGTTTATCGCAAAGACTTTTCGAAGGACTTTTTATACAACTTAGTACTAGCTTTATCAATTTAAGTCATATCAAAATTCTAAATTTTGAAAAATTTTTAAAAATTTTGAAAATGTTGTAAGGGGGGACCCTTATCACAAATGTACACCTAAATTAAGGGTTTTTCTTCGATATTTTCCACAATTATCATCGCAAAGACTTTTCGAAGGACTTTTTATTCTACTTATGACTAGCTTTATCAATTTAAATCAAAATATCAAAATTTTGAAATATTTTGAAAATGTTGTAAGGGGGGTGGGGGACCCTTATCACAAATTCACACCTAAATTAAGGTTTTTCTTCGATATTTTCCACAATTTTCATCGCAAAGACTTTTCGAAGGACATTTTATACTACTTATTACTAGCTTTATCAATTTAAAGCAAAATATCAAAATTCTCAATTTTGAAAAATTTTGAAAATGTTGTAAGGGGGGACCATTATCACAAATTTACACTTAAATTAAGGGGTTTTCTTCGATATTTTCTACAATTTTTATCGCAAACACTTTTCGAAGGACTTTTTATACTACTCATGACTAGCTTTATCAATTTAAGTCAAAATATCAAAATTCTATATTTTGAAAAATTTTGAAAATGTTGTAACGGGGGACCCTTATCACAAATTTACACCTAAATTAAGGGTTTTTCTTCGATATTTTCCACAATTTTCATCGCAAAGACTTTTCGAAGGACATTTTATACTACTTATTACTAGCTTTATCAATTTAAGTCAAAATATCAAAATTCTAAATTTTGAAAAATTTTGAAAATGTTGTAAGGGGCGACCCTTAACATAAATTTACACCTAAATTAAGGGTTTTTCTTCGATATTTTCCACAATGTTCATCGCAAAGACTTTTCGAAGGACTTTTTATACAACTTTTTGAAAAATGTTGAAAATGTTGTAAGGGGGGACCCTTATCACAAATTTACACCTAAATTAAGTGTTTTTCTTCAATATTTTTTACAATGTTCATCGCAAAGACTTTTCGAAGGACTTTTTATACAACTAAGTACTAGCTTTATCAATTTAAGTCAAAATATCAAAATTCTAAATTTTGAAAAATTTTGAAAATGTTGTAAGGGGGGACCCTCAACACAAATTTACACCTAAATTAAGGGTTTTTCTTCGATATTTTCCACAATTTGCATCGCAAAGACTTTTCGAAGGACATTTTATACTACTTATTACTAGCTTTATCAATTTAAGTCAAAATATCAAAATTCTAAATTTTGAAAAATTTTGAAAATGTTGTAAGGGGCGACCCTTAACATAAATTTACACCTAAATTAAGGGTTTTTCTTCGATATTTTCCACAATGTTCATCGCAAAGACTTTTCGAAGGACTTTTTATACAACTTTTTGAAAAATGTTGAAAATGTTGTAAGGGGGGACCCTTATCACAAATTTACACCTAAATTAAGTGTTTTTCTTCAATATTTTTTACAATGTTCATCGCAAAGACTTTTCGAAGGACTTTTTATACAACTAAGTACTAGCTTTATCAATTTTAGTCAAAATATCAAAATTCTAAATTTTGAAAAATTTTGAAAATGTTGTAAGGGGGGACCCTCAACACAAATTTACACCTAAATTAAGGGTTTTTCTTCGATATTTTCCACAATTTTCATCGCAAAGACTTTTCGAAGGACATTTTATACTACTTATTACTAGCTTTATCAATTTAAGTCAAAATATCAAAATTCTAAATTTTGAAAAATTTTGAAAATGTTGTAAGGGGCGACCCTTAACATAAATTTACACCTAAATTAAGGGTTTTTCTTCGATATTTTCCACAATGTTCATCGCAAAGACTTTTCGATGGACTTTTTATACAACTTAGTACTAGCTTTATCATTTTAAGTCAAAATATCAAAATTCTAAATTTTGAAAAATTTTGAAAAATTTTGAAAATGTTGTAAGGGGGACCCTTATTATAATTTTACACCTAAATTAAGGGTTTTTCTTCAATATTTTTTACAATGTTCATCGCAAAGACTTTTCGAAGGACTTTTTATACAACTAAGTACTAGCTTTATCAATTTAAGTCAAAATATCAAAATTCTAAATTTTGAAAAATTTTGAAAATGTTGTAAGGGGGGACCCTCAACACAAATTTACACCTAAATTAAGGGTTTTTCTTCGATATTTTCCACAATTTGCATCGCAAAGACTTTTCGAAGGACATTTTATACTACTTATTACTAGCTTTATCAATTTAAGTCAAAATATCAAAATTCTAAATTTTGAAAAATTTTGAAAATGTTGTAAGGGGGGACCATTATCACAAATTTACACCTAAATTAAGGGGTTTTCTTCGATATTTTCTACAATTTTCATCGCAAAGACTTTCGAAGGACTTTTTATACAACTTAGTACTAGCTTTATCATTTTAAGTCAAAATATCAAAATTCTAAATTTTGAAAAATTTTGAAAAATATTGAAAATGTTGTAAGGGGGGACCCTTATCACAAATTTACACCTAAATTAAGGGTTTTTCTTCGATATTTTCCACAATGTTTATCGCAAACACTTTTCGAAGGACTTTTTATACAACTTAGTGCTAGCTTTATCAATTTAAGTCATATCAAAATTCTAAATTTTGAAAAATTTTTAAAAATTTTGAAAATGTTGTAAGGGGGGACCCTTATCACAAATGTACACCTAAATTAAGGGTTTTTCTTCGATATTTTCCACAATTTTCATCGCAAAGACTTTTCGAAGGACATTTTATACTACTTATTACTAGCTTTATCAATTTAAGTCAAAATATCAAAATTCTCAATTTTGAAACATTTTGAAAATGTTGTAAGGGGGGACCCTTATCACAAATTTACACCTAAATTAAGGGTTTTTCTTCGATATTTTCCACAATTTTCATCGCAAAGACTTTTCGAAGGACATTTTATACTACTTATTACTAGCTTTATCAATTTAAGTCAAAATATCAAAATTCTAAATTTTGAAAAATTTTGAAAATGTTGTAAGGGGGGACCATTATCACAAATTTACACTTAAATTAAGGGGTTTTCTTCGATATTTTCTACAATTTTTATCGCAAACACTTTTCGAAGGACTTTTTATACTACTCATGACTAGCTTTATCAATTTAAGTCAAAATATCAAAATTCTATATTTTGAAAAATTTTGAAAATGTTGTAACGGGGGACCCTTATCACAAATTTACACCTAAATTAAGGGTTTTTCTTCGATATTTTTATCGCAAACACTTTTCGAAGGACTTTTTATACAATATAATCAATTTAAGTTAAAATATCAAAATTCTAAATTTTGAAAAATTTTGAAAATGTTGTAAGGGGGGACCATTATCACAAATTTACATCTAAATTAAGGGTTATCGCAAACACTTTTCGAAGGACTTTTTATACTACTTATGACTAGCTTTATCAATTTAAGTCAAAATATCAAAATTCTAAATTTTGAAAATGTTGTAAGGGGGGACCATTATCACAAATTTACACCTAAATTAAGGGGTTTTCTTCGATATTTTCTACAATTTTCATCGCAAACACTTTTCGAAGGACTTTTTATACTACTTATGACTAGCTTTATCAATTTAAATCGAAATATCAAAATTCTAAATTTTGAAAAATTTTGAAAATGTTGTAAGGGGCGACCCTTAACACAAATTTACACCTAAATTAAGGGTTTTTCTTCGATATTTTCCACAATGTTCATCGCAAAGACTTTTCGAAGGACTTTTTATACAACTTAGTACTAGCTTTATCAATTTAAGTCAAAATATCAAAATTCTAAATTTTGAAAAATTTTGAAAATGTTGTAAGGGGGGACCCTCATCACAAATTTACACCTAAATTAAGGGTTTTTCTTCGATATTTTTATCGCAAACACTTTTCGAAGGACTTTTTATACTACTCATGACTAGCTTTATCAATTTAAATCAAAATATCAAAATTCTAAATTTTGAATAATTTTAAAAATGTTGTAAGGGGCGACGCTTAACACAAATTTACACCTAAATTAAGGGTTTTTCTTCGATATTTTCCACAATTTTCATCGCAAACACTTTTCGAAGGACTTTTTATACTACTTATGACTAGCTTTATCAATTTAAGTCAAAATACCAAAATTCTAAATTTTGAAAAATTTTGAAAATGTTGTAAGTGGGGACCCTCATCACAAATTTACACCTAAATGAAAGGTTTTTCTTCGATATTTTCCACAATTTTCATCGCAAAGACTTTTCGAAGGACATTTTATACTACTTATTACTAGCTTTATCAATTTAAGTCAAAATATCAAAATTCTAAATTTTGAAAAATTTTGAAAATGTTGTAAGGGGGGACCCTTATCACAAATTTACACCTAAATTAAGGGTTTTTCTTCGATATTTTCCACAATTTTCATCGCAAAGACTTTTCGAAGGACATTTTATACTACTTATTACTAGCTTTATCAATTTAAGTCAAAATATCAAAATTCTAAATTTTGAAAAATTTTGAAAATGTTGTAAGGGGCGACCCTTAACATAAATTTACACCTAAATTAAGGGTTTTTCTTCGATATTTTCCACAATGTTCATCGCAAAGACTTTTCGAAGGACTTTTTATACAACTTAGTACTAGCTTTATCATTTTAAGTCAAAATATCAAAATTCTAAATTTTGAAAAATTTTGAAAAATTTTGAAAATGTTGTAAGGGGGGACCTTTATCACAAATTTACACCTAAATTAAGGGTTTTTCTTCGATATTTTCCACAATGTTCATCGCAAAGACTTTTCGAAGGACTTTTTTTACAACTTAGTACTAACTTTATCAATTTAAGTCATAATATCAAAATTCTAAATTTTGAAAAATTTTTAAAAATTTAGAAAATGTTGTAAGGGGGGACCCTTATCACAAATTTACACCTAAATTAAGGGTTTTTCTTCGATATTTTCCACAATTTTCATCGCAAAGACTTTTCGAAGGACTTTTTATACTACTTATTACTAGCTTTATCAATTTAAGTCAAAATATCAAAATTCTAAATTTTGAAAAATGTTGAAAATGTTGTAAGGGGGGACCCTTATCACAAATTTACACCTAAATTAAGGGTTTTTCTTCGACATTTTCCACAATGTTCATCGCAAAGACTTTTCGAAGGACTTTTTATACAACTTAGTACTAACTTTATCAATTTAAGTCAAAATATCAAAATTCTAAATTTTGAAAAATTTTGAAAATGTTGTAAGGGGCGACCCTTAACATAAATTTACACCTAAATTAAGGGTTTTTCTTCGATATTTTCCACAATGTTCATCGCAAAGACTTTTCGAAGGACTTTTTATACAACTTTTTGAAAAATGTTGAAAATGTTGTAAGGGGGGACCCTTATCACAAATTTACACCTAAATTAAGGGGTTTTCTTCGATATTTTCTACAATTTTCATCGCAGGACTTTTTCGAAGGACTTTTTATACTACTTATGACTAGCTTTATCAATTTAAATCGAAATATCAAAATTCTAAATTTTAAAAAATTTTGAAAATGTTGTAAGGGGGGACCCTCATCACAAATTTACACTTAAATTAAGGGTTTTTCTTCGATATTTTTATCGCAAACACTTTTCGAAGGACTTTTTATACTACTCATGACTAGCTTTATCAATTTAAATCAAAATATCAAAATTCTAAATTTTGAAAAATTTTGAAAATGTTGTAAGGGGGGACCCTTATCACAAATTTACACCTAAATTAAGGGTTTTTCTTCGATATTTTCCACAATTTTCATCGCAAAGACTTTTCGAAGGACATTTTATACTACTTACTACTAGCTTTATCAATTTAAGTCAAAATATCAAAATTCTAAATTTTGAAAAATTTTGGAAATGTTGTAAGGGGGGACACTCAACACAAATTTACACCTAAATTAAGGGTTTTTCTTCGATATTTTCCACAATTTTCATCGCAAAGACTTTTCGAAGGACATTTTATACTACTTATTACTAGCTTTATCAATTTAAGTCAAAATATCAAAATTCTAAATTTTGAAAAATTTTAAAAATGTTGTAAGGGGCGACCCTTAACATAAATTTACACCTAAATTAAGGGTTTTTCTTCAATTTTTTCCACAATGTTCATCGCAAAGACTTTTCGAAGGACTTTTTATACAACTTAGTACTAGCTTTATCATTTTAAGTCAAAATATCAAAATTCTAAATTTTGAAAAATTTTAAAAATGTTGTAAGGGGGGACCCTTATCACAAATTTACACCTAAATTAAGGGTTTTTCTTCGATATTTTCCACAATGTTCATCGCAAAGACTTTTCGAAGGACTTTTTTTACAACTTAGTACTAACTTTATCAATTTAAGTCATAATAACAAAATTCTAAATTTTGAAATATTTTTAAAAATTTAGAAAATGTTGTAAGGGGGGACCCTTATCACAAATTTACACCTAAATTAAGGGTTTTTCTTCGATATTTTCCACAATTTTCATCACAAAGACTCTTCGAAGGACATTTTATACTACTTATTACTAGCTTTATCAATTTAAGTCAAAATATCAAAATTCTAAATTTTGAAAAATTTGGAAAATGTAAATTTACACCTAAATTAAGGGGTTTTCTTCGATATTTTCTACAATTTTCATCGCAGGACTTTTTCGAAGGACTTTTTATACTACTTATGACTAGCTTTATCAATTTAAATCAAAATATCAAAATTCTAAATTTTGAAAAATTTTGAAAATGTTGTAAGGGGCGACCCTTAACACAAATTTACACTTAAATTAAGGGTTTTTCTTCGATATTTTCCACAATGTTCATCGCAAAGACTTTTCGAAGGACATTTTATACTACTTACTACTAGCTTTATCAATTTAAGTCAAAATATCAAAATTCTAAATTTTGAAAAATTTTGAAAATGTTGTAAGGGGGGACCATTATCACAAATTTACACCTAAATTAAGGGGTTTTCTTCGATAATTTCTACAATTTTCATCGCAGGACTTTTTCGAAGGACTTTTTATACTACTTATGACTAGCTTTATCAATTTAAATCAAAATATCAAAATTCTAAATTTTGAAAAATTTTGAAAATGTTGTAAGGGGGGACCCTTATCACAAATTTACACCTAAATTAAGGGTTTTTCTTCGATATTTTCCATAATTTTCATCGCAAAGACTTTTCGAAGGACATTTTATACTACTTATTACTAGCTTTATCAATTTAAATCAAAATATCAAAATTCTAAATTTTGAAAAATTTTGAAAATGTTGTAAGGGGGGACCATTATCACAAATTTACACCTAAATTAAGGGGTTTTCTTCGATATTTTCTACAATTTTCATCGCAGGACTTTTTCGAAGGACTTTTTATACTACTTATGACTAGCTTTATCAATTTAAGTCATAATATCAAAATTCTAAATTTTGAAAATGTTGTAAGGGGGACCCTTATTACAAATTTTCACCTAAATTAAGGGTTTTTCTTCAATATTTTTTATAATGTTCATCGCAAAGACTTTTCGAAGGACTTTTTATACAACTAAGTACTAGCTTTATCAATTTAAGTCAAAATATCAAAATTCTAAATTTAGAAAAATTTTGAAAATGTTGTAAGGGGGGACCCATATCACAAATTTACACCTAAATTAAGGGTTTTTCTTCGATATTTTCCACAATTTTCATCGCAAAGACTTTTCGAAGGACATTTTATACTACTTATTACTAGCTTTATCAATTTAAGTCATAATATCAAAATTCTAAATTTTGAAAAATTTTGAAAATGTTGTAAGGGGGGACCATTATCACAAATTTACACCTAAATTCAGGGGTTTTCTTCGATATTTTCTACAATTTTCATCGCAGGACTTTTTCGAAGGACTTTTTATACTACTTATGACTAGCTTTATCAATTTAAGTCAAAATATCAAAATTCTAAATTTTGAAAAATTTTGAAAAATTTTGAAAATGTTGTAAGGGGGGACCCTTATCACAAATTTACACCTAAATGAAAGGTTTTTCTTCGATATTTTCCACAATTTTCATCGTAAAGACTTTTCGAAGGACTTTTTATACAACTTAGTACAAGCTTTATCAATTTAAGTCAAAATATCAAAATTCTAAATTTTGAAAAATTTTGAAGATGTTGTAAGGGGGGACCCTTATCACAAATTTACACCTAAATTAAGGGTTTTTCTTCGATATTTTCCACAATTTTCATCGCAAAGACTTTTCGAAGGACATTTTATACTACTTATTACTAGCTTTATCAATTTAAGTCATAATATCAAAATTCTAAATTTTGAAAAATTTTGAAAATGTTGTAAGGGGGGACCATTATCACAAATTTACATTTTTTTCTTCGATATTTTCCACAATGTTCATCGCAAAGACTTTTCGAAGGACTTTTTTTACAACTTAGTACTAACTTTATCAATTTAAGTCATAATATCAAAATTCTAAATTTTGAAAAATTTTTAAAAATTTAGAAAATGTTGTAAGGGGGGACCCTTATCACAAATTAAGAGTTTTTCTTCGATATTTTCCACAATTTTCATCACAAAGACTCTTCGAAGGACATTTTATACTACTTATTACTAGCTTTATCAATTTAAGTCAAAATATCAAAATTCTAAATTTTGAAAAATTTGGAAAATGTTGTAAGGGGGGACCATTATCACAAATTTACACCTAAATTAAGGGGTTTTCTTCGATATTTTCTACATTTTTCATCGCAGGACTTTTTCGAAGGACTTTTTATACTACTTATGACTAGCTTTATCAATTTAAATCAAAATATCAAAATTCTAAATTTTGAAAAATTTTGAAAATGTTGTAAGGGGCGACCCTTAACACAAATTTACACCTAAATTAAGGGTTTTTCTTCGATATTTTCCACAATGTTCATCGCAAAGACTTTTCGAAGGACATTTTATACTACTTACTACTAGCTTTATCAATTTAAGTCAAAATATCAAAATTCTAAATTTTGAAAAATTTTGAAAATGTTGTAAGGGGGACCATTATCACAAATTTACACCCAAATTAAGGGGTTTTCTTCGATATTTTCTACAATTTTCATCGCAGGACTTTTTCGAAGGACTTTTTATACAACTTAGTACTAGCTTTATCAATTTAAGTCAAAATATCAAAATTCTAAATTTTGAAAAATTTTTAAAAATTTAGAAAATGTTGTAAGGGGGGACCCTTATCACAAATTTACACCTAAATTAAGGGTTTTTCTTCGATATTTTCCACAATTTAAGTCATAATATCAAAATTCTAAATTTTGAAAAATTTTTAAAAATTTAGAAAATGTTGTAAGGGGGGACCCTTATCACAAATTAAGAGTTTTTCTTCGATATTTTCCACAATTTTCATCACAAAGACTCTTCGAAGGACATTTTATACTACTTATTACTAGCTTTATCAATTTAAGTCAAAATATCAAAATTCTAAATTTTGAAAAATTTGGAAAATGTTGTAAGGGGGGACCATTATCACAAATTTACACCTAAATTAAGGGGTTTTCTTCGATATTTTCTACATTTTTCATCGCAGGACTTTTTCGAAGAACTTTTTATACTACTTATGACTAGCTTTATCAATTTAAATCAAAATATCAAAATTCTAAATTTTGAAAAATTTTGAAAATGTTGTAAGGGGCGACCCTTAACACAAATTTACACCTAAATTAAGGGTTTTTCTTCGATATTTTCCACAATGTTCATCGCAAAGACTTTTCGAAGGACATTTTATACTACTTACTACTAGCTTTATCAATTTAAGTCAAAATATCAAAATTCTAAATTTTGAAAAATTTTGAAAATGTTGTAAGGGGGGACCATTATCACAAATTTACACCCAAATTAAGGGGTTTTCTTCGATATTTTCTACAATTTTCATCGCAGGACTTTTTCGAAGGACTTTTTATACAACTTAGTACTAGCTTTATCAATTTAAGTCAAAATATCAAAATTCTAAATTTTGAAAAATTTTTAAAAATTTAGAAAATGTTGTAAGGGGGGACCCTTATCACAAATTTACACCTAAATTAAGGGTTTTTCTTCGATATTTTCCACAATTTTCATCGCAAAGACTTTTCGAAGGACATTTTATACTACTTATTACTAGCTTTATCAATTTAAGTCAAAATATCAAAATTCTAAATTTTGAAAAATGTTGAAAATGTTGTAAGGGGGGACCCTTATCACAAATTTACACCTAAATTAAGGGTTTTTCTTCGATATTTTCCACAATGTTCATCGCAAAGACTTTTCGAAGGACTTTTTATACAACTTAGTACTAGCTTTATCAATTTAAGTCAAAATATGTAACTTCTAAATTTTGAAAAATTTTGAGAATGTTGTAAGGGGGACCCTTATCACAAATTTACACTTAAATTAAGGGTTTTTATACCCTTCGACCATTGAAAATGGTCAAAAAAGGGTATACTAACTTTGTGCAAATGTATGTAACAGGCAGAAGGAGGCGTCAGAGACCCCATGAAGTATATATATTCTTGCTCAGGATCACAAGCCGAGTCGATTGAGCCATGTCTGTCCGTCTGTCCGTCTGTCCGTCGGTCTGTGTGAACGCACAGATCTCAGCTATTATAAAAGTTAGAGTTACCAAATTTGGCAGAAAGACTCCTGTGTACTATAAGCTGATCAAGTTTATTTCAAATGTTATGTGCCACGCCCACCGCCCCCGCAAATCAATAATTTAATTTTTAAACTTAATTTGTAAGCGCTGTATAAAAGATACAACTTTCTGACTTCAACATATACTAAGCTCATTAAAATATCTACTTATTCTCAAAATTGCAATCCGATCGGACAATAAACACAGAAGTTATTTAAGAAAGTATGTGCATAAAACCAAGTGCTTGTATCAGCTAACAAGGGAGGCGGGCGAGCGCAAAGCGCGAGCGCCATCTGTCGGCAATAATTGAAAAGCATGCGCATTTATATATGTGTATGAATTTAACAAATTAAACTACACCGGAACATAGGTCGAAGGGTATCCCACTGTCGCGTGCAGCGCGACTGTGGTTTTTTCTATTTTTCTTCGATATTTTCCACAATTTTCATCGCAAACACTTTTCGAAGGACTTTTTATACTACTTATGACTAGCTTTATCAATTTAAATCAAAATATCAAAATTCTAAATTTTGAAAAATTTTGAAAATGTTGTAAGGGGGGACCCTTATCACAAATTTACACCTAAATTAAGGGTTTTTCTTCAATTTTTTTTACAATGTTCATCGCAAAGACTTTTCGAAGGACTTTTTATACAACTAAGTACTAGCTTTCTCAATTTAAGTCAAAATATCAAAATTCTAAATTTTGAAAAATTTTGAAAATGTTGTAAGGGGGGACCCTTATCACAAATTTACACCTAAATTAAGGGTTTTTCTTCGATATTTTCCACAATTTTAATCGCAGACTTTTCGAAGGCCATTTTATACTACTTATTACTAGCTTTATCAATTTAAGTCAAAATATAAAAATTCTAAATTTTGAAAAATTTTGAAAATGTTGTAAGTGGGGACCATTATCACAAATTTACACCTAAATTAAGGAGTTTTCTTCGATATTTTCTACAATTTTCATCGCAGGACTTTTTCGAAGGACTTTTTATACTACTTATGACTAGCTTTATTAATTTAAGTCAAAATATCAAAATTCTAAAATTTGAAAAATTTTGAAAATGTTGTAAGGGGGACCCTTATTACAAATTTACACCTAAATTAAGGGTTTTTCTTCAATTTTTTTTACAATGTTCATCGCAAAGAATTTTCGAAGGACTTTTTATACAACTAAGTACTAGCTTTATCAATTTAAGTCAAAATATCAAAATTCTAAATTTTGAAAAATTTTGAAAATGTTGTAAGGGGGGACCCTTATCACAAATTTACACCTAAATTAAGGGTTTTTCTTCGATATTTTCCATAATTTTCATCGCAAAGACTTTTCGAAGGACATTTTATACTACTTATTACTAGCTTTATCAATTTAAGTCAAAATATCAAAATTCTAAATTTTGAAAAATTTGGAAAATGTTGTAAGGGGGGACCATTATCATAAATTTACACCTAAATTAAGGGTTTTTCTTCGATATTTTCCACAAAGACTTCCGCAAACAGTTTTCGAAGGCCATTTTATACTACTTATTACTAGCTTTATCAATTTAAGTCAAAATATCAAAATTCTAAATTTTGAAAAATTTTGAAAATGTTGTAAGGGGGGACCATTATCACAAATTTACACCTAAATTAAGGGGTTTTCTTCGATATTTTCTACAATTTTCATCGCAGGACTTTTTCGAAGGACTTTTTATACTACTTCTGACTAGCTTTATCAATTTAAGTCATAATATCAAAATTCTAAATTTTGAAAATGTTGTAAGGGGGACCCTTATTACGAATTTTCACCTAAATTAAGGGTTTTTCTTCAATATTTTTTATAATGTTCATCGCAAAGACTTTTCGAAGGACTTTTTATACAACTTAGTACTAGCTTTATCAATTTAAGTCAAAATATCAAAATTCTAAATTTTGAAAAATTTTGAAAATGTTGTAAGGGGGACCCTTATCACAAATTTACACCTAAATTAAGGGTCTTTCTTCGATATTTTCCACAATTTTCATCGCAGGACTTTTTCGAAGGACTTTTTATACTACTTATGACTAGCTTTATCAATTTAAGTCAAAATATCAAAATTCTAAATTTTGAAAAATTTTGAAAATGTTGTAAGGGGGGACCCTTATCACAAATTTACACCCAAATTAAGGGTTTTTCTTCAATATTTTTCACAATGTTCATCGCAAAGACTTTTCGAAGGACTTTTTATACAACTTAGTACTAGCTTTATCAATTTAAGTCAAAATATCAAAATTCTAAGTTTTGAAAAATTTTGAAAATGTTGTAAGGGGGGACCCTTATCACAAATTTACACCTAAATTAAGGGTTTTTCTTCGATATTTTCTACAATTTTCATCGCAGGAATTTTTCGAAGGACTTTTTATACTACTTATGACTAGCTTTATCAATTTAAGTCAAAATATCAAAATTCTAAATTTTGAAAAATTTTGAAAATGTTGTAAGGGGGGACCCTTATCACAAATTTACAACCAAATTAAGGGTTTTTCTTCAATATTTTCAACAATGTTTATCGCAAAGACTTTTCGAAGGACATTTTATACAACTTATGACTAGCTTTATCAATTTAAGTCAAAATATCAAAATTCTAAATTTTAAAAAATTTTGAAAATGTTGTAACGGGGGACCCTTATCACAAATTTACACCTAACTTAAGGGTTTTTCTTCGATATTTTCCACAATTTTCATCGCAAAGACTTTTCGAAGGACATTTTATACAACTTATGACTAGCTTTATCAATTTAAGTCAAAATATCAAAATTCTAAATTTTAAAAAATTTTGAAAATGTTGTAAGTGGGGACCCTTATCACAAATTTACACCTAAATTAAGGGTTTTTCTTCGATATTTTCTACAATTTTCATCGCAAAGACTTTTCGAAGGACATTTTATACAACTTATGACTAGCTTTATCAATTTAAGTCAAAATATCAAAATTCTAAATTTTAAAAAATTTTGAAAATGTTGTAACGGGGGACCCTTATCACAAATTTACACCTAAATTAAGGGTTTTTCTTCGATATTTTCCACAATTTTCATCGCAAAGACTTTTCGAAGGACATTTTATACAACTTATGACTAGCTTTATCAATTTAAGTCAAAATATCAAAATTCTAAATTTTAAAAAATTTTGAAAATGTTGTAAGTGGGGACCCTTATCAGAAATTTACACTCAAATTAAGGGCTTTTCTTCAATATTTTCCACAATGTTCATCGCAAAGACTTTTCGAAGGACTTTTTATACAACTTAGTACTAGCTTTATCAATTTAAGTCAAAATATCAAAATTCTAAATTTTGAAAAATTTTGAAAATGTTGTAAGGGGGGACCCTTATCACAAATTTACACCTAAATTAAGGGTTTTTCTTCGATATTTTCTACAATTTTCATCGCAGGACTTTTTCGAAGGACTTTTTATACTACTTATGACTAGCTTTATCAATTTAAGTCAATATATCAAAATTCTAAATTTTGAAAAATTTTGAAAATGTTGTAAGGGGGGACCCTTATCACAAATTTACAACCAAATTAAGGGTTTTTCTTCAATATTTTCAACAATGTTCATCGCAAAGACTTTTCGAAGGACATTTTATACAACTTATGACTAGCTTTATCAATTTAAGTCAAAATATCAAAATTCTAAATTTTAAAAAATTTTGAAAATGTTGTAACGGGGGACCCTTATCACAAATTTACACCTAAATTAAGGGTTTTTCTTCGATATTTTCCACAATTTTCATCGCAAAGACTTTTCGAAGGACATTTTATACAACTTATGACTAGCTTTATCAATTTAAGTCAAAATATCAAAATTCTAAATTTTAAAAAATTTTGAAAATGTTGTAAGGGGGACCCTTATCACAAATTTACACCTAAATTAAGGGTTTTTCTTCGATATTTTCTACAATTTTCATCGGAGGACTTTTTCGAAGGACTTTTTATACTACTTATGACTAGCTTTATCAATTTAAGTCAAAATATCAAAATTCTAAATTTTGAAAAATTTTGAAAATGTTGTAAGGGGGGACCCTTATCACAAATTTACACTCAAATTAAAGGCTTTTCTTCAATATTTTCCACAATGTTCATCGCAAAGACTTTTCGAAGGACTTTTTATACTACTTATTACTAGCTTTATCAATTTAAGTCAAAATATCAAAATTCTAAATTTTGAAAAATTTTGAAAATGTTTTAAGGGGGGACCCTTATCACAAATTTACACCTAAATTAAGGGTTTTTCTTCGATATTTTCTACAATTTTCATCGCAGGACTTTTTCGAAGGACTTTTTATACTACTTATGACTAGCTTTATCAATTTAAGTCAAAATATCAAAATTCTAAATTTTGAAAAATTTTGAAAATGTTGTAAGGGGGGACCCTTATCACAAATTTACACTCAAATTAAGGGTTTTTCTTCAATATTTTCCACAATGTTCATCGCAAAGACTTTTCGAAGGACTTTTTATACAACTTAGTACTAGCTTTATCAATTTAAGTCAAAATATCAAAATTCTAAATTTTGAAAAATTTTGAAAATGTTGTAAGGGGGACCCTTATCACAAATTTACACCTAAATTAAGGGTTTTTCTTCGATATTTTCTACAATTTTCATCGGAGGACTTTTTCGAAGGACTTTTTATACTACTTATTACTAGCTTTATCAATTTAAGTCAAAATATCAAAATTCTAAATTTTGAAAAATTTTGAAAATGTTTTAAGGGGGGACCCTTATCACAAATTTACACCTAAATTAAGGGTTTTTCTTCGATATTTTCTACAATTTTCATCGCAGGACTTTTTCGAAGGACTTTTTATACTACTTATGACTAGCTTTATCAATTTAAGTCAAAATATCAAAATTCTAAATTTTAAAAAATTTTGAAAATGTTGTAAGGGGGGACCCTTATCACCAATTTACACCTAAATTAAGGGTTTTTATTCGATATTTTCCGCAATTTTCATCGCAAAGACTTTTCGAAGGACTTTTTATACAACTTAGTACTAGCTTTATCAATTTAAGTCAAAATATCAAAATTCAAAATTTTGAAAAATTTTGAAAATGTTGTAAGGGGGGACCCTTATCACAAATTTACAACTAAATTAAGGGTTTTTCTTCGATATCTTCTACAATTTTCATCGCAGGACTTTTTCGAAGGTCTTTTTATACTACTTATGAAAATGTTGTAAGTGGGGACCCTTATCACAAATTTACACCTAAATTAAGGGTTTTTCTTCGATATTTTCCACAATTTTCATCGCAAAGACTTTTCGAAGGACATTTTATACAACTTATGACTAGCTTTATCAATTTAAGTCAAAATATCAAAATTCTAAATTTTTAAAAATTTTGAAAATGTTGTAAGGGGGACCCTTATCACAAATTTACACCAAAATTAAGGGTTTTTCTTCGATATTTTTATCGCAAACACTTTTCGAAGGACATTTTATACTACTTATTACTAGCTTTATCAATTTAAGTCAAAATATCAAAATTCTAAATTTTGAAAAATTTTGAAAATGTTGTAAGGGGGGACCCTTATCACAAATTTACACCTAAATTAAGGGTTTTTCTTCGATATTTTCCACAAAGACTTCCGCAAACAGTTTTCGAAGGCCATTTTATACTACTTATTACTAGCTTTATCAATTTAAGTCAAAATATCAAAATTCTAAATTTAGAAAAATTTTGAAAATGTTGTAAGGGGGGACCCATATCACAAATTTACACCTAAATTAAGGGTTTTTCTTCGATATTTTCCACAATTTTAATCGCAGACTTTTCGAAGGCCATTTTATACTACTTATTACTAGCTTTATCAATTTAAGTCAAAATATAAAAATTCTAAATTTTGAAAAATTTTGAAAATGTTGTAAGTGGGGACCATTATCACAAATTTACACCTAAATTAAGGAGTTTTCTTCGATATTTTCTACAATTTTCATCGCAGGACTTTTTCGAAGGACTTTTTATACTACTTATGACTAGCTTTATTAATTTAAGTCAAAATATCAAAATTCTAAATTTTGAAAAATTTTGAAAATTTTAGAAAATGTTGTAAGGGGGGACCCTTATCACAAATTTACACCTAAATTAAGGGTTTTTCTTCGATATTTTCCACAAAGACTTCCGCAAACAGTTTTCGAAGGCCATTTTATACTACTTATTACTAGCTTTATCAATTTAAGTCAAAATATCAAAATTCTAAATTTAGAAAAATTTTGAAAATGTTGTAAGGGGGGACCCATATCACAAATTTACACCTAAATTAAGGGTTTTTCTTCGATATTTTCCACAATTTTCATCGCAAAGACTTTTCGAAGGACATTTTATACTACTTATTACTAGCTTTATCAATTTAAGTCAAAATATCAAAATTCTAAATTTTGAAAAATTTTGAAAATGTTGTAAGGGGGGACCATTATCACAAATTTACACCTAAATTAAGGGGTTTTCTTCGATATTTTCTACAATTTTCATCGCAGGACTTTTTCGAAGGACTTTTTATACTACTTATGACTAGCTTTATCAATTTAAGTCAAAATATCAAAATTCTAAATTTTGAAAAATTTTGAAAATTTTAAGGGCGGACACTCAACACAAATTTACACCTAAATTAAGGGTTTTTCTTTGATATTTTCCACAATTTTCATCGCAAAGACTTTTCGAAGGACATTTTATACTACTTATTACTAGCTTTATCAATTTAAGTCAAAATATCAAAATTCTAAATTTTGAAAAATTTTGAAAATGTTGTAAGGGGATCCCCTTATCACAAATTTACACCTAAATTAAGGGTTTTTCTTCGATATTTTCCACAATTTTCATCGCAAAGACTTTTCGAAGGACATTTTATACTACTTATTACTAGCTTTATCAATTTAAGTCAAAATATCAAAATTCTAAATTTTGAAAAATTTGGAAAATGTTGTAAGGGGGTACCCTTATCACAAATTTACACCTAAATTAAGGGTTTTTCTTCGATATTTTCCACAATGTTCATCGCAAAGACTTTTCGAAACACTTTTTATACAACTTAGTACTACCTTTATCAATTTAAGTCATAATATCAAAATTCTAAATTTTGAAAAATTTTTAAAAATTTAGAAAATGTTGTAAGGGGGGACCCTTATCACAAATTTACACCTAAATTAAGGGTTTTTCTTCGATATTTTCCACAATTTTCATCGCAAAGACTTTTCGAAGGACATTTTATACTACTTATTACTAGCTTTATCAATTTAAGTCAAAATATCAAAATTCTACATTTTGAAAAATTTTGAGAATGTTGTAAGGGGAACCGGACCCTTATCACAAATTTACACTTAAATTAAGGGTTTTTCTTCGATATTTTCCACAATTTTCATCGCAGGACTTTTTCGAAGGACTTTTTATACTACTTATGACTAGCTTTATCAATTTAAATCAAAATATCAAAATTCTAAATTTTGAAAAATTTGGAAAATGTTGTAAGGGGGGACCCGTATCACAAATTTACACCTAAATTAAGGTTTTTCTTCGATATTTTCCACAATTTTCATCGCAAAGACTTTTCGAAGGACATTTTGTACTACTTATTACTAGCTTTATCAATTTAAATCAAAATATCAAAATTCTAAATTTTGAAAAATTTTGAAAATGTTGTAAGGGGCGACCCTTATCACAAATTTACACCTAAATTAAGGGTTTTTCTTCAATTTTTTCCACAATGTTCATCGCAAAGAATTTTCGAAGGACTTTTTATACAACTTAGTACTAGCTTTATCAATTTAAGTCAAAATATCAAAATTCTAAATTTTGAAAAATTTTGAAAATGTTGTAAGGGGGGACCATTATCACAAATTTACACCTAAATTAAGGGGTTTTCTTCGATATTTTCTACAATTTTCATCGCAGGACTTTTTCGAAGGACTTTTTATACTACTTATGACTAGCTTTATCAATTTAAGTCAAAATATCAAAATTCTAAATTTTGAAAAATTTTGAAAATTTTAAGGGCGGACACTCAACACAAATTTACACTAAATTAAGGGTTTTTCTTTGATATTTTCCACAATTTTCATCGCAAAGACTTTTCGAAGGACATTTTATACTACTTATTACTAGCTTTATCAATTTAAGTCAAAATATCAAAATTCTAAATTTTGAAAAATTTTGAAAATGTTGTAAGGGGAGACCCTTATCACAAATTTACACCTAAATTAAGGGTTTTTCTTCGATATTTTCCACAATTTTCATCGCAAAGACTTTTCGAAGGACATTTTATACTACTTATTACTAGCTTTATCAATTTAAGTCAAAATATCAAAATTCTAAATTTTGAAAAATTTGGAAAATGTTGTAAGGGGCTACCCTTATCACAAATTTACACCTAAATTAAGGGTTTTTCTTCGATATTTTCCACAATGTTCATCGCAAAGACTTTTCGAAGCACTTTTTATACAACTTAGTACTAGCTTTATCAATTTAAGTCATAATATCAAAATTCTAAATTTTGAAAAATTTTTAAAAATTTAGAAAATGTTGTAAGGGGGACCCTTATCACAAATTTACACCTAAATTAAGGGTTTTTCTTCGATATTTTCCACAATTTTCATCGCAAAGACTTTTCGAAGGACATTTTATACTACTTATTACTAGCTTTATCAATTTAAGTCAAAATATCAAAATTCTAAATTTTGAAAAATTTTGAGAATGTTGTAAGGGGGACCGGACCCTTATCACAAATTTACACTTAAATTAAGGGTTTTTCTTCGATATTTTCCACAATTTTCATCGCAGGACTTTTTCGAAGGACTTTTTATACTACTTATGACTAGCTTTATCAATTTAAATCAAAATATCAAAATTCTAAATTTTGAAAAATATGGAAAATGTTGTAAGGGGGGACCCGTATCACAAATTTACACCTAAATTAAGGTTTTTCTTCGATATTTTCCACAATTTTCATCGCAAAGACTTTTCGAAGGACATTTTGTACTACTTATTACTAGCTTTATCAATTTAAATCAAAATATCAAAATTCTAAATTTTGAAAAATTTTGAAAATGTTGTAAGGGGCGACCCTTAACACAAATTTACACCTAAATTAAGGGTTTTTCTTCAATTTTTTCCACAATGTTCATCGCAAAGAATTTTCGAAGGACTTTTTATACTACTTATTACTAGCTTTTTCAATTTAAGTCAAAATATCAAAATTCTAAATTTTGAAAAATTTGGAAAATGTTGTAAGGGGGGACCATTATCACAAATTTACACCTAAATTAAGGGGTTTTCTTCGATATTTTCTACAATTTTCATCGCAGGACTTTTTCGAAGGACTTTTTATACTACTTATGACTAGCTTTATCAATTTAAATCGAAATATCAAAATTCTAAATTTTGAAAAATTTTGAAAATGTTGTAAGGGGCGACCCTAATCACAAATTTACACCTAAATTAAGGGTTTTTCTTCGATATTTTCCACAATTTTCATCGCAAAGACTTTTCGAAGGACATTTTATACTACTTATTACTAGCTTTATCAATTTAAGTCAAAATATCAAAATTCTAAATTTTGAAAAATTTTGAAAATGTTGTAAGGGGGGACACTCAACACAAATTTACACCTAAATTAAGGGTTTTTCTTCGATATTTTCCACAATTTTCATCGCAAAGACTTTTCGAAGGACATTTTATACTACTTATTACTAGCTTTATCAATTTAATTCAAAATATCAAAATTCTAAATTTTGAAAAATTTTGAAAATGTTGTAAGGGGCGACCCGTAACATAAATTTACACCTAAATTAAGGGTTTTTCTTCGATATTTTCCACAATGTTCATCGCAAAGACTTTTCGAAGGACTTTTTATACAACTTAGTACTAGCTTTATCAATTTAAGTCAAAATATCAAAATTCTAAATTTTGAAAAATTTTGAAAATGTTGTAAGGGGGGACCCTCATCACAAATTTACACCTAAATTAAGGGTTTTTCTTCGATATTTTTATCGCAAACACTTTTCGAAGGACTTTTTATACTACTTTTTACTAGCTTTATCAATTTAAGTCAAAATATCAAAATTCTAAATTTTGAAAAATTTTGAAAATGTTGTAAGTGGGGACCCTCATCACAAATTTACACCTAAATGAAAGGTTTTTCTTCGATATTTTCCACAATTTTCATCGCAAAGACTTTTCGAAGGACATTTTATACTACTTATTACTAGCTTTATCAATTTAAGTCAAAATATCACAATTCTAAATTTTGAAAAATTTGGAAAATGTTGTAAGGGGCGACCCTTAACACAAATTTACACCTAAATTAAGGGTTTTTCTTCGATATTTTCCACAATGTTCATCGCAAAGACTTTTCGAAGTACTTTTTATACTACTTATGACTAGCTTTATCAATTTAAATCAAAATATCAAAATTCTAAATTTTGAATAATTTTAAAAATGTTGTAAGGGGCGACCCTTAACACAAATTTACACCTAAATTAAGGGTTTTTCTTCGATATTTTCCACAATGTTCATCGCAAAGACTTTTCGAAGGACTTTTTATACTACTTATTACTAGCTTTATCAATTTAAATCATAATATCAAAATTCTAAATTTTGAAAAATTTTGAAAATGTTGTAAGTGGGGACCCTCATCACAAATTTACACCTAAATGAAAGGTTTTTCTTCGATATTTTCCACAATTTTCATCGCAAAGACTTTTCGAAGGACATTTTATACTACTTATTACTAGCTTTATCAATTTAAGTCAAAATATCACAATTCTAAATTTTGAAAAATTTGGAAAATGTTGTAAGGGGCGACCCTTAACACAAATTTACACCTAAATTAAGGGTTTTTCTTCGATATTTTCCACAATATTCATCGCAAAGACTTTTCGAAGTACTTTTTATACTACTTATTACTAGCTTTATCAATTTAAGTCATAATATCAAAATTCTAAATTTTGAAAAATTTTGAAAATGTTGTAAGTGGGGACCCTTATCACAAATTTACACCTAAATGAAAGGTTTTTCTTCGATATTTTCCACAATTTTCATCGCAAAGACTTTTCGAAGGACATTTTATACTACTTATTACTAGCTTTATCAATTTAAGTCAAAATATCAAAATTCTAAATTTTGAAAAATTTTGAAAATGTTGTAAGGGGGGACCATTATCACAAATTTACACCTAAATTAAGGGGTTTTCTTCGATATTTTCTACAATTTTCATCGCAGGACTTTTTTGAAGGACTTTTTATACTACTTATGACTAGCTTTATCAATTTAAATCAAAATATCAAAATTCTAAATTTTAAAAAATTTTGAAAATGTTGTAAGGGGCGACCCTTAACATATATTTACACCTAAATTAAGGGTTTTTCTTCGATATTTTCCACAATGTTCATCGCAAAAACTTTTCGAAGGACTTTTTATACAACTTAGTACTAGCTTTATCAATTTAAGTCAAAATATCAAAATTCTAAACTTTGAAAAATTTTGAAAATGTTGTAAGGGGGGACCCTTATCACAAATTTACACCTAAATTAAGGGTTTTTCTTCGATATTTTCAACAATGTTCATCGCAAAGACTTTTCGAAGGACTTTTTATACAACTTAGTACTAGCTTTATCAATTTAAGTCAAAATATCAAAATTCTAAATTTTGAAAAATTTTTAAAAATTTTGAAAAAATTTGAAAATGTTGTAAGGGGGGACCCTTATCACAAATTTACACCTAAATTAAGGGTTTGTCTTCGATATTTTCCACAATTTTCATCGCAAAGACTTTTCGAAGGACTTTTTATACTACTTATGACTAGCTTTATCAATTTAAATCAAAATATCAAAATTATAAATTTTGAAAAATTTTGAAAATGTTGTAAGGGGGGACCCTTATCACAAATTTACACCAAAATTAAGGGTTTTTCTTCGATATTTTCCATAATTTTCATCGCAAAGACTTTTCGAAGGACTTTTTATACTACTTATGACTAACTTCATCAATTTAAGTCAAAATATCAAAATTCTAAATTTTGAAAAATTTTGAAAATGTTGTAAGGGGGGACCCTTAACACAAATTTACACCTAAATTAAGGGTTTTTGTTCGATATATTCCACAATTTTCATCGCAAAGACTTTTCGAAGGACATTTTATACTACTTATTACTAGCTTTATCAATTTAAGTCAAAATATCAAAATTCTAAATTTTGAAAAATTTTGAAAATGTTGTAAGGGGGGACCCTTATCACAAATTTACACCTAAATTAAGGGTTTTTCTTCGATATTTTCCACAATGTTCATCGCAAAGACTTTTCGAAGGACTTTTTATACAACTTAGTACTAGCTTTATCAATTTAAGTCAAAATATCTAAATTCTAAATTTTGAAAAATTTTGAAAATGTTGTAAGGGGGACCCTTATCACAAATTTACACTTAAATTAAGGGTTTTTCTTCGATATTTTCCACAATTTTCATCGCAAACACATTTCGAAGGACATTTTATACTACTTATTACTAGCTTTATCAATTTAAGTCAAAATATCAAAATTCTAAATTTTGAAAAATGTTGAAAATGTTGTAAGGGGGGACCCTTATCACAAATTTACACCTAAATTAAGGGTTTTTCTTCGACATTTTCCACAATGTTCATCGCAAAGACTTTTCGAAGGACTTTTTATACACTTAGTACTAGCTTTATCAAAAGTCAAAATATCAAAATATATAAAATATATAAATTTACACCTAAATTAAGGGTTTTTCTTCGATATTTTCCACAATTTTCATCGCAAAGACTTTTCGAAGGACATTTTATACTACTTATTACTAGCTTTATCAATTTAAGTCAAAATATCAAAATTCTAAATTTTGAAAAATTTTGAAAATGTTGTAAGGGGCGACCCTTAACACAAATTTACACCTAAATTAAGGGTTTTTCTTCGATATTTTCCACAATTTTCATCGCAAAGACTTTTCGAAGGACATTTTATACTACTTATTACTAGCTTTATCAATTTAAGTCATAATATCAAAATTCTAAATTTTGAAAAATTTTGAAAATGTTGTAAGTGGGGACCCTCATCACAAATTTACACCTAAATTAAGGGTTTTTCTTCGATATTTTCCACAATGTTCATCGCAAAGACTTTTCGAAGGACATTTTATACTACTTATTACTAGCTTTATCAATTTAAGTCAAAATATCAAAATTCTAAATTTTGAAAAATTTTGAAAATGTTGTAAGGGGCGACCCTTAACACAAATTTACACCTAAATTAAGGGTTTTTCTTCGATATTTTTATCGCAAACACTTTTCGAAGGACTTTTTATACTACTTATTACTAGCTTTATCAATTTAAGTCAAAATATCAAAATTCTAAATTTTGAAAAATTTTGAAAATGTTGTAAGGGGGGACCCTTATCACAAATTTACACCTAAATTAAGGGTTTTTCTTCGATATTTTCCACAATTTTCATCGCAAAGACTTTTCGATGGACATTTTATACTACTTATTACTAGCTTTATCAATTTAAGTCAAAATATCAAAATTCTAAATTTTGAAAAATTTGGAAAATGTTGTAAGGGGGGACCATTATCACAAATTTACACCTAAATTAAGGGGTTTTCTTCGATATTTTCTACAATTTTCATCGCAGGACTTTTTCGAAGGACTTTTTATACTACTTATGACTAGCTTTATCAATTTAAATCAAAATATCAAAATTCTAAATTTTAAATAATTTTAAAAATGTTGTAAGGGGCGACCCTTAACACAAATTTACACCTAAATTAAGGGTTTTTCTTCGATATTTTCCACAATGTTCATCGCAAAGACTTTTCGAAGGACTTTTTATACTACTTATTACTAGCTTTATCAATTTAAGTCAAAATATCAAAATTCTAAATTTTGAAAAATTTTGAAAATGTTGTAAGTGGGGACCGTCATCACAAATTGACACCTAAATGAAAGGTTTTTCTTCGATATTTTCCACAATTTTCATCGCAAAGACTTTTCGAAGGACATTTTATACTACTTATTACTAGCTTTATCAATTTAAGTCAAAATATCACAATTCTAAATTTTGAAAAATTTGGAAAATGTTGTAAGGGGCGACCCTTAACACAAATTTACACCTAAATTAAGGGTTTTTCTTCGATATTTTCCACAATTTTCATCGCAAATACTTTTCGAAGGACATTTTATACTACTTATTACTAGCTTTATCAATTTAAGTCAAAATATCAAAATTCTAAATTTTGAAAAATTTGGAAAATGTTGTAAGGGGGACCATTATCACAAATTTACACCTAAATTAAGGGGTTTTCTTCGATATTTTCTACAATTTTCATCGCAGGACTTTTTCGAAGGACTTTTTATACTACTTATGACTAGCTTTATCAATTTAAATCAAAATATCAAAATTCTAAATTTTGAAAAATTTGGAAAATGTTGTAAGGGGGGACCCGTATCACAAATTTACACCTAAATTAAGGTTTTTCTTCGATATTTTCCACAATTTTCATCGCAAAGACTTTTCGAAGGACATTTTGTACTACTTATTACTAGCTTTATCAATTTAAGTCAAAATATCAAAATTCTAAATTTTGAAAAATTTTGAAAATGTTGTAAGGGGGGACCCTTATCACAAATTTACACCTAAATTAAGGGTTTTTCTTCGATATTTTCCACAATTTTCATCGCAGGACTTTTTCGAAGGACTTTTTATACTACTTATGACTAGCTTTATCAATTTAAATCAAAATATCAAAATTCTAAATTTTGAAAAATTTTGAAAATGTTGTAAGGGGCGACCCTTAACACAAATTTACACCTAAATTAAGGGTTTTTCTTCGATATTTTTATCGCAAACACTTTTCGAAGGACTTTTTATACTACTTATTACTAGCTTTATCAATTTAAGTCAAAATATCAAAATTCTAAATTTTGAAAAATTTTGAAAATGTTGTAAGGGGGTACCCTTATCACAAATTTACACCTAAATTAAGGGTTTTTCTTCGATATTTTCCACAATTTTCATCGCAAAGACTTTTCGAAGGACATTTTATACTACTTATTACTAGCTTTATCAATTTAAGTCATAATATCAAAATTCTAAATTTTGAAAAATTTTGAAAATGTTGTAAGTGGGGACCCTCATCACAAATTTACACCTAAATGAAAGGTTTTTCTTCGATATTTTCCACAATTTTCATCGCAAAGACTTTTCGAAGGACATTTTATACTACTTATTACTAGCTTTATCAATTTAAGTCAAAATATCACAATTCTAAATTTTGAAAAATTTGGAAAATGTTGTAAGGGGCGACCCTTAACACAAATTTACACCTAAATTAAGGGTTTTTCTTCGATATTTTTTACAATGTTCATCGCAAAGACTTTTCGAAGTACATTTTATACTACTTATTACTAGCTTTATCAATTTAAGTCATAATATCAAAATTCTAAATTTTGAAAAATTTTGAAAATGTTGTAAGTGGGGACCCTCATCACAAATTTACACCTAAATGAAAGGTTTTTCTTCGATATTTTCCACAATTTTCATCGCAAAGACTTTTCGAAGGACATTTTATACTACTTATTACTAGCTTTATCAATTTAAGTCAAAATATCAAAATTCTAAATTTTGAAAAATTTTGAAAATGTTGTAAGGGGGACCATTATCACAAATTTACACCTAAATTAAGTGGTTTTCTTCGATATTTTCTACAATTTTCATCGCAGGACTTTTTCGAAGGACTTTTTATACTACTTATGACTAGCTTTATCAATTTAAATCAAAATATCAAAATTCTAAATTTTGAAAAATTTTGAAAATGTTGTAAGGGGCGACCCTAAACATATATTTACACCTAAATTAAGGGTTTTTCTTCGATATTTTCCACAATGTTCATCGCAAAAACTTTTCGAAGGACTTTTTATACAACTTAGTACTAGCTTTATCAATTTAAGTCAAAATATCAAAATTCTAAACTTTGAAAAATTTTGAAAATGTTGTAAGGGGCGACCCTAAACATATATTTACACCTAAATTAAGGGTTTTTCTTCGATATTTTCCACAATTTTCATCGCAAATACTTTTCGAAGGACTTTTTATACAACTTAGTACTAGCTTTATCAATTTAAGTCAAAATATCAAAATTCTAAACTTTGAAAAATTTTGAAAATGTTGTAAGGGGGGACCCTTATCACAAATTTACACCTAAATTAAGGGTTTTTCTTCGATATTTTCCACAATGTTCATCGCAAAGACTTTTCGAAGGACTTTTTATACAACTTAGTACTAGCTTTATCAATTTAAGTCAAAATATCAAAATTCTAAACTTTGAAAAATTTTGAAAATGTTGTAAGGGGCGACCCTAAACATATATTTACACCTAAATTAAGGGTTTTTCTTCGATATTTTCCACAATGTTCATCGCAAAAACTTTTCGAAGGACTTTTTATACAACTTAGTACTAGCTTTATCAATTTAAGTCAAAATATCAAAATTCTAAACTTTGAAAAATTTTGAAAATGTTGTAAGGGGGGACCCTTATCACAAATTTACACCTAAATTAAGGGTTTTTCTTCGATATTTTCCACAATGTTCATCGCAAAGACTTTTCGAAGGACTTTTTATACAACTTAGTACTAGCTTTATCAATTTAAGTCAAAATATCAAAATTCTAAATTTTGAAAAATTTTGAAAATGTTGTAAGGGGGGACCCTTATCACAAATTTACACCTAAATTAAGGGTTTTTGTTCGATATATTCCACAATTTTCATCGCAAAGACTTTTCGAAGGACATTTTATACTACTTATTACTAGCTTTATCAATTTAAGTCAAAATATCAAAATTCTAAATTTTGAAAAATTTTGAAAATGTTGTAAGGGGGGACCCTTATCACAAATTTACACCTAAATTAAGGGTTTTTCTTCGATATTTTCCACAATGTTCATCGCAAAGACTTTTCGAAGGACTTTTTATACAACTTAGTACTAGCTTTATCAATTTAAGTCAAAATATCTAAATTCTAAATTTTGAAAAATTTTGAAAATGTTGTAAGGGGGACCCTTATCACAAATTTACACTTAAATTAAGGGTTTTTCTTCGATATTTTCCACAATTTTCATCGCAAACACATTTCGAAGGACTTTTTATACTACTTATGACTAGCTTTATCAATTTAAATCAAAATATCAAAATTCTAAATTTTGAAAAATTTAGAAAATGTTGTAAGGGGGGACCCTTATCACAAAATTACACCTAAATTAAGGTTTTTCTTCGATATTTTCCACAATTTTCATCGCAAAGACTTTTCGAAGGACATTTTATACTACTTATTACTAGCTTTATCAATTTAAGTCAAAATATCAAAATTCTAAATTTTGAAAAATGTTGAAAATGTTGTAAGGGGCGACCCTTATCACAAATTTACACCTAAATTAAGGGTTTTTCTTCGACATTTTCCACAATGTTCATCGCAAAGACTTTTCGAAGGACTTTTTATACAACTTAGTACTAGCTTTATCAATTTAAGTCAAAATATCTAAATTCTAAATTTTGAAAAATTTTGAGAATGTTGTAAGGGGGGACCCTTATCACAAATTTACACCTAAATTAAGGGTTTTTCTTCGATATTTTCCACAATTTTCATCGCAGGACTTTTTCGAAGGACTTTTTATACTACTTATGACTAGCTTTATCAATTTAAATCAAAATATCTAAATTCTAAATTTTGAAAAATTTTGAAAATGTTGTAAGGGGGGACCCTCATCACAAATTTACACCTAAATTAAGGTTTTTCTTCGATATTTTCCACAATTTTCATCGCAAAGACTTTTCGAAGGACATTTTATACTACTTATCACTAGCTTTATCAATTTAAGTCAAAATATCAAAATTCTAAATTTTGAAAAATTTTGAAAATGTTGTAAGGGGTGACCATTATCAAAAATTTACACCTAAATTAAGGGGTTTTCTTCGATATTTTCTACAATTTTCATCGCAGGACTTTTTCGAAGGACTTTTTATACTACTTATGACTAGCTTTATCAATTTAAATCGAAATATCAAAATTCTAAATTTTGAAAAATTTTGAAAATGTTGTAAGGGGCGACCCTTAACACAAATTTACACCTAAATTAAGGGTTTTTCTTCGATATTTTCCACAATTTTCATCGCAAAGACTTTTCGAAGGACATTTTATACTACTTATTACTAGCTTTATCAATTTAAGTCAAAATATCAAAATTCTAAATTTTGAAAAATTTTGAAAATGTTGTAAGGGGCGACCCTTAACACAAATTTACACCTAAATTAAGGGTTTTTCTTCGATATTTTTATCGCAAACACTTTTCGAAGGACTTTTTATACTACTTATTACTAGCTTTATCAATTTAAGTCAAAATATCAAAATTCTAAATTTTGAAAAATTCTGAAAATGTTGTAAGGGGGTACCCTTATCACAAATTTACACCTAAATTAAGGGTTTTTCTTCGATATTTTCCACAATTTTCATCGCAAAGACTTTTCGAAGGACATTTTATACTACTTATTACTAGCTTTATCAATTTAAGTCATAATATCAAAATTCTAAATTTTGAAAAATTTTGAAAATGTTGTAAGTGGGGACCCTCATCACAAATTTACACCTAAATTAAGGGTTTTTCTTCGATATTTTCCACAATGTTCATCGCAAAGACTTTTCGAAGTACTTTTTATACTACTTATTACTAGCTTTATCAATTTAAGTCATAATATCAAAATTCTAAATTTTGAAAAATTTTGAAAATGTTGTAAGTGGGGACCCTCATCACAAATTTACACCTAAATGAAAGGTTTTTCTTCGATATTTTCCACAATTTTCATCGCAAAGACTTTTCGAAGGACATTTTATACTACTTATTACTAGCTTTATCAATTTAAGTCAAAATATCAAAATTCTAAATTTTGAAAAATTTTGAAAATGTTGTAAGGGGCGACCCTTAACACAAATTTACACCTAAATTAAGGGTTTTTCTTCGATATTTTTATCGCAAACACTTTTCGAAGGACTTTTTATACTACTTATTACTAGCTTTATCAATTTAAGTCAAAATATCAAAATTCTAAATTTTGAAAAATTTTGAAAATGTTGTAAGGGGGGACCCTTATCACAAATTTACACCTAAATTAAGGGTTTTTCTTCGATATTTTCCACAATTTTCATCGCAAAGACTTTTCGATGGACATTTTATACTACTTATTACTAGCTTTATCAATTTAAGTCAAAATATCAAAATTCTAAATTTTGAAAAATTTGGAAAATGTTGTAAGGGGGGACCATTATCACAAATTTACACCTAAATTAAGGGGTTTTCTTCGATATTTTCTACAATTTTCATCGCAGGACTTTTTCGAAGGACTTTTTATACTACTTATGACTAGCTTTATCAATTTAAATCAAAATATCAAAATTCTAAATTTTAAATAATTTTAAAAATGTTGTAAGGGGCGACCCTTAACACAAATTTACACCTAAATTAAGGGTTTTTCTTCGATATTTTCCACAATGTTCATCGCAAAGACTTTTCGAAGGACTTTTTATACTACTTATTACTAGCTTTATCAATTTAAGTCAAAATATCAAAATTCTAAATTTTGAAAAATTTTGAAAATGTTGTAAGTGGGGACCGTCATCACAAATTGACACCTAAATGAAAGGTTTTTCTTCGATATTTTCCACAATTTTCATCGCAAAGACTTTTCGAAGGACATTTTATACTACTTATTACTAGCTTTATCAATTTAAGTCAAAATATCACAATTCTAAATTTTGAAAAATTTGGAAAATGTTGTAAGGGGCGACCCTTAACACAAATTTACACCTAAATTAAGGGTTTTTCTTCGATATTTTCCACAATTTTCATCGCAAATACTTTTCGAAGGACATTTTATACTACTTATTACTAGCTTTATCAATTTAAGTCAAAATATCAAAATTCTAAATTTTGAAAAATTTGGAAAATGTTGTAAGGGGGGACCATTATCACAAATTTACACCTAAATTAAGGGGTTTTCTTCGATATTTTCTACAATTTTCATCGCAGGACTTTTTCGAAGGACTTTTTATACTACTTATGACTAGCTTTATCAATTTAAATCAAAATATCAAAATTCTAAATTTTGAAAAATTTGGAAAATGTTGTAAGGGGGACCCTTATCACAAATTTACACCTAAATTAAGGTTTTTCTTCGATATTTTCCACAATTTTCATCGCAAAGACTTTTCGAAGGACATTTTGTACTACTTATTACTAGCTTTATCAATTTAAGTCAAAATATCAAAATTCTAAATTTTGAAAAATTTTGAAAATGTTGTAAGGGGGGACCCTTATCACAAATTTACACCTAAATTAAGGGTTTTTCTTCGATATTTTCCACAATTTTCATCGCAGGACTTTTTCGAAGGACTTTTTATACTACTTATGACTAGCTTTATCAATTTAAATCAAAATATCAAAATTCTAAATTTTGAAAAATTTTGAAAATGTTGTAAGGGGCGACCCTTAACACAAATTTACACCTAAATTAAGGGTTTTTCTTCGATATTTTTATCGCAAACACTTTTCGAAGGACTTTTTATACTACTTATTACTAGCTTTATCAATTTAAGTCAAAATATCAAAATTCTAAATTTTGAAAAATTTTGAAAATGTTGTAAGGGGGTACCCTTATCACAAATTTACACCTAAATTAAGGGTTTTTCTTCGATATTTTCCACAATTTTCATCGCAAAGACTTTTCGAAGGACATTTTATACTACTTATTACTAGCTTTATCAATTTAAGTCATAATATCAAAATTCTAAATTTTGAAAAATTTTGAAAATGTTGTAAGTGGGGACCCTCATCACAAATTTACACCTAAATGAAAGGTTTTTCTTCGATATTTTCCACAATTTTCATCGCAAAGACTTTTCGAAGGACATTTTATACTACTTATTACTAGCTTTATCAATTTAAGTCAAAATATCACAATTCTAAATTTTGAAAAATTTGGAAAATGTTGTAAGGGGCGACCCTTAACACAAATTTACACCTAAATTAAGGGTTTTTCTTCGATATTTTCCACAATGTTCATCGCAAAGACTTTTCGAAGTACATTTTATACTACTTATTACTAGCTTTATCAATTTAAGTCATAATATCAAAATTCTAAATTTTGAAAAATTTTGAAAATGTTGTAAGTGGGGACCCTCATCACAAATTTACACCTAAATGAAAGGTTTTTCTTCGATATTTTCCACAATTTTCATCGCAAAGACTTTTCGAAGGACATTTTATACTACTTATTACTAGCTTTATCAATTTAAGTCAAAATATCAAAATTCTAAATTTTGAAAAATTTTGAAAATGTTGTAAGGGGGGACCATTATCACAAATTTACACCTAAATTAAGTGGTTTTCTTCGATATTTTCTACAATTTTCATCGCAGGACTTTTTCGAAGGACTTTTTATACTACTTATGACTAGCTTTATCAATTTAAATCAAAATATCAAAATTCTAAATTTTGAAAAATTTTGAAAATGTTGTAAGGGGCGACCCTAAACATATATTTACACCTAAATTAAGGGTTTTTCTTCGATATTTTCCACAATGTTCATCGCAAAAACTTTTCGAAGGACTTTTTATACAACTTAGTACTAGCTTTATCAATTTAAGTCAAAATATCAAAATTCTAAACTTTGAAAAATTTTGAAAATGTTGTAAGGGGCGACCCTAAACATATATTTACACCTAAATTAAGGGTTTTTCTTCGATATTTTCCACAATTTTCATCGCAAATACTTTTCGAAGGACTTTTTATACAACTTAGTACTAGCTTTATCAATTTAAGTCAAAATATCAAAATTCTAAACTTTGAAAAATTTTGAAAATGTTGTAAGGGGGGACCCTTATCACAAATTTACACCTAAATTAAGGGTTTTTCTTCGATATTTTCCACAATGTTCATCGCAAAGACTTTTCGAAGGACTTTTTATACAACTTAGTACTAGCTTTATCAATTTAAGTCAAAATATCAAAATTCTAAACTTTGAAAAATTTTGAAAATGTTGTAAGGGGCGACCCTAAACATATATTTACACCTAAATTAAGGGTTTTTCTTCGATATTTTCCACAATGTTCATCGCAAAAACTTTTCGAAGGACTTTTTATACAACTTAGTACTAGCTTTATCAATTTAAGTCAAAATATCAAAATTCTAAACTTTGAAAAATTTTGAAAATGTTGTAAGGGGGGACCCTTATCACAAATTTACACCTAAATTAAGGGTTTTTCTTCGATATTTTCCACAATGTTCATCGCAAAGACTTTTCGAAGGACTTTTTATACAACTTAGTACTAGCTTTATCAATTTAAGTCAAAATATCAAAATTCTAAATTTTGAAAAATTTTGAAAATGTTGTAAGGGGGGACCCTTATCACAAATTTACACCTAAATTAAGGGTTTTTGTTCGATATATTCCACAATTTTCATCGCAAAGACTTTTCGAAGGACATTTTATACTACTTATTACTAGCTTTATCAATTTAAGTCAAAATATCAAAATTCTAAATTTTGAAAAATTTTGAAAATGTTGTAAGGGGGGACCCTTATCACAAATTTACACCTAAATTAAGGGTTTTTCTTCGATATTTTCCACAATGTTCATCGCAAAGACTTTTCGAAGGACTTTTTATACAACTTAGTACTAGCTTTATCAATTTAAGTCAAAATATCTAAATTCTAAATTTTGAAAAATTTTGAAAATGTTGTAAGGGGGACCCTTATCACAAATTTACACTTAAATTAAGGGTTTTTCTTCGATATTTTCCACAATTTTCATCGCAAACACATTTCGAAGGACTTTTTATACTACTTATGACTAGCTTTATCAATTTAAATCAAAATATCAAAATTCTAAATTTTGAAAAATTTAGAAAATGTTGTAAGGGGGGACCCTTATCACAAAATTACACCTAAATTAAGGTTTTTCTTCGATATTTTCCACAATTTTCATCGCAAAGACTTTTCGAAGGACATTTTATACTACTTATTACTAGCTTTATCAATTTAAGTCAAAATATCAAAATTCTAAATTTTGAAAAATGTTGAAAATGTTGTAAGGGGGGACCCTTATCACAAATTTACACCTAAATTAAGGGTTTTTCTTCGATATTTTCCACAATGTTCATCGCAAAGATCTTTTCGAAGGACTTTTTATACAACTTAGTACTAGCTTTATCAATTTAAGTCAAAATATCTAAATTCTAAATTTTGAAAAATTTTGAGAATGTTGTAAGGGGGGACCCTTATCACAAATTTACACCTAAATTAAGGGTTTTTCTTCGATATTTTCCACAATTTTCATCGCAAAGACTTTTCGAAGGACATTTTATACTACTTATGACTAGCTTTATCAATTTAAATCAAAATATCTAAATTCTAAATTTTGAAAAATTTTGAAAATGTTGTAAGGGGGGACCCTCATCACAAATTTACACCTAAATTAAGGGTTTTTCTTCGATATTTTCCACAATTTTCATCGCAAAGACTTTTCGAAGGACATTTTATACTACTTATCACTAGCTTTATCAATTTAAGTCAAAATATCAAAATTCTAAATTTTGAAAAATTTTGAAAATGTTGTAAGGGGTGACCATTATCAAAAATTTACACCTAAATTAAGGGGTTTTCTTCGATATTTTCTACAATTTTCATCGCAGGACTTTTTCGAAGGACTTTTTATACTACTTATGACTAGCTTTATCAATTTAAATCGAAATATCAAAATTCTAAATTTTGAAAAATTTTGAAAATGTTGTAAGGGGCGACCCTTAACACAAATTTACACCTAAATTAAGGGTTTTTCTTCGATATTTTCCACAATGTTCATCGCAAAGACTTTTCGAAGGACTTTTTATACAACTTAGTACTAGCTTTATCAATTTAAGTCAAAATATCAAAATTCTAAATTTTGAAAAATTTTGAAAATGTTGTAAGGGGGGACCCTCATCACAAATTTACACCTAAATTAAGGGTTTTTCTTCGATATTTTTATCGCAAACACTTTTCGAATGACTTTTTATACTACTTATGACTAGATTTATCAATTTAAATCAAAATATCAAAATTATAAATTTTGAAAAATTTTGAAAATGTTGTAAGGGGGGACCCTTATCACAAATTTACACCTAAATTAAGGGTTTTTCTTCGATATTTTCCACAATGTTCATCGCAAAGACTTTTCGAAGGACTTTTTATACAACTTAGTACTAGCTTTATCAATTTAAGTCAAAATATCAAAATTCTAAATTTTGAAAAATTTTGAAAAATTTTGAAAATGTTGTAAGGGGGGACCCTTATCACAAATTTACACCTAAATTAAGGGTTTTTCTTCGATATTTTCCACAATGTTCATCGCAAAGACTTTTCGAAGGACTTTTTATACAACTTAGTACTAGCTTTATCAAATTAAGTCAAAATATAAAAATTCTAAATTTTGAAAAATTTTTAAAAATTTAGAAAATGTTGTAAGGGGGGACCCTTATCACAAATTTACACCTAAATTAAGGGTTTTTCTTCGATATTTTCCACAATTTTCATCGCAAAGACTTTTCGAAGGACATTTTATACTACTTATTACTAGCTTTATCAATTTAAGTCAAAATATTAAAATTCTAAATTTTGAAAAATTTGGAAAATGTTGTAAGGGGGGACCCTTATCACAAGTTTACACTTAAATTAAGGGTTTTTCTTCGATATTTTCCACAATTTTCATCGCAGGACTTTTTCGAAGGACTTTTTATACTACTTATGACTAGCTTTATCAATTTAAATCAAAATATCAAAATTCTAAATTTTGAAAAATTTTGAAAATGTTGTAAGGGGCGACCCTTAACACAAATTTACACCTAAATTAAGGGTTTTTCTTCAATTTTTTCCACAATGTTCATCGCAAAGACTTTTCGAAGGACTTTTTATACTACTTATTACTAGCTTTATCAATTTAAGTCAAAATATCAAAATTCTAAATTTTCAAAAATTTTGAAAATGTTGTAAGGGGGGACCCTTATCACAAATTTACACCTAAATTAAGGGTTTTTCTTCGATATTTTCCACAATTTTCATCGCAAAGACTTTTCGAAGGACATTTTATACTACTTATTACTAGCTTTATCAATTTAAGTCAAAATATCAAAATTCTAAATTTTGAAAAATTTTGAAAATGTTGTAAGGGGGACCATTATCACAAATTTACACCTAAATTAAGGGGTTTTCTTCGATATTTTCTACAATTTTCATCGCAGGACTTTTTCGAAGGACTTTTTATACTACTTATGACTAGCTTTATCAATTTAAATCGAAATATCAAAATTCTAAATTTTGAAAAATTTTGAAAATGTTGTAAAGGGCGATTTGTGTTAAGAATTTACACCTAAATTAAGGGTTTTTCTTCGATATTTTCCACAATGTTCATCGCAAAGAATTTTCGAAGGACTTTTTATACAACTTAGTACTAGCTTTATCAATTTAAGTCAAAATATCAAAATTCTAAATTTTGAAAAATTTTGAAAATGTTGTAAGGGGGGACCCTCATCACAAATTTACACCTAAATTAACGGTTTTTCTTCGATATTTTTATCGCAAACACTTTTCGAAGGACTTTTTATACTACTTATGACTAGCTTTATCAATTTAAATCAAAATATCAAAATTCTAAATTTTGAAAAATTTTGAAAATGTTGTAAGGGGGGACCCTTATCACAAATTTACACCTAAATTAAGGGTTTTTATTCGATATTTTCCACAATTTTCATCGCAAAGACTTTTCGAAGGACCTTTTATACTACTTATTACTAGCTTTATCACTTTAATTCAAAATATCAAAATTCTAAATTTTGAAAATGTTGTAAGGGGGGACACTCAACACAAATTTACACCTAAATTAAGGGTTTTTCTTCGATATTTTCCACAATTTTCATCGCAAAGACTTTTCGAAGGACATTTTATACTACTTATTACTAGCTTTATCAATTTAATTCAAAATATCAAAATTCTAAATTTTGAAAAATTTTGAAAATGTTGTAAGGGGCGACCCTTAACACAAATTTACACCTAAATTAAGGGTTTTTCTTCGATATTTTCCACAATGTTCATCGCAAAGACTTTTCGAAGGACTTTTTATACAACTTAGTACTAGCTTTATCAATTTAAGTCAAAATATCAAAATTCTAAATTTTGAAAAATTTTGAAAATGTTGTAAGGGGGGACCCTCATCACAAATTTACACCTAAATTAAGGGTTTTTCTTCGATATTTTTATCGCAAACACTTTTCGAAGGACTTTTTATACTACTTATTACTAGCTTTATCAATTTAAGTCAAAATATCAAAATTCTAAATTTTGAAAAATTTTGAAAATGTTGTAAGGGGGGACCCTTATCACAAATTTACACCGAAATTAAGGGTTTTTCTTCGATATTTTCCACAATTTTCATCGCAAAGACTTTTCGAAGGACATTTTATACTACTTATTACTAGCTTTATCAATTTAAGTCAAAATATCAAAATTCTAAATTTTGAAAAATTTGGAAAATGTTGTAAGGGGCGACCCTTAACACAAATTTACACCTAAATTAAGGGTTTTTCTTCGATATTTTCCACAATTTTCATCGCAAAGACTTTTCGAAGGACATTTTATACTACTTATTACTAGCTTTATCAATTTAATTCAAAATATCAAAATTCTAAATTTTGAAAAATTTTGAAAATGTTGTAAGGGGCGACCCTTAACACAAATTTACACCTAAATTAAGGGTTTTTCTTCGATATTTTCCACAATGTTCATCGCAAAGACTTTTCGAAGGACTTTTTATACAACTTAGTACTAGCTTTATCAATTTAAGTCAAAATATCAAAATTCTAAATTTTGAAAAATTTTGAAAATGTTGTAAGGGGGGACCCTCATCACAAATTTACACCTAAATTAAGGGTTTTTCTTCGATATTTTTATCGCAAACACTTTTCGAAGGACTTTTTATACAACTTAGTACTAGCTTTATCAATTTAAGTCAAAATATCAAAATTCTAAATTTTTAAAAATTTTGAAAATGTTGTAAGGGGGGACCCTTATCACAAATTTACACCTAAATTAAGGGTTTTTCTTCGATATTTTCCACAATTTTCATCGCAAAGACTTTTCGAAGGACATTTTATACTACTTATTACTAGCTTTATCAATTTAAGTCAAAATATCAAAATTCTAAATTTTGATAAATTTGCAAAATGTTGTAAGGGGGGACCATTATCACAAATTTACACCTAAATTAAGGGTTTTTCTTCGATATTTTCCACAATGTTCATCGCAAAGACTTTTCGAAGGACTTTTTATACAACTTAGTACTAGCTTTATCAATTTAAGTCAAAATATCAAAATTCTAAATTTTGAAAAATTTTGAAAATGTTGTAAGGGGGGACCCTTATCACAAATTTACACCTAAATTAAGGGTTTTTCTTCGATATTTTCCACAATTTTCATCGCAAACACATTTCGAAGGACTTTTTATACTACTTATGACTAGCTTTATCAATTTAAATCAAAATATCAAAATTCTAAATTTTGAAAAATTTAGAAAATGTTGTAAGGGGGGACCCTTATCACAAAATTACACCTAAATTAAGGGTTTTTCTTCGATATTTTCCACAATTTTCATCGCAAACACTTTTCGAATGACTTTTTATACTACTTATGACTAGATTTATCAATTTAAATCAAAATATCAAAATTATAAATTTTGAAAAATTTTGAAAATGTTGTAAGGGGGGACCCTTATCACAAATTTACACCTAAATTAAGGGTTTTTCTTCGATATTTTCCACAATGTTCATCGCAAAGATTTTTCGAAGGACTTTTTATACAACTTAGTACTAGCTTTATCAATTTAAGTCAAAATATCAAAATTCTAAATTTTGAAAAATTTTGAAAAATTTTGAAAATGTTGTAAGGGGGGACCCTTATCACAAATTTACACCTAAATTAAGGGTTTTTCTTCGATATTTTCCACAATGTTCATCGCAAAGACTTTTCGAAGGACTTTTTATACAACTTAGTACTAGCTTTATCAATTTAAGTCAAAATATCAAAATTCTAAATTTTGAAAAATTTTTAAAAATTTAGAAAATGTTGTAAGGGGGGACCCTTATCACAAATTTACACCTAAATTAAGGGTTTTTCTTCGATATTTTCCACAATTTTCATCGCAAAGACTTTTCGAAGGACATTTTATACTACTTATGACTAGCTTTATCAATTTAAATCAAAATATCAAAATTCTAAATTTTTAAAAATTTTGAAAATGTTGTAAGGGGGGACCCTCATCACAAATTTACACCTAAATTAAGGGTTTTTCTTCGATATTTTTATCGCAAACACTTTTCGAAGGACTTTTTATACAACTTAGTACTAGCTTTATCAATTTAAGTCAAAATATCAAAATTCTAAATTTTGAAAAATTTTGAAAATGTTGTAAGGGGGGACACTCAACACAAATTTACACCTAAATTAAGGGTTTTTCTTCGATATTTTCCACAATTTTCATCGCAAAGACTTTTCGAAGGACATTTTATACTACTTATTACTAGCTTTATCAATTTAATTCAAAATATCAAAATTCTAAATTTTGAAAAATTTTGAAAATGTTGTAAGGGGGGACCCTTATCACAAATTTACACCTAAATTAAGGGTTTTTCTTCGATATTTTTGTCGCAAACACTTTTCGAAGGACTTTTTATACTACTTATGACTGGCTTTATCAATATCAAAATATCAAAATTCTAAATTTTGAAAAATTTTTAAAAATTTAGAAAATGTTGTAAGGGGGGAACCTTATCACAAATTTAAACCTAAATTAAGGGTTTTTCTTCGATATTTTCCACAATTTTCATCGCAAAGATTTTTCGAAGGACTTTTTATACTACTTATGACTAGCTTTATCAATTTAAGTCAAAATATCAAAATTCTAAATTTTGAAAAATTTTGAAAATGTTGTAAGGGGGGACCCTTATCACAAATTTACACCTAAATTAAGGGTTTTTCTTCGATATTTTCTACAATTTTCATCGCAAAGACTTTTCGAAGGACTTTTTATACTACTTATGACTAGCTTTATCAATTTAAGTCAAAATATCAAAATTCTAAATTTTTAAAAATTTAGAAAATGTTGTAAGGACCCTTATCACAAATTTACACCTAAATTAAGGGTTTTTCTTCGATATTTTCCACAATGTTCATCGCAAAGACTTTTCGAAGGACTTTTTATACAACTTAGTACTAGCTTTATCAATTTAAGTCAAAATATCAAAATTCTAAATTTTGAAAAATTTTGAAAATGTTGTAAGGGGGGACCCTCATCACAAATTTACACCTAAATTAAGGGTTTTTCTTCGATATTTTTATCGCAAACACTTTTCGAAGGACTTTTTATACAACTTAGTACTAGCTTTATCAATTTAAGTCAAAATATCAAAATTCTAAATTTTGAAAAATTTTGAAAATGTTGTAAGGGGGGACACTCAACACAAATTTACACCTAAATTAAGGGTTTTTCTTCGATATTTTCCACAATTTTCATCGCAAAGACTTTTCGAAGGACATTTTATACTACTTATTACTAGCTTTATCAATTTAATTCAAAATATCAAAATTATAAATTTTGAAAAATTTTGAAAATGTTGTAAGGGGGGACCCTCATCACAAATTTACACCTAAATTAAGGGTTTTTCTTCGATATTTTTATCGCAAACACTTTTCGAAGGACTTTTTATACAACTTAGTACTAGCTTTATCAATTTAAGTCAAAATATCAAAATTCTAAATTTTGAAAAATTTTGAAAATGTTGTAAGGGGGGACACTCAACACAAATTTACACCTAAATTAAGGGTTTTTCTTCGATATTTTCCACAATTTTCATCGCAAAGACTTTTCGAAGGACATTTTATACTACTTATTACTAGCTTTATCAATTTAATTCAAAATATCAAAATTCTAAATTTTTAAAAATTTAGAAAATGTTGTAAGGACCCTTATCACAAATTTACACCTAAATTAAGGGTTTTCTTCGATATTTTTGTCGCAAACACTTTTCGAAGGACTTTTTATACTACTTATGACTGGCTTTATCAATATCAAAATATCAAAATTCTAAATTTTGAAAAATTTTTAAAAATTTAGAAAATGTTGTAAGGGGGGACCCTTATCACAAATTTACACCTAAATTAAGGGTTTTTCTTCGATATTTTCCACAATTTTCATCGCAAAGATTTTTCGAAGGACTTTTTATACTACTTATGACTAGCTTTATCAATTTAAGTCAAAATATCAAAATTCTAAATTTTGAAAAATTTTGAAAATGTTGTAAGTGGGGACCCTTGTCACAAATTTACACCTAAATTAAGGGTTTTTCTTCGATATTTTCTACAATTTTCATCGCAGGACTTTTTCGAAGGACTTTTTATACTACTTATGACTAGCTTTATCAATTTAAGTCAAAATATCAAAATTCTAAATTTTTAAAAATTTAGAAAATGTTGTAAGGACCCTTATCACAAATTTACACCTAAATTAAGGGTTTTTCTTCGATATTTTCCACAATTTTCATCGCAAAGACTTTTCGAAGGACATTTTATACTACTTATGACTAGCTTTATCAATTTAATTCAAAATATCAAAATTCTAAATTTTGAAAAATGTTGAAAATGTTGTAAGGGGGGACCATTATCACAAATTTACACCTAAATTAAGGGTTTTTCTTCGATATTTTCTACAATTTTCATCGCAGGACTTTTTCGAAGGACTTTTTATACTACTTATGACTAGCTTTATCAATTTAAATCAAAATATCAAAATTCTAAATTTTGAAAAGTTTTGAAAATGTTTTAAGGGGGGACCCTTATCACAAATTTACACCAAAATTAAGGGTTTTTCTTCGATATTTTCCACAATTTTCATCGCAAAGACTTTTCGAAGGACATTTTATATAATTTAAGTCAAAATATCAAAATTCTAAATTTTGAAAAATTTTGAAAATGTTGTAAGGGGGGACCATTATCGCAAATTTACACCTAAATTAAGGGGTTTTCTTCGATATTTTCTACAATTTTCATCGCATGACTTTTTCGAAGGACTTTTTATACTACTTATGACTAGCTTTATCAATTTAAATCAAAATATCAAAATACCCTTAACACAAATTTACACCTAAATGAAAGGTTTTTCTTCGATATTTTCCACAATTTTCATCGCAAAGACTTTTCGAAGGACATTTTATACTACTTATTACTAGCTTTATCAATTTAAGTCAAAATATCAAAATTCTGAATTTTTAAAAATTTTGAAAATGTTGTAAGGGGGGACCATTATCACAAATTTACACCTAAATTAAGGGGTTTTCTTCGATATTTTCTACAATTTTCATCGCAGGACTTTTTCGAAGGACTTTTTATACTACTTATGACTAGCTTTATCAATTTAAATCAAAATATCAAAATTCTAAACTTTGAAAAATTTTGAAAATGTTGTAAGGGGCGACCCTTAACACAAACTTACACCTAAATTAAGGGTTTTTCTTCGATATTTTCCACAATGTTCATCGCAAAGACTTTTCGAAGGACTTTTTATACTACTTATTACTAGCTTTATCAATTTAAGTCATAATATCAAAATTCTAAATTTTGAAAAATTTTGAAAATGTTGTAAGTGGGGACCCTTATCACAAATTTACACCTAAATTAAGGGTTTTTCTTCGATATTTTCCACAATGTTCATCGCAAAGACTTTTCGAAGGACTTTTTATACAACTTAGTACTAGCTTTATCAATTTAAGTCAAAATATCAAAATTCTAAATTTTGAAAAATTTTGAAAATGTTGTAAGGGGGGACCTTTATCACAAATTTACACCTAAATTAAGGGTTTTTGTTCGATATTTTCCACAATGTCCATCGCAAAGACTTTTCGAAGGACTTTTTATACAACTTAGTACTAGCTTTATCAATTTAAGTCAAAATATCAAAATTCTAAATTTTGAAAAATTTTGAAAATATTGTAAGGGGGGACCCTTATCACAAATTTACACCTAAATTAAGGGTTTTTCTTCGATATTTTCCACAATTTTCATCGCAAAGACTTTTCGATGGACATTTTATACTACTTATGACTAGCTTTATCAATTTAAATCAAAATATCAAAATTCTAAATTTTGAAAAATTTTGAAAATGTTGTAAGGGGGACCCTCATCACAAATTTACACCTTAATTAAGGGTTTTTCTTCGATATTTTTATCGCAAAGACTTTTCGAAGGACTTTTTATACTACTTATTACTAGCTTTATCAATTTAAGTCAAAATATCAAAATTCTAAATTTTGAAAAATTTTGAAAATGTTGTAAGTGGGGACCCTTGTCACAAATTTACACCTAAATTAAGGGTTTTTCTTCGATATTTTCTACAATTTTCATCGCAGGACTTTTTCGAAGGACTTTTTATACTACTTATGACTAGCTTTATCAATTTAAGTCAAAATATCAAAATTCTAAATTTTGAAAAATTTAGAAAATGTTGTAAGGGGGGACCCTTATCACAAATTTACACCTAAATTAAGGGTTTTTCTTCGATATTTTCCACAATTTTCATCGCAAAGACTTTTCGAAGGACATTTTATACTACTTATTACTAGCTTTATCAATTTAAATCAAAATATCAAAATTCTAAATTTTGAAAAATGTTGAAAATGTTGAAAGGGGGGACCATTATCACAAATTTACACCTAAATTAAGGGTTTTTCTTCGATATTTTCTACAATTTTCATCGCAGGACTTTTTCGAAGGACTTTTTATACTACTTATGACTAGCTTTATCAATTTAAATCAAAATATCAAAATTCTAAATTTTGAAAAATTTTGAAAATGTTGTAAGGGGGGACCATTATCACAAATTTACACCAAAATTAAGGGTTTTTCTTCGATATTTTCCACAATTTTCATCGCAAAGACTTTTCGAAGGACATTTTATATAATTTAAGTCAAAATATCAAAATTCTAAATTTTGAAAAATTTTGAAAATGTTGTAAGTGGGGACCCTTATCACAAATTTACACCTAAATTAAGGGTTTTTCTTCGATATTTTCCACAATGTTCATCGCAAAGACTTTTCGAAGGACTTTTTATACAACTTAGTACTAGCTTTATCAATTTAAGTCAAAATATCAAAATTCTAAATTTTGAAAAATTTTGAAAATGTTGTAAGGGGGGACCCTTATCACAAATTTACACCTAAATTAAGGGTTTTTGTTCGATATTTTCCACAATGTCCATCGCAAAGACTTTTCGAAGGACTTTTTATACAACTTAGTACTAGCTTTATCAATTTAAGTCAAAATATCAAAATTCTAAATTTTGAAAAATTTTGAAAATGTTGTAAGGGGGGACCCTTATCACAAATTTACACCTAAATTAAGGGTTTTTCTTCGATATTTTCCACAATGTCCATCGCAAAGACTTTTCGAAGGACTTTTTATACAACTTAGTACTAGCTTTATCAATTTAAGTCAAAATATCAAAATTCTAAATTTTGAAAAATTTTGAAAATGTTGTAAGGGGGGACCCTTATCACAAATTTACACCTAAATTAAAGGTTTTTCTTCTTTTTATACAACTTAGTACTAGCTTTATCAATTTAAGTCAAAATATCAAAATTCTAAATTTTGAAAAATTTTGAAAATGTTGTAAGGGGGACCCTTATCACAAATTTACACTTAAATTAAGGGTTTTTCTTCGATATTTTCTACAATTTTCATCGCAGGACTTTTTCGAAGGACTTTTTATACTACTTATGACTAGCTTTATCAATTTAAATCAAAATATCAAAATTCTAAATTTTGAAAAATTTTGAAAATGTTGTAAGGGGCGACCCTTAACACAAATTTACACCTAAATTAAGGGTTTTTCTTCGATATTTTCCACAATGTCCATCGCAAAGACTTTTCGAAGGACTTTTTATACAACTTAGTACTAGCTTTATCAATTTAAGTCAAAATATCAAAATTCTAAATTTTGAAAAATTTTGAAAATGTTGTAAGGGGGGACCCTTATCACAAATTTACACCTAAATTAAAGGTTTTTCTTCTTTTTATACAACTTAGTACTAGCTTTATCAAAAGTCAAAATATCAAAATTCTAAATTTTGAAAAATTTTGAAAATGTTGTAAGGGGGGACCCTCATCACAAATTTACACCTAAATTAAGGGTTTTTCTTCGATATTTTTATCGCAAACACTTTTCGAATGACTTTTTATACTACTTATGACTAGATTTATCAATTTAAATCAAAATATCAAAATTCTAAATTTTGAAAAATTTTGAAAATGTTGTAAGGGGGGACCCTTATCACAAATTTACACCTAAATTAAGGGTTTTTCTTCGATATTTTCCACAATGTTCATCGCAAAGACTTTTCGAAGGACTTTTTATACAACTTAGTACTAGCTTTATCAATTTAAATCAAAATATCAAAATTCTAAATTTTTAAAAATTTTGTAAATGTAAGGGGGGACCCTCATCACAAATTTACACCTAAATTAAGGGTTTTTCTTCGATATTTTTATCGCAAACACTTTTCGAAGGACTTTTTATACAACTTAGTACTAGCTTTATCAATTTAAGTCAAAATATCAAAATTCTAAATTTTGAAAAATTTTTAAAAATTTAGAAAATGTTGTAAGGGGGGACCCTTATCACAAATTTACACCTAAATTAAGGGTTTTTCTTCGATATTTTCCACAATTTTCATCGCAAAGACTTTTCGATGGACATTTTATACTACTTATGACTAGCTTTATCAATTTAAATCAAAATATCAAAATTCTAAATTTTGAAAAATGTTGAAAATGTTGTAAGGGGGGACCCTCATCACAAATTTACAACTAAATTAAGGGTTTTTCTTCGATATTTTTATCGCAAACACTTTTCGAAGGACTTTTTATACTACTTATTACTAGCTTTATCAATTTAAGTCAAAATATCAAAATTCTAAATTTTGAAAAATTTTGAAAATGTTGTAAGTGGGGACCCTTGTCACAAATTTACACCTAAATTAAGGGTTTTTTTCGATATTTTCTACAATTTTCATCGCAGTACTTTTTCGAAGGACTTTTTATACTACTTATGACTAGCTTTATCAATTTAAGTCAAAATATCAAAATTCTAAATTTTTAAAAATTTAGAAAATGTTGTAGGGGGGGACCCTTATCACAAATTTACACCTAAATTAAGGGTTTTTCTTCAATATTTTCCACAATTTTCATCGCAAAGACTTTTCGAAGGACATTTTATACTACTTATGACTAGCTTTATCAATTTAAATCAAAATATCAAAATTCTAAATTTTGAAAAATGTTGAAAATGTTGTAAGGGGGGACCATTATCACAAATTTACACCTAAATTAAGGGTTTTTCTTCGATATTTTCTACAATTTTCATCGCAGGACTTTTTCGAAGGACTTTTTATACTACTTATGACTAGCTTTATCAATTTAAATCAAAATATCAAAATTCTAAATTTTGAAAAATTTTGAAAATGTTGTAAGGGGGACCCTTATCACAAATTTACACCAAAATTAAGGGTTTTTCTTCGATATTTTCCACAATTTTCATCGCAAAGACTTTTAGAAGGACATTTTATACTACTTATTACTAGCTTTATCAATTTAAGTCAAAATATCAAAATTCTAAATTTTGAAGAATTTTGAAAATGTTGTAAGGGGGGACCATTATCACAAATTTACACCTAAATTAAGGGGTTTTCTTCGATATTTTCTACAATTTTCATCGCAGGACTTTTTCGAAGGACTTTTTATACTACTTATGACTAGCTTTATCAATTTAAATCAAAATATCAAAATTCTAAATTTTGAAAAATTTTGAAAATGTTGTAAGGGGCGACCCTTAACACAAATTAAGGGTTTTTCTTCGATATTTTCCACAATGTTCATCGCAAAGACTTTTCGAAAGACTTTTTATACAACTTAGTACTAGCTTTATCAATTTAAGTCAAAATATCAAAATTCTAAATTTTGAAAAATTTTTAAAAATTTAGAAAATGTTGTAAGGGGGGACCCTTATCACAAATTTACACCTAAATTAAGGGGTTTTCTTCGATATTTTCTACAATTTTCATCGCAGGACTTTTTCGAAGGACTTTTTATACAACTTATGACTAGCTTTATCAATTTAAATCAAAATATCAAAATTCTAAATTTTGAAAAATTTTGAAAATGTTGTAAGGGGGGACCCTTATCACAAATTTATACCTAAATTAAGGGTTTTTCTTCGATATTTTCCACAATGTTCATCGCAAAGACTTTTCGAAGGACTTTTTATACAACTTAGTACTAGCTTTATCAATTTAAGTCAAAATATCAAAATTCTAAATTTTGAAAAATTTTGAAACATTTTGAAAATGTTGTAAGGGGGGACCCTTATCACAAATTTACACCTAAATTAAGGGTTTTTCTTCGATATTTTCCACAATTTTCATCGCAAAGACTTTTCGATGGACATTTTATACTACTTATGACTAGCTTTATCAATTTAAATCAAAATATCAAAATTCTAAATTTTGAAAAATTTTGAAAATGTTGTAAGGGGGGACCCTCATCACAAATTTACACCTAAATTAAGGGTTTTTCTTCGATATTTTTATCGCAAACACTTTTCGAAGGACTTTTTATACTACTTATTACTAGCTTTATCAATTTAAGTCAAAATATCAAAATTCTAAATTTTGAAAAATTTTGAAAATGTTGTAAGTGGGTACCTTTATCACAAATTTACACCTAAATTAAGGGTTTTTCTTCGATATTTTTATCGCAAACACTTTTCGAAGGATTTTTTATACTACTTATTACTAGCTTTATCAATTTAAATAAAAATATCAAAATTATAAATTTTGAAAAATGTTGAAAATGTTGTAAGGGGGGACCATTATCACAAATTTACACCTAAATTAAGGGTTTTTCTTCGATATTTTCTACAATTTTCATCGCAGGACTTTTTCGAAGGACTTTTTATACTACTTATGACTAGCTTTATCAATTTAAATCAAAATATCAAAATTCTAAATTTTGAAAAATTTTGAAAATGTTGTAAGGGGGGACCCTTATCACAAATTTACACCAAAATTAAGGGTTTTTCTACGATATTTTTATCGCAAACACTTTTCGAAGGACTTTTTATACTACTTATTACTAGCTTTATCAATTTAAGTCAAATTATCAAAATTCTAAATTTTGAAAAATTTTGAAAATGTAAGTGGGGACCCTTATCAAAAATTTACACCTAAATTAAGGGTTTTTCTTCGATATTTTCTACAATTTTCATCGCAGGACTTTTTCGAAGGACTTTTTATACTACTTATGACTAGCTTTATCAATTTAAGTCAAAATATCAAAATTCTAAATTTTGAAAAATTTTGAAAATGTTGTAAGGGGGGACCATTATCACAAATTTACACCTAAATTAAGGGGTTTTCTTCGATATTTTCTACAATTTTCATCGCAGGACTTTTCGAAGGACTTTTTATACTACTTATGACTAGCTTTATCAATTTAAGTCAAAATATCAAAATTCTAAAATTTGAAAAATTTTGAAAATATTGTAAGGGGGACCCTTATCACAAATTTACACCTAAATTAAGGGTTTTTCTTCGATATTTTCCACAATGTTCATCGCAAAGACTTTTCGAAAGACTTTTTATACAACTTAGTACTAGCTTTATCAATTTAAGTCAAAATATAAAAATTCTAAATTTTGAAAAATTTTTAAAAATTTAGAAAATGTTGTAAGGGGGGACCCTTATCACAAATTTACACCTAAATTAAGGGTTTTTCTTCGATATTTTCTACAATTTTCATCGCAAAGACTTTTCGAAGGACATTTTATACTACTTATGACTAGCTTTATCAATTTAAATCAAAATATCAAAATTCTAAATTTTTAAAAATTTTGAAAATGTTGTAAGGGGGGACCCTCATCACAATTTTACACCTAAATTAAGGGTTTTTCTTCGATATTTTTATCGCAAACACTTTTCGAAGGACTTTTTATACAACTTAGTACTAGCTTTATCAATTTAAGTCAAAATATCAAAATTCTAAATTTTGAAAAATTTTTTAGAATTTTGAAAATGTTGTAAGGGGGGACACTTATCACAAATTTACACCTAAATTAAGGGTTTTTCTTCGATATTTTCCACAATTTTCATCGCAAAGTCTTTTCGATGGACATTTTATACTACTTATGACTAGCTTTATCAATTTAAATCAAAATATCAAAATTCTAAATTTTGAAAAATTTTGAAAATGTTGTAAGGGGGGACCCCCATCACAAATTTACACCTAAATTAAGGGTTTTTCTTCGATATTTTCCACAATTTTCATCGCAAAGACTTTTCGAAGGACATTTTATACTACTTATTACTAGCTTTAATCAATTTAAGTCAAAATATCAAAATTCTAAATTTTGAAAAATGTTGAAAATGTTGTAAGGGGGACCCTTATCACAAATTTACACCTAAATTAAGGGTTTTTCTTCGATATTTTCCACAATGTTCATCGCAAAGACTTTTCGAAGGACTTTTTATACAACTTAGTACTAGCTTCATCAATTTAAATCAAAATATCTAAATTCTAAATTTTGAAAAATTTTGAGAATGTTGTAAGGGGGACCCTTATCACAAATTTACACTTAAATTAAGGGTTTTTCTTCGATATTTTCCACAATTTTCATCGCAAACACTTTTCGATGGACTTTTTATACTACTTATGACTAGCTTTATCAATTTAAATCAAAATATCAAAATTCTAAATTTTGAAAAATGTTGAAAATGTTGTAAGGGGGGACACTTATCACAAATTTACACCTAAATTAAGGGTTTTTCTTCGATATTTTCCACAATTTTCATCGCAAAGACTTTTCGAAGGACATTTTATACTACTTATTACTAGCTTTATCAATTTAAGTCAAAATATCAAAATTCTAAATTTTGAAAAATTTTGAAAATGTTGTAAGGGGGGCCATTATCACAAATTTACACCTAAATTAAGGGTTTTTCTTCGATATTTTCTACAATTTTCATCGCAGGACTTTTTCGAAGGACTTTTTATACTACTTATGACTAGCTTTATCAATTTAAGTCAAAATATCAAAATTCTAAAATTTGAAAAATTTTGAAAATATTGTAAGGGGGACCCTTATCACAAATTTACACCTAAATTAAGGGGTTTTCTTCGATATTTTCTACAATTTTCATCGCAGGACTTTTTCGAAGGACTTTTTATACTACTTATGACTAGCTTTATCAATTTAAGTCAAAATATCAAAATTCTAAATTTTGAAAAATTTTGAAAATATTGTAAGGGGGACCCTTATCACAAATTTACACCTAAATTAAGGGTTTTTCTTCGATATTTTCCACAATGTTCATCGCAAAGACTTTTCGAAAGACTTTTTATACAACTTAGTACTAGCTTTATCAATTTAAGTCAAAATATAAAAATTCTAAATTTTGAAAAATATTTAAAAATTTAGAAAATGTTGTAAGGGGGGACCCTTATCACAAATTTACACCTAAATTAAGGGTTTTTCTTCGATATTTTCCACAATTTTCATCGCAAAGACTTTTCGAAGGACATTTTATACTACTTATGACTAGCTTTATCAATTTAAATCAAAATATCAAAATTCTAAATTTTTAAAAATTTTGAAAATGTTGTAAGGGGGGACCCTCATCACAATTTTACACCTAAATTAAGGGTTTTTCTTCGATATTTTTATCGCAAACACTTTTCGAAGGACTTTTTATACAACTTAGTACTAGCTTTATCAATTTAAGTCAAAATATCAAAATTCTAAATTTTGAAAAATTTTTTAGAATTTTGAAAATGTTGTAAGGGGGGACACTTATCACAAATTTACACCTAAATTAAGGGTTTTTCTTCGATATTTTCCACAATTTTCATCGCAAAGTCTTTTCGATGGACATTTTATACTACTTATGACTAGCTTTATCAATTTAAGTCAAAATATCAAAATTCTAAATTTTGAAAAATTTTGAAAATGTTGTAAGTGGGTACCTTTATCACAAATTTACACCTAAATTAAGGGTTTTTCTTCGATATTTTTATCGCAAACACTTTTCGAAGGATTTTTTATACTACTTATTACTAGCTTTATCAATTTAAATAAAAATATCAAAATTATAAATTTTGAAAAATGTTGAAAATGTTGTAAGGGGGGACCATTATCACAAATTTACACCTAAATTAAGGGTTTTTCTTCGATATTTTCTACAATTTTCATCGCAGGACTTTTTCGAAGGACTTTTTATACTACTTATGACTAGCTTTATCAATTTAAATCAAAATATCAAAATTCTAAATTTTGAAAAATTTTGAAAATGTTGTAAGGGGGGACCCTTATCACAAATTTACACCAAAATTAAGGGTTTTTCTACGATATTTTTATCGCAAACACTTTTCGAAGGACTTTTTATACTACTTATTACTAGCTTTATCAATTTAAGTCAAATTATCAAAATTCTAAATTTTGAAAAATTTTGAAAATGTAAGTGGGGACCCTTATCAAAAATTTACACCTAAATTAAGGGTTTTTCTTCGATATTTTCTACAATTTTCATCGCAGGACTTTTTCGAAGGACTTTTTATACTACTTATGACTAGCTTTATCAATTTAAGTCAAAATATCAAAATTCTAAATTTTGAAAAATTTTGAAAATGTTGTAAGGGGGGACCATTATCACAAATTTACACCTAAATTAAGGGGTTTTCTTCGATATTTTCTACAATTTTCATCGCAGGACTTTTTCGAAGGACTTTTTATACTACTTATGACTAGCTTTATCAATTTAAGTCAAAATATCAAAATTCTAAAATTTGAAAAATTTTGAAAATATTGTAAGGGGGACCCTTATCACAAATTTACACCTAAATTAAGGGTTTTTCTTCGATATTTTCCACAATGTTCATCGCAAAGACTTTTCGAAAGACTTTTTATACAACTTAGTACTAGCTTTATCAATTTAAGTCAAAATATAAAAATTCTAAATTTTGAAAAATTTTTAAAAATTTAGAAAATGTTGTAAGGGGGGACCCTTATCACAAATTTACACCTAAATTAAGGGTTTTTCTTCGATATTTTCTACAATTTTCATCGCAAAGACTTTTCGAAGGACATTTTATACTACTTATGACTAGCTTTATCAATTTAAATCAAAATATCAAAATTCTAAATTTTTAAAAATTTTGAAAATGTTGTAAGGGGGACCCTCATCACAATTTTACACCTAAATTAAGGGTTTTTCTTCGATATTTTTATCGCAAACACTTTTCGAAGGACTTTTTATACAACTTAGTACTAGCTTTATCAATTTAAGTCAAAATATCAAAATTCTAAATTTTGAAAAATTTTTTAGAATTTTGAAAATGTTGTAAGGGGGGACACTTATCACAAATTTACACCTAAATTAAGGGTTTTTCTTCGATATTTTCCACAATTTTCATCGCAAAGTCTTTTCGATGGACATTTTATACTACTTATGACTAGCTTTATCAATTTAAATCAAAATATCAAAATTCTAAATTTTGAAAAATTTTGAAAATGTTGTAAGGGGGGACCCCCATCACAAATTTACACCTAAATTAAGGGTTTTTCTTCGATATTTTCCACAATTTTCATCGCAAAGACTTTTCGAAGGACATTTTATACTACTTATTACTAGCTTTAATCAATTTAAGTCAAAATATCAAAATTCTAAATTTTGAAAAATGTTGAAAATGTTGTAAGGGGGGACCCTTATCACAAATTTACACCTAAATTAAGGGTTTTTCTTCGATATTTTCCACAATGTTCATCGCAAAGACTTTTCGAAGGACTTTTTATACAACTTAGTACTAGCTTCATCAATTTAAATCAAAATATCTAAATTCTAAATTTTGAAAAATTTTGAGAATGTTGTAAGGGGGACCCTTATCACAAATTTACACTTAAATTAAGGGTTTTTCTTCGATATTTTCCACAATTTTCATCGCAAACACTTTTCGATGGACTTTTTATACTACTTATGACTAGCTTTATCAATTTAAATCAAAATATCAAAATTCTAAATTTTGAAAAATGTTGAAAATGTTGTAAGGGGGGACACTTATCACAAATTTACACCTAAATTAAGGGTTTTTCTTCGATATTTTCCACAATTTTCATCGCAAAGACTTTTCGAAGGACATTTTATACTACTTATTACTAGCTTTATCAATTTAAGTCAAAATATCAAAATTCTAAATTTTGAAAAATTTTGAAAATGTTGTAAGGGGGGGCCATTATCACAAATTTACACCTAAATTAAGGGTTTTTCTTCGATATTTTCTACAATTTTCATCGCAGGACTTTTTCGAAGGACTTTTTATACTACTTATGACTAGCTTTATCAATTTAAGTCAAAATATCAAAATTCTAAAATTTGAAAAATTTTGAAAATATTGTAAGGGGGACCCTTATCACAAATTTACACCTAAATTAAGGGGTTTTCTTCGATATTTTCTACAATTTTCATCGCAGGACTTTTTCGAAGGACTTTTTATACTACTTATGACTAGCTTTATCAATTTAAGTCAAAATATCAAAATTCTAAATTTTGAAAAATTTTGAAAATATTGTAAGGGGGACCCTTATCACAAATTTACACCTAAATTAAGGGTTTTTCTTCGATATTTTCCACAATGTTCATCGCAAAGACTTTTCGAAAGACTTTTTATACAACTTAGTACTAGCTTTATCAATTTAAGTCAAAATATAAAAATTCTAAATTTTGAAAAATATTTAAAAATTTAGAAAATGTTGTAAGGGGGACCCTTATCACAAATTTACACCTAAATTAAGGGTTTTTCTTCGATATTTTCCACAATTTTCATCGCAAAGACTTTTCGAAGGACATTTTATACTACTTATGACTAGCTTTATCAATTTAAATCAAAATATCAAAATTCTAAATTTTTAAAAATTTTGAAAATGTTGTAAGGGGGGACCCTCATCACAATTTTACACCTAAATTAAGGGTTTTTCTTCGATATTTTTATCGCAAACACTTTTCGAAGGACTTTTTATACAACTTAGTACTAGCTTTATCAATTTAAGTCAAAATATCAAAATTCTAAATTTTGAAAAATTTTTAGAATTTTGAAAATGTTGTAAGGGGGGACACTTATCACAAATTTACACCTAAATTAAGGGTTTTTCTTCGATATTTTCCACAATTTTCATCGCAAAGTCTTTTCGATGGACATTTTATACTACTTATGACTAGCTTTATCAATTTAAATCAAAATATCAAAATTCTAAATTTTGAAAAATTTTGAAAATGTTGTAAGGGGGACCCCCATCACAAATTTACACCTAAATTAAGGGTTTTTCTTCGATATTTTCCACAATTTTCATCGCAAAGACTTTTCGAAGGACATTTTATACTACTTATTACTAGCTTTAATCAATTTAAGTCAAAATATCAAAATTCTAAATTTTGAAAAATGTTGAAAATGTTGTAAGGGGGGGACCCTTATCACAAATTTACACCTAAATTAAGGGTTTTTCTTCGATATTTTCCACAATGTTCATCGCAAAGACTTTTCGAAGGACTTTTTATACAACTTAGTACTAGCTTCATCAATTTAAATCAAAATATCTAAATTCTAAATTTTGAAAAATTTTGAGAATGTTGTAAGGGGGACCCTTATCACAAATTTACACTTAAATTAAGGGTTTTTCTTCGATATTTTCCACAATTTTCATCGCAAACACTTTTCGATGGACTTTTTATACTACTTATGACTAGCTTTATCAATTTAAATCAAAATATCAAAATTCTAAATTTTGAAAAATGTTGAAAATGTTGTAAGGGGGGACACTTATCACAAATTTACACCTAAATTAAGGGTTTTTCTTCGATATTTTCCACAATTTTCATCGCAAAGACTTTTCGAAGGACATTTTATACTACTTATTACTAGCTTTATCAATTTAAGTCAAAATATCAAAATTCTAAATTTTGAAAAATTTTGAAAATGTTGTAAGGGGGGGCCATTATCACAAATTTACACCTAAATTAAGGGGTTTTCTTCGATATTTTCTACAATTTTCATCGCAAAGACTGTTCGAAGGACTTTTTATACTACTTATGACTATCTTTATCAATTTAAGTCAAAATATCAAAATTCAAAAATTTGAAAAATTTTGAAAATGTTGTAAGGGGGGACCATTATCACAAATTTACACCTAAATTAAGGGTTTTTCTTCGATATTTTCCACAATGTTCATCGCAAAGACTTTTCGAAAGACTTTTTATACAACTTAGTACTAGCTTTATCAATTTAAGTCAAAATATAAAAATTCTAAATTTTGAAAAATTTTTAAAAATTTAGAAAATGTTGTAAGGGGGGACCCTTATCACAAATTTACACCTAAATTAAGGGTTTTTCTTCGATATTTTCCACAATTTTCATCGCAAAGACTTTTCGAAGGACATTTTATACTACTTATGACTAGCTTTATCAATTTAAATCAAAATATCAAAATTCTAAATTTTTAAATATTTTGAAAATGTTGTAAGGGGGGACCCTCATCACAATTTTACAATTAAATTAAGGGTTTTTCTTCGATATTTTTATCGCAAACACTTTTCGAAGGACTTTCTATACAACTTAGTACTAGCTTTATCAATTTAAGTCAAAATATCAAAATTCTAAATTTTGAAAAATTTTTTAAAATTTAGAAAATGTTGTAAGGGGGGACCCTTATCACAAATTTACACCTAAATTAAGGGTTTTTCTTCGATATTTTCCACAATTTTCATCGCAAAGACTTTTCGATGGACATTTTATACTACTTATGACTAGCTTTATCAATTTAAATCAAAATATCAAAATTCTAAATTTTGAAAAATTTTGAAAATGTTGTAAGGGGGGACCCTCATCACAAATTTACACCTAAATTAAGGGTTTTTCTTCGATATTTTTATCGCAAACACTTTTCGAAGGACTTTTTATACTACTTATTACTAGCTTTATCAATTCAAGTCAAAATATCAAAATTCTAAATTTTGAAAAATTTTGAAAATGTTGTAAGTGGGGACCCTTATCACAAATTTACACCTAAATTAAGGGTTTTTCTTCGATATTTTCCACAATTTTCATCGCAAAGACTTTTCGAAGGACATTTTATACTACTTATGACTAGCTTTATCAATTTAAATCAAAATATCAAAATTCTAAATTTTGAAAAATGTTGAAAATGTTGTAAGGGGGGACCCTTATCACAAATTTACACCTAAATTAAGGGTTTTTCTTCGATATTTTCCACAATTTTCATCGTAAAGACTTTTCGAAGGACATTTTATACTACTTATGACTAGCTTTATCAATTTAAATCAAAATATCAAAATTCTAAATTTTTAAAAATTTTGAAAATGTTGTAAGGGGGGACCCTCATCACAAATTTACACCTAAATTAAGGGTTTTTCTTCGATATTTTTATCGCAAACACTTTTCGAAGGACTTTTTATACAACTTAGTACTAGCTTTATCAATTTAAGTCAAAATATCAAAATTCTAAATTTTGAAAAATTTTTAAAAATTTAGAAAATGTTGTAAGGGGGGACCCTTATCACAAATTTACACCTAAATTAAGGGTTTTTCTTCGATATTTTCCACAATTTTCATCGCAAAGACTTTTCGATGGACATTTTATACTACTTACGACTAGCTTTATCAATTTAAATCAAAATATAAAAATTCTAAATTTTTAAAAATGTTGAAAATGTTGTAAGGGGGGACCCTCATCACAAATTTACATCTAAATTAAGGGTTTTTCTTCGATATTTTTATCGCAAACACTTTTCGAAGGACTTTTTATACTACTTATTACTAGCTTTATCAATTTAAGTCAAAATATCAAAATTCTAAATTTTGAAAAATTTTGAAAATGTTGTAAGTGGGGACCCTTATCACAAATTTACACCTAAATTAAGGGTTTTTCTTCGATATTTTCTACAATTTTCATCGCAAAGACTTTTCGAAGGACATTTTATACTACTTATTACTAGCTTTAATCAATTTAAGTCAAAATATCAAAATTCTAAATTTTGAAAAATGTTGAAAATGTTGTAAGGGGGGACCCTTATCACAAATTTACACCTAAATTAAGGGTTTTTCTTCGATATTTTTATCGCAAACACTTTTCGAAGGACTTTTTATACAACTTAGTACTAGCTTTATCAATTTAAGTCAAAATATCAAAATTCTTAATTTTGAAAAATTTTTTAGAATTTTGAAAATGTTGTAAGGGGGGACACTTATCACAAATTTACACCTAAATTAAGGGTTTTTCTTCGATATTTTCCACAATTTTCATCGCAAAGTCTTTTCGATGGACATTTTATACTACTTATGACTAGCTTTATCAATTTAAATCAAAATATCAAAATTCTAAATTTTGAAAAATTTTGAAAATGTTGTAAGGGGGGGACCCCCATCACAAATTTACACCTAAATTAAGGGTTTTTCTTCGATATTTTCCACAATTTTCATCGCAAAGACTTTTCGAAGGACATTTTATACTACTTATTACTAGCTTTAATCAATTTAAGTCAAAATATCAAAATTCTAAATTTTGAAAAATGTTGAAAATGTTGTAAGGGGGGACCCTTATCACAAATTTACACCTAAATTAAGGGTTTTTCTTCGATATTTTCCACAATGTTCATCGCAAAGACTTTTCGAAGGACTTTTTATACAACTTAGTACTAGCTTCATCAATTTAAATCAAAATATCTAAATTCTAAATTTTGAAAAATTTTGAGAATGTTGTAAGGGGGACCCTTATCACAAATTTACACTTAAATTAAGGGTTTTTCTTCGATATTTTCCACAATTTTCATCGCAAACACTTTTCGATGGACTTTTTATACTACTTATGACTAGCTTTATCAATTTAAATCAAAATATCAAAATTCTAAATTTTGAAAAATGTTGAAAATGTTGTAAGGGGGGACACTTATCACAAATTTACACCTAAATGAAGGGTTTTTCTTCGATATTTTCCACAATTTTCATCGCAAAGACTTTTCGAAGGACATTTTATACTACTTATTACTAGCTTTATCAATTTAAGTCAAAATATCAAAATTCTAAATTTTGAAAAATTTTGAAAATGTTGTAAGGGGGGGCCATTATCACAAATTTACACCTAAATTAAGGGGTTTTCTTCGATATTTTCTACAATTTTCATCGCAAAGACTGTTCGAAGGACTTTTTATACTACTTATGACTATCTTTATCAATTTAAGTCAAAATATCAAAATTCTAAAATTTGAAAAATTTTGAAAATGTTGTAAGGGGGGACCATTATCACAAATTTACACCTAAATTAAGGGTTTTTCTTCGATATTTTCCACAATGTTCATCGCAAAGACTTTTCGAAAGACTTTTATACAACTTAGTACTAGCTTTATCAATTTAAGTCAAAATATAAAAATTCTAAATTTTGAAAAATTTTTAAAAATTTAGAAAATGTTGTAAGGGGGGACCCTTATCACAAATTTACACCTAAATTAAGGGTTTTTCTTCGATATTTTCCACAATTTTCATCGCAAAGACTTTTCGAAGGACATTTTATACTACTTATGACTAGCTTTATCAATTTAAATCAAAATATCAAAATTCTAAATTTTTAAATATTTTGAAAATGTTGTAAGGGGGGACCCTCATCACAATTTTACACCTAAATTAAGGGTTTTTCTTCGATATTTTTATCGCAAACACTTTTCGAAGGACTTTTTATACAACTTAGTACTAGCTTTATCAATTTAAGTCAAAATATCAAAATTCTAAATTTTGAAAAATTTTTTAAAATTTAGAAAATGTTGTAAGGGGGGACCCTTATCACAAATTTACACCTAAATTAAGGGTTTTTCTTCGATATTTTCCACAATTTTCATCGCAAAGACTTTTCGATGGACATTTTATACTACTTATGACTAGCTTTATCAATTTAAATCAAAATATCAAAATTCTAAATTTTGAAAAATTTTGAAAATGTTGTAAGGGGGGACCCTCATCACAAATTTACACCTAAATTAAGGGTTTTTCTTCGATATTTTTATCGCAAACACTTTTCGAAGGACTTTTTATACTACTTATTACTAGCTTTATCAATTCAAGTCAAAATATCAAAATTCTAAATTTTGAAAAATTTTGAAAATGTTGTAAGTGGGGACCCTTATCACAAATTTACACCTAAATTAAGGGTTTTTCTTCGATATTTTCCACAATTTTCATCGCAAAGACTTTTCGAAGGACATTTTATACTACTTATGACTAGCTTTATCAATTTAAATCAAAATATCAAAATTCTAAATTTTGAAAAATGTTGAAAATGTTGTAAGGGGGGACCCTTATCACAAATTTACACTTAAATTAAGGGTTTTTCTTCGATATTTTCCACAATTTTCATCGCAAAGACTTTTCGAAGGACATTTTATACTACTTATGACTAGCTTTATCAATTTAAATCAAAATATCAAAATTCTAAATTTTTAAAAATTTTGAAAATGTTGTAAGGGGGGACCCTCATCACAAATTTACACCTAAATTAAGGGTTTTTCTTCGATATTTTTATCGCAAACACTTTTCGAAGGACTTTTTATACAACTTAGTACTAGCTTTATCAATTTAAGTCAAAATATCAAAATTCTAAATTTTGAAAAATTTTTAAAAATTTAGAAAATGTTGTAAGGGGGGACCCTTATCACAAATTTACACCTAAATTAAGGGTTTTTCTTCGATATTTTCCACAATTTTCATCGCAAAGACTTTTCGATGGACATTTTATACTACTTACGACTAGCTTTATCAATTTAAATCAAAATATAAAAATTCTAAATTTTGAAAAATGTTGAAAATATTGTAAGGGGGGACCCTCATCACAAATTTACATCTAAATTAAGGGTTTTTCTTCGATATTTTTATCGCAAACACTTTTCGAAGGACTTTTTATACTACTTATTACTAGCTTTATCAATTTAAGTCAAAATATCAAAATTCTAAATTTTGAAAAATTTTGAAAATGTTGTAAGTGGGGACCCTTATCACAAATTTACACCTAAATTAAGGGTTTTTCTTCGATATTTTCTACAATTTTCATCGCAAAGACTTTTCGAAGGACATTTTATACTACTTATTACTAGCTTTAATCAATTTAAGTCAAAATATCAAAATTCTAAATTTTGAAAAATGTTGAAAATGTTGTAAGGGGGGACCCTTATCACAAATTTACACCTAAATTAAGGGTTTTTCTTCGATATTTTCCACAATGTTCATCGCAAAGACTTTTCGAAGGACTTTTTATACTACTTATGACTAGCTTTATCAATTTAAATCAAAATATCAAAATTCTAAATTTTGAAAAATGTTGAAAATGTTGTAAGGGGGGACACTTATCACAAATTTACACCTAAATTAAGGGTTTTTCTTCGATATTTTCCACAATTTTCATCGCAAAGACTTTTCGAAGGACATTTTATACTACTTATTACTAGCTTTATCAATTTAAGTCAAAATATCAAAATTCTAAATTTTGAAAAATTTTGAAAATGTTGTAAGGGGGGGCCATTATCACAAATTTACACCTAAATTAAGGGGTTTTCTTCGATATTTTCTACAATTTTCATCGCAAAGACTGTTCGAAGGACTTTTATACTACTTATGACTATCTTTATCAATTTAAGTCAAAATATCAAAATTCTAAAATTTGAAAAATTTTGAAAATGTTGTAAGGGGGGACCATTATCACAAATTTACACCTAAATTAAGGGTTTTTCTTCGATATTTTCCACAATGTTCATCGCAAAGACTTTTCGAAAGACTTTTTATACAACTTAGTACTAGCTTTATCAATTTAAGTCAAAATATAAAAATTCTAAATTTTGAAAAATTTTTAAAAATTTAGAAAATGTTGTAAGGGGGGACCCTTATCACAAATTTACACCTAAATTAAGGGTTTTTCTTCGATATTTTCCACAATTTTCATCGCAAAGACTTTTCGAAGGACATTTTATACTACTTATGACTAGCTTTATCAATTTAAATCAAAATATCAAAATTCTAAATTTTTAAATATTTTGAAAATGTTGTAAGGGGGGACCCTCATCACAATTTTACACCTAAATTAAGGGTTTTTCTTCGATATTTTTATCGCAAACACTTTTCGAAGGACTTTTTATACAACTTAGTACTAGCTTTATCAATTTAAGTCAAAATATCAAAATTCTAAATTTTGAAAAATTTTTTAAAATTTAGAAAATGTTGTAAGGGGGGACCCTTATCACAAATTTACACCTAAATTAAGGGTTTTTCTTCGATATTTTCCACAATTTTCATCGCAAAGACTTTTCGATGGACATTTTATACTACTTATGACTAGCTTTATCAATTTAAATCAAAATATCAAAATTCTAAATTTTGAAAAATTTTGAAAATGTTGTAAGGGGGGACCCTCATCACAAATTTACACCTAAATTAAGGGATTTTCTTCGATATTTTTATCGCAAACACTTTTCGAAGGACTTTTTATACTACTTATTACTAGCTTTATCAATTCAAGTCAAAATATCAAAATTCTAAATTTTGAAAAATTTTGAAAATGTTGTAAGTGGGGACCCTTATCACAAATTTACACCTAAATTAAGGGTTTTTCTTCGATATTTTCCACAATTTTCATCGCAAAGACTTTTCGAAGGACATTTTATACTACTTATGACTAGCTTTATCAATTTAAATCAAAATATCAAAATTCTAAATTTTGAAAAATGTTGAAAATGTTGTAAGAGGGGACCCTTATCACAAATTTACACCTAAATTAAGGGTTTTTCTTCGATATTTTCCACAATTTTCATCGCAAAGACTTTTCGAAGGACATTTTATACTACTTATGACTAGCTTTATCAATTTAAATCAAAATATCAAAATTCTAAATTTTTAAAAATTTTGAAAATGTTGTAAGGGGGACCCTCATCACAAATTTACACCTAAATTAAGGGTTTTTCTTCGATATTTTTATCGCAAACACTTTTCGAAGGACTTTTTATACAACTTAGTACTAGCTTTATCAATTTAAGTCAAAATATCAAAATTCTAAATTTTGAAAAATTTTTAAAAATTTAGAAAATGTTGTAAGGGGGGACCCTTATCACAAATTTACACCTAAATTAAGGGTTTTTCTTCGATATTTTCCACAATTTTCATCGCAAAGACTTTTCGATGGACATTTTATACTACTTACGACTAGCTTTATCAATTTAAATCAAAATATAAAAATTCTAAATTTTGAAAAATGTTGAAAATGTTGTAAGGGGGGACCCTCATCACAAATTTACATCTAAATTAAGGGTTTTTCTTCGATATTTTTATCGCAAACACTTTTCGAAGGACTTTTTATACTACTTATTACTAGCTTTATCAATTTAAGTCAAAATATCAAAATTCTAAATTTTGAAAAATTTTGAAAATGTTGTAAGTGGGGACCCTTATCACAAATTTACACCTAAATTAAGGGTTTTTCTTCGATATTTTCTACAATTTTCATCGCAGGACTTTTTCGAAGGACTTTTTATACTACTTATGACTAGCTTTATCAATTTAAGTCAAAATATCAAAACTCTAAATTTTTAAAAATTTAGAAAATGTTGTAAGGGGGGACCCTTATCACAAATTTACACCTAAATTAAGGGTTTTTCTTCGATATTTTCCACAATTTTCATCGCAAAGACTTTTCGAAGGACATTTTATACTACTTATTACTAGCTTTATCAATTTAAGTCAAAATATCAAAATTCTAAATTTTGAAAAATGTTGAAAATGTTGTAAGGGGGGACCCTTATCACAAATTTACACCTAAATTAAGGGTTTTTCTTCGATATTTTCCACAATGTTCATCGCAAAGACTTTTCGAAGGACTTTTTATACAACTTAGTACTAGCTTCATCAATTTAAATCAAAATATCTAAATTCTAAATTTTGAAAAATTTTGAGAATGTTGTAAGGGGGACCCTTATCACAAATTTACACTTAAATTAAGGGTTTTTCTTCGATATTTTCCACAATTTTCATCGCAAACACTTTTCGATGGACTTTTTATACTACTTATGACTAGCTTTATCAATTTAAATCAAAATATCAAAATTCTAAATTTTGAAAAATGTTGAAAATGTTGTAAGGGGGGACACTTATCACAAATTTACACCTAAATTAAGGGTTTTTCTTCGATATTTTCCACAATTTTCATCGCAAAGACTTTTCGAAGGACATTTTATACTACTTATTACTAGCTTTATCAATTTAAGTCAAAATATCAAAATTCTAAATTTTGAAAAATTTTGAAAATGTTGTAAGGGGGGACCATTATCACAAATTTACACCTAAATTAAGGGGTTTTCTTCGATATTTTCTACAATTTTCATCGCAGGACTTTTTCGAAGGACTTTTTATACTACTTATGACTAGCTTTATCAATTTAAGTCAAAATATCAAAATTCTAAAATTTGAAAAATTTTGAAAATGTTGTAAGGGGGGACCATTATCACAAATTTACACCTAAATTAAGGGTTTTTCTTCGATATTTTCCACAATGTTCATCGCAAAGACTTTTCGAAAGACTTTTTATACAACTTAGTACTAGCTTTATCAATTTAAGTCAAAATATCACAATTCTAAATTTTGAAAAATTTTTAAAAATTTAGAAAATGTTGTAAGGGGGGACCCTTATCACAAATTTACACCTAAATTAAGGGTTTTTCTTCGATATTTTCCACAATTTTCATCGCAAAGACTTTTCGAAGGACATTTTATACTACTTATGACTAGCTTTATCAATTTAAATCAAAATATCAAAATTCTAAATTTTTAAAAATTTTGAAAATGTTGTAAGGGGGGACCCTCATCACAATTTTACACCTAAATTAAGGGTTTTTCTTCGATATTTTTATCGCAAACACTTTTCGAAGGACTTTTTATACAACTTAGTACTAGCTTTATCAATTTAAGTCAAAATATCAAAATTCTAAATTTTGAAAAATTTTTTAAAATTTAGAAAATGTTGTAAGGGGGGACCCTTATCACAAATTTACACCTAAATTAAGGGTTTTTCTTCGATATTTTCCACAATTTTCATCGCAAAGACTTTTCGATGGACATTTTATACTACTTATGACTAGCTTTATCAATTTAAATCAAAATATCAAAATTCTAAATTTTGAAAAATTTTGAAAATGTTGTAAGGGGGGACCCTCATCACAAATTTACACCTAAATTAAGGGTTTTTCTTCGATATTTTTATCGCAAACACTTTTCGAAGGACTTTTTATACTACTTATTACTAGCTTTATCAATTCAAGTCAAAATATCAAAATGCTAAATTTTGAAAAATTTTGAAAATGTTGTAAGTGGGGACCCTTATCACAAATTTACACCTAAATTAAGGGTTTTTCTTCGATATTTTCCACAATTTTCATCGCAAAGACTTTTCGAAGGACATTTTATACTACTTATGACTAGCTTTATCAATTTAAATCAAAATATCAAAATTCTAAATTTTGAAAAATGTTGAAAATGTTGTAAGGGGGGACCATTATCACAAATTTACACCTAAATTAAGGGTTTTTCTTCGATATTTTCCACAATTTTCAGCGCAAAGACTTTTCGAAGGACATTTTATACTACTTATGACTAGCTTTATCAATTTAAATCAAAATATCAAAATTCTAAATTTTTAAAAATTTTGAAAATGTTGTAAGGGGGGACCTCATCACAAATTTTCACCTAAATTAAGGGTTTTTCTTCGATATTTTTATCGCAAACACTTTTCGAAGGACTTTTTATACAACTTAGTACTAGCTTTATCAATTTAAGTCAAAATATCAAAATTCTAAATTTTGAAAAATTTTTAAAAATTTAGAAAATGTTGTAAGGGGGACCCTTATCACAAATTTACACCTAAATTAAGGGTTTTTCTTCGATATTTTCCACAATTTTCATCGCAAAGACTTTTCGATGGACATTTTATACTACTTATGACTAGCTTTATCAATTTAAATCAAAATATAAAAATTCTAAATTTTGAAAAATGTTGAAAATGTTGTAAGGGGGGACCCTCATCACAAATTTACATCTAAATTAAGGGTTTTTCTTCGATATTTTTATCGCAAACACTTTTCGAAGGACTTTTTATACTACTTATTACTAGCTTTATCAATTTAAGTCAAAATATCAAAATTCTAAATTTTGAAAAATTTTGAAAATGTTGTAAGTGGGGACCCTTATCACAAATTTACACCTAAATTAAGGGTTTTTCTTCGATATTTTCTACAATTTTCATCGCAGGACTTTTTCGAAGGACTTTTTATACTACTTATGACTAGCTTTATCAATTTAAGTCAAAATATCAAAACTCTAAATTTTTAAAAATTTAGAAAATGTTGTAAGGGGGGACCCTTATCACAAATTTACACCTAAATTAAGGGTTTTTCTTCAATATTTTCCACAATTTTCATCGCAAAGACTTTTCGAAGGACATTTTATACTACTTATGACTAGCTTTATCAATTTAAATCAAAATATCAAAATTCTAAATTTTGAAAAATGTTGAAAATGTTGTAAGGGGGGACCATTATCACAAACTTACACCTAAATTAAGGGTTTTTCTTCGATATTTTCTACAATTTTCATCGCAGGACTTTTTCGAAGGACTTTTTATACTACTTATGACTAGCTTTATCAATTTAAATCAAAATATAAAAATTGTAAATTTTGAAAAATTTTGAAAATGTTGTAAGGGGGGACCCTTATCACAAATTTACACCAAAATTAAGGGTTTTTCTTCGATATTTTTCACAATTTTCATCGCAAAGACTTTTCGAAGGACATTTTATACTACTTATTACTAGCTTTATCAATTTAAGTCAAAATATCAAAATTCTAAATTTTGAAAAATTTTGAAAATGTTGTAAGGGACCATTATCACAAATTTACACCTAAATTAAGGGGTTTTCTTCGATATTTTCTACAATTTTCATCGCAGGACTTTTTCGAAGGACTTTTTATACTACTTATGACTAGCTTTATCAATTTAAATCAAAATATCAAAATTCTAAATTTTGAAAAATTTACACCTAAATTAAGGGTTTTTCTTCGATATTTTCCACAATGTTCATCGCAAAGACTTTTCGAAGGACTTTTTATACAACTTATTACTAGCTTTATCAATTTAAGTCAAAATATCAAAATTCTAAATTTTGAAAAATTTTGAAACATTTTGAAAATGTTGTAAGGGGGGACCCTTATCACAAATTTACACCTAAATTAAGGGTTTTTCTTCGATATTTTCCACAATGTTCATCGCAAAGACTTTTCGAAAGACTTTTTATACATCTTAGTACTAGCTTTATCAATTTAAGTCAAAATATAAAAATTCTAAATTTTGAAAATTTACACCTAAATTAAGGGTTTTTCTTCGATATTTTCCACAATTTTCATCGCAAAGACTTTTCGATGGACATTTTATACTACTTATGACTAGCTTTATCAATTTAAATCAAAATATCAAAATTCTAAATTTTTAAAAATTTTGAAAATGTTGTAAGGGGGGACCCTCATCACAAATTTACACCTAAATTAAGGGTTTTTCTTCGATATTTTTATCGCAAACACTTTTCGAAGGACTTTTTATACAACTTAGTACTAGCTTTATCAATTTAAGTCAAAATATCAAAATTCTAAATTTTGAAAAATTTTTAAAAATTTAGAAAATGTTGTAAGGGGGGACCCTTATCACAAATTTACACCTAAATTAAGGGTTTTTCTTCGATATTTTCCACAATTTTCATCGCAAAGACTTTTCGATGGACATTTTATACTACTTATGACTAGCTTTATCAATTTAAATCAAAATATCAAAATTCTAAATTTTGAAAAATTTTGAAAATGTTGTAAGGGGGGACCTTCATCACAAATTTACACCTAAATTAAGGGTTTTTCTTCGATATTTTTATCGCAAAAACTTTTCGAAGGACTTTTTATACTACTTATTACTAGCTTTATCAATTCAAGTCAAAATATCAAAATTCTAAATTTTGAAAAATTTTGAAAATGTTGTAAGTGGGGACCCTTATCACAAATTTACACCTAAATTAAGGGTTTTTCTTCGATATTTTCCACAATTTTCATCGCAAAGACTTTTCGAAGGACATTTTATACTACTTATGACTAGCTTTATCAATTTAAATTAAAATATCAAAATTCTAAATTTTGAAAAATGTTGAAAATGTTGTAAGGGGGGACCATTATCACAAATTTACACCTAAATTAAGGGTTTTTCTTCGATATTTTCTACAATTTTCATCGCAGGACTTTTGCGAAGGACTTTTTATACTACTTATGACTAGCTTTATCAATTTAAATCAAAATATCAAAATTCTAAATTTTTTAAAATTTTGAAAATGTTGTAAGGGGGGACACTTATCACAAATTTACACCAAAATTAAGGGTTTTTCTACGATATTTTTATCGCAAACACTTTTCGAAGGACTTTTTATACTACTTATTACTAGCTTTATCAATTTAAGTCAAATTATCAAAATTCTAAATTTTGGAAAATTTTGAAAATGTAAGTGGGGACCCTTATCACGAATTTACACCTAAATTAAGGGTTTTTCTTCGATATTTTCTACAATTTTCATCGCAGGACTTTTTCGAAGGACTTTTTATACTACTTATGACTAGCTTTATCAATTTAAGTCAAAATATCAAAATTCTAAATTTTGAAAAATTTTGAAAAATTTTGAAAATGTTGTAAGGGGGGACCCTTATCACAAATTTACACCTAAATTAAGGGTTTTTCTTCGATATTTTCCACAATTTTCATCGCAAAGACTTTTCGAAGGACATTTTATACTACTTATTACTAGCTTTATCAATTTAAGTCAAAATATCAAAATTCTAAATTTTGAAAAATGTTGAAAATGTTGTAAGGGGGGACCCTTATCACAAATTTACACCTAAATTAAGGGTTTTTCTTCGATATTTTCCACAATGTTCATCGCAAAGACTTTTCGAAGGACTTTTTATACAACTTAGTACTAGCTTTATCAATTTAAATCAAAATATCTAAATTCTAAATTTTGAAAAATTTTGAGAATGTTGTAAGGGGGACCCTTATCACAAATTTACACTTAAATTAAGGGTTTTTCTTCGATATTTTCCACAATTTTCATCGCAAACACATTTCGAAGGACTTTTTATACTACTTATGACTAGCTTTATCAATTTAAATCAAAATATCAAAATTCTAAATTTTGAAAAATGTTGAAAATGTTGTAAGGGGGGACACTTATCACAAATTTACACCTAAATTAAGGGTTTTTCTTCGATATTTTCCACAATTTTTATCGCAAAGACTTTTCGAAGGCCATTTTATACTACTTATTACTAGCTTTATCAATTTAAGTCAATATATCAAAATTCTAAATTTTGAAAAATGTTGAAAATGTTGTAAGGGGGGACCCTTATCACAAATTTACACCTAAATTAAGGGTTTTTCTTCGATATTTTCCACAATGTTCATCGCAAAGACTTTTCGAAGGACTTTTTATACAACTTAGTACTAGCTTTATCAATTTAAATCAAAATATCTAAATTATAAATTTTGAAAAATTTTGAGAATGTTGTAAGGGGGACCCTTATCACAAATTTACACTTAAATTAAGGGTTTTTCTTCGATATTTTCCACAATTTTCATCGCAAACACATTTCGAAGGACTTTTTATACTACTTATGACTAGCTTTATCAATTTAAATCAAAATATCAAAATTCTAAATTTTGAAAAATGTTGAAAATGTTGTAAGGGGGGACCATTATCACAAATTTACACCAAAATTAAGGTTTTTTCTACGATATTTTTATCGCAAACACTTTTCGAAGGACTTTTTATACTACTTATTACTAGCTTTATCAATTTAAGTCAAAATATCAAAATTCTAAATTTGGAAAATTTTGAAAATGTAAGTGGGGACCCTTATCACAAATTTACACCTAAATTAAGGGTTTTTCTTCGATATTTTCTACAATTTTCATCGCAGGACTTTTTCGAAGGACTTTTTATACTACTTATGACTAGCTTTATCAATTTAAGTCAAAATATCAAAATTCTAAATTTTGAAAAATTTTGAAAAATTTTGAAAATGTTGTAAGGGGGGACCCTTATCACAAATTTACACCTAAATTAAGGGTTTTTCTTCGATATTTTCCACAATTTTCATCGCAAAGACTTTTCGAAGGACATTTTATACTACTTATTACTAGCTTTATCAATTTAAGTCAAAATATCAAAATTCTAAATTTTGAAAAATGTTGAAAATGTTGTAAGGGGGGACCCTTATCACAAATTTACACCTAAATTAAGGGTTTTTCTTCGATATTTTCCACAATGTTCATCGCAAAGACTTTTCGAAGGACTTTTTATACAACTTAGTACTAGCTTTATCAATTTAAATCAAAATATCTAAATTCTAAATTTTTGAAAAATTTTGAGAATGTTGTAAGGGGGACCCTTATCACAAATTTACACTTAAATTAAGGGTTTTTCTTCGATATTTTCCACAATTTTCATCGCAAACACATTTCGAAGGACTTTTTATACTACTTATGACTAGCTTTATCAATTTAAATCAAAATATCAAAATTCTAAATTTTGAAAAATGTTGAAAATGTTGTAAGGGGGGACACTTATCACAAATTTACACCTAAATTAAGGGTTTTTCTTCGATATTTTCCACAATTTTTATCGCAAAGACTTTTCGAAGGCCATTTTATACTACTTATTACTAGCTTTATCAATTTAAGTCAATATATCAAAATTCTAAATTTTGAAAAATGTTGAAAATGTTGTAAGGGGGGACCCTTATCACAAATTTACACCTAAATTAAGGGTTTTTCTTCGATATTTTCCACAATGTTCATCGCAAAGACTTTTCGAAGGACTTTTTATACAACTTAGTACTAGCTTTATCAATTTAAATCAAAATATCTAAATTCTAAATTTTGAAAAATTTTGAGAATGTTGTAAGGGGGACCCTTATCACAAATTTACACTTAAATTAAGGGTTTTTCTTCGATATTTTCCACAATTTTCATCGCAAACACATTTCGAAGGACTTTTTATACTACTTATGACTAGCTTTATCAATTTAAATCAAAATATCAAAATTCTAAATTTTGAAAAATGTTGAAAATGTTGTAAGGGGGGACCATTATCACAAATTTACACCTAAATTAAGGGGTTTTCTTCGATATTTTCTACAATTTTCATCGCAGGACTTTTTCGAAGGACTTTTTATACTACTTATGACTAGCTTTATCAATTTAAGTCAAAATATCAAAATTCTAAATTTTGAAAAATTTTGAAAATGTTGTAAGGGGGGACCCTTATCACAAATTTACACCTAAATTAAGGGTTTTTCTTCGATATTTTCCACAATGTTCATCGCAAAGACTTTTCGAAGGACTTTTTATACAACTTAGTACTAGCTTTATCAATTTAAGTCAAAATATCAAAATTCTAAATTTTGAAAAATTTTGAAAATGTTGTAAGGGGGGACCCTTATCACAAATTTACACCTAAATTAAGGGTTTTTCTTCGATATTTTCCACAATTTTCATCGCAAAGACTTTTCGAAGGCCATTTTATACTACTTATTACTAGCTTTATCAATTTAAGTCAATATATCAAAATTCTAAATTTTGAAAAATTTTGAAAATGTTGTAAGGGGGCACCATTATCACAAATTTACACCTAAATTAAGGGGTTTTCTTCGATATTTTCTACAATTTTCATCGCAGGACTTTTTCGAAGGACTTTTTATACTACTTATGACTAGCTTTATCAATTTAAATCAAAATATCAAAATTCTCAATTTTGAAAAATTTTGAAAATGTTGTAAGGGGGACCCTTATCACAAATTTACACCTAAATTAAGGGTTTTTCTTCGATATTTTCCACAATTTTCATCGCAAAGACTTTTCGAAGGCCATTTTATACTACTTATTACTAGCTTTATCAATTTAAGTCAAAATTCTAAATTTTGAAAAATTTTGAAAATTTTGTAAGGGGGGACCATTATCACAAATTTACACCTAAATTAAGGGGTTTTCTTCGATATTTTCTACAATTTTCATCGCAGGACTTTTTCGAAGGACTTTTTATACTACTTATGACTAGCTTTATCAATTTAAGTCAAAATATCAAAATTCTAAATTTTGAAAAATTTTGAAAAATTTTGAAAATGTTGTAAGGGGGGACCCTTATCACAAATTTACACCTAAATTAAGGGTTTTTCTTCGATATTTTCCACAATTTTCATCGCAAAGACTTTTCGAAGGACATTTTATACTACTTATTACTAGCTTTATCAATTTAAGTCAAAATATCAAAATTCTAAATTTTGAAAAATGTTGAAAATGTTGTAAGGGGGGACCCTTATCACAAATTTACACCTAAATTAAGGGTTTTTCTTCGATATTTTCCACAATGTTCATCGCAAAGACTTTTCGAAGGACTTTTTATACAACTTAGTACTAGCTTTATCAATTTAAATCAAAATATCTAAATTCTAAATTTTGAAAAATTTTGAGAATGTTGTAAGGGGGACCCTTATCACAAATTTACACTTAAATTAAGGGTTTTTCTTCGATATTTTCCACAATTTTCATCGCAAACACATTTCGAAGGACTTTTTATACTACTTATGACTAGCTTTATCAATTTAAATCAAAATATCAAAATTCTAAATTTTGAAAAATGTTGAAAATGTTGTAAGAGGGGACACTTATCACAAATTTACACCTAAATTAAGGGTTTTTCTTCGATATTTTCCACAATTTTTATCGCAAAGACTTTTCGAAGGCCATTTTATACTACTTATTACTAGCTTTATCAATTTAAGTCAATATATCAAAATTCTAAATTTTGAAAAATGTTGAAAATGTTGTAAGGGGGGGACCCTTATCACAAATTTACACCTAAATTAAGGGTTTTTCTTCGATATTTTCCACAATGTTCATCGCAAAGACTTTTCGAAGGACTTTTTATACAACTTAGTACTAGCTTTATCAATTTAAATCAAAATATCTAAATTCTAAATTTTGAAAAATTTTGAGAATGTTGTAAGGGGACCCTTATCACAAATTTACACTTAAATTAAGGGTTTTTCTTCGATATTTTCCACAATTTTCATCGCAAACACATTTCGAAGGACTTTTTATACTACTTATGACTAGCTTTATCAATTTAAATCAAAATATCAAAATTCTAAATTTTGAAAAATGTTGAAAATGTTGTAAGGGGGGACCATTATCACAAATTTACACCTAAATTAAGGGGTTTTCTTCGATATTTTCTACAATTTTCATCGCAGGACTTTTTCGAAGGACTTTTTATACTACTTATGACTAGCTTTATCAATTTAAGTCAAAATATCAAAATTCTAAATTTTGAAAAATTTTGAAAATGTTGTAAGGGGGGACCCTTATCACAAATTTACACCTAAATTAAGGGTTTTTCTTCGATATTTTCCACAATGTTCATCGCAAAGACTTTTCGAAGGACTTTTTATACAACTTAGTACTAGCTTTATCAATTTAAGTCAAAATATCAAAATTCTAAATTTTGAAAAATTTTGAAAATGTTGTAAGGGGGGACCCTTATCACAAATTTACACCTAAATTAAGGGTTTTTCTTCGATATTTTCCACAATTTTCATCGCAAAGACTTTTCGAAGGCCATTTTATACTACTTATTACTAGCTTTATCAATTTAAGTCAATATATCAAAATTCTAAATTTTGAAAAATTTTGAAAATGTTGTAAGGGGGCACCATTATCACAAATTTACACCTAAATTAAGGGGTTTTCTTCGATATTTTCTACAATTTTCATCGCAGGACTTTTTCGAAGGACTTTTTATACTACTTATGACTAGCTTTATCAATTTAAATCAAAATATCAAAATTCTCAATTTTGAAAAATTTTGAAAATGTTGTAAGGGGGGACCCTTATCACAAATTTACACCTAAATTAAGGGTTTTTCTTCGATATTTTCCACAATTTTCATCGCAAAGACTTTTCGAAGGCCATTTTATACTACTTATTACTAGCTTTATCAATTTAAGTCAAAATTCTAAATTTTGAAAAATTTTGAAAATTTTGTAAGGGGGGACCATTATCACAAATTTACACCTAAATTAAGGGGTTTTCTTCGATATTTTCTACAATTTTCATCGCAGGACTTTTTCGAAGGACTTTTTATACTACTTATGACTAGCTTTATCAATTTAAGTCAAATTATCAAAATTCTAAATTTTGGAAAATTTTGAAAATGTAAGTGGGGACCCTTATCACAAATTTACACCTAAATTAAGGGTTTTTCTTCGATATTTTCTACAATTTTCATCGCAGGAATTTTTCGAAGGACTTTTTATACTACTTATGACTAGCTTTATCAATTTAAGTCAAAATATCAAAATTCTAAATTTTGAAAAATTTTGAAAATTGAAAAGGGGAACAAAACAAATAAAAAAAAAAAAAAAAAAATTTAAAATTTTAGAAAAATTTTAAAATTAATTTGGAAAATTTTGAAAATGTAAGGGGGACCCTTATCACAAATTTACACCTAAATTAAGGGTTTTTCTTCGATATTTTCCACAATTTTCATCGCAAAGACTTTTCGAAGGACTTTTTATACTACTTATGACTAGCTTTATCAATTTAAGTCAAATTATCAAAATTCTAAATTTTGAAAAATTTTGAAAATGTTGTAAGGGGGGACCCTTATCACAAATTTACACCTAAATTAAGGGTTTTTCTTCGATATTTTCTACAATTTTCATCGCAGGACTTTTTCGAAGGACTTTTTATACTACTTATGACTAGCTTTATCAATTTAAGTCAAAATATCAAAATTCTAAATTTTGAAAAATTTTGAAAATTTTGAAAATGTTGTAAGGGGGGACCCTTATCACAAATTTACACCTAAATTAAGGACCATTATCACAAATTTACACCTAAATTAAGGGTTTTTCTTCGATATTTTCCACAATTTTCATCGCAAAGACTTTTCGAAGGACTTTTTATACTACTTATGACTAGCTTTATCAATTTAAGTCAAATTATCAAAATTCTAAATTTTGAAAAATTTTGAAAATGTTGTAAGGGGGGACCCTTATCACAAATTTACACCTAAATTAAGGGTTTTTCTTCGATATTTTCCACAATTTTCATCGCAAAGACTTTTCGAAGGACTTTTTATACTACTTATTACTAGCTTTATCAATTTAAGTCAAAATATCAAAATTCTAAATTTTGAAAAATTTTGAAAATGTTGTAAGGGGGACCATTATCACAAATTTACACATAAATTAAGGGGTTTTCTTCGATATTTTCATCGCAAACACTTTTCGAAGGACTTTTTATACTACTTATGACTAGCTTTATCAATTTAAGTCAAAATATCAAAATCCTAAATTTTGAAAAATTTTGAAAATGTTGTAAGGGGGGACCCTTATCACAAATTTACACCTAAATTAAGGGTTTTTCTTCGATATTTTCCACAATTTTCATCGCAAAGACTTTTCGAAGGACATTTTATACTACTTATTACTAGCTTTATCAATTTAAGTCAAAATATCAAAATTCTAAATTTTGAAAAATGTTGAAAATGTTGTAAGGGGGGACCCTTATCACAAATTTACACCTAAATTAAGGGTTTTTCTTCGATATTTTCCACAATGTTCATCGCAAAGACTTTTCGAAGGACTTTTTATACAACTTAGTACTAGCTTTATCAATTTAAATCAAAATATCAAAATTCTAAATTTTGAAAAATTTTGAGAATGTTGTAAGGGGGACCCTTATCACAAATTTACACTTAAATTAAGGGTTTTTCTTCGATATTTTCCACAATTTTCATCGCAAACACATTTCGAAGGACTTTTTATACTACTTATGACTAGCTTTATCAATTTAAATCAATATATCAAAATTCTAAATTTTGAAAAATGTTGAAAATGTTGTAAGGGGGGACCATTATCACAAATTTACACCTAAATTAAGGGGTTTTCTTCGATATTTTCTACAATTTTCATCGCAGGACTTTTTCGAAGGACTTTTTATACTACTTATGACTAGCTTTATCAATTTAAGTCAAAATATCAAAATTCTAAATTTTGAAAAATTTTGAAAATGTTGTAAGGGGGGACCCTTATCACAAATTTACACCTAAATTAAGGGTTTTTCTTCGATATTTTCCACAATGTTCATCGCAAAGACTTTTCGAAGGACTTTTTATACAACTTAGTACTAGCTTTATCAATTTAAGTCAAAATATCAAAATTCTAAATTTTGAAAAATTTTGAAAATGTTGTAAGGGGGGACCCTTATCACAAATTTACACCTAAATTAAGGGTTTTTCTTCGATATTTTCCACAATTTTCATCGCAAAGACTTTTCGAAGGCCATTTTATACTACTTATTACTAGCTTTATCAATTTAAGTCAATATATCAAAATTCTAAATTTTGGAAAATTTTGAAAATGTAAGTGGGGACCCTTATCACAAATTTACACCTAAATTAAGGGTTTTTCTTCGATATTTTCTACAATTTTCATCGCAGGACTTTTTCGAAGGACTTTTTATACTACTTATGACTAGCTTTATCAATTTAAGTCAAAATATCAAAATTCTAAATTTTGAAAAATTTTGAAACATTTTGAAAATGTTGTAAGGGGGGACCCTTATCACAAATTTACACCAAAATTAAGGGTTTTTCTACGATATTTTTATCGCAAACACTTTTCGAAGGACTTTTTATACTACTTATTACTAGCTTTATCAATTTAAGTCAAATTATCAAAATTCTAAATTTTGGAAAATTTTGAAAATGTTGTAAGGGGGGACCCTCATCACAAATTTACACCTAAATTAAGGGTTTTTCTTCGATATTTTCTACAATTTTCATCGCAGGACTTTTTCGAAGGACTTTTTATACTACTTATGACTAGCTTTATCAATTTAAGTCAAAATATCAAAATTCTAAATTTTGAAAAATTTTGAAAAATTTTGAAAATGTTGTAAGGGGGGACCCTTATCACAAATTTACACCTAAATTAAGGGTTTTTCTTCGATATTTTCCACAATTTTCATCGCAAAGACTTTTCGAAGGCCATTTTATACTACTTATTACTAGCTTTATCAATTTAAGTCAATATATCAAAATTCTAAATTTTGAAAAATTTTGAAAATGTTGTAAGGGGGGACCATTATCACAAATTTACACCTAAATTAAGGGGTTTTCTTCGATATTTTCTACAATTTTCATCGCAGGACTTTTTCGAAGGACTTTTTATACTACTTATGACTAGCTTTATCAATTTAAGTCAAAATATCAAAATTCTAAATTTTGAAAAATTTTGAAAATGTTGTAAGGGGGGACCCTTATCACAAATTTACACCTAAATTAAGGGTTTTTCTTCGATATTTTCCACAATGTTCATCGCAAAGACTTTTCGAAGGACTTTTTATACAACTTAGTACTAGCTTTATCAATTTAAGTCAAAATATCAAAATTCTAAATTTTGAAAAATTTTGAAAATGTTGTAAGGGGGGACCATTATCACAAATTTACACCTAAATTAAGGGTTTTTCTTCGATATTTTCCACAATTTTCATCGCAAAGACTTTTCGAAGGCCATTTTATACTACTTATTACTAGCTTTATCAATTTAAGTCAATATATCAAAATTCTAAATTTTGAAAAATTTTGAAAATGTTGTAAGGGGGGACCATTATCACAAATTTACACCTAAATTAAGGGGTTTTCTTCGATATTTTCTACAATTTTCATCGCAGGACTTTTTCGAAGGACTTTTTATACTACTTATGACTAGCTTTATCAATTTAAATCAAAATATCAAAATTCTCAATTTTGAAAAATTTTGAAAATGTTGTAAGGGGGGACCATTATCACAAATGTACACCTAAATTAAGGGTTTTTCTTCGATATTTTCCACAATTTTCATCGCAAAGACTTTTCGAAGGCCATTTTATACTACTTATTACTAGCTTTATCAATTTAAGTCAAAATTCTAAATTTTGAAAATGTTGTAAGGGGGGACCATTATCACAAATTTACACCTAAATTAAGGGGTTTTCTTCGATATTTTCTACAATTTTCATCGCAGGACTTTATCGAAGGACTTTTTATACTACTTATGACTAGCTTTATCAATTTCAGTCAAAATATCAAAATTCTAAATTTTGAAAAATTTTGAAAATGTTGTTATCACAAATTTACACCTAAATTAAGGGTTTTTCTTCAATATTTTCCACAATTTTCATCGCAAAGACTTTTCGAAGGACATTTTATACTACTTATTACTAGCTTTATCAATTTAAGTCAAAATATCAAAATTCTAAATTTTGAAAAATTTTGAAAATGTTGTAAGGGGGGACCATTATCACAAATGTACACCTAAATTAAGGGTTTTTCTTCGATATTTTCCACAATTTTCATCGCAAAGACTTTTCGAAGGCCATTTTATACTACTTATTACTAGCTTTATCAATTTAAGTCAAAATTCTAAATTTTGAAAAATTTTGAAAATGTTGTAAGGGGGGACCATTATCACAAATTTACACCTAAATTAAGGGGTTTTCTTCGATATTTTCTACAATTTTCATCGCAGGACTTTTTCGAAGGACTTTTTATACTACTTATGACTAGCTTTATCAATTTAAGTCAAAATATCAAAATTCTAAATTTTGAAAAATTTTGAAAATGTTGTAAGGGGGGACCATTATCACAAATTTACACATAAATTAAGGGGTTTTCTTCGATATTTTCTACAATTTTCATCGCAGGACTTTTTCGAAGGACTTTTTATACTACTTATGACTAGCTTTATCAACTTAAGTCAAAATATCAAAATTCTAAATTTTGAAAAATTTTGAAAATGTTGTAAGGGGGGACCCTTATCACAAATTTACACCTAAATTAAGGGTTTTTCTTCGATATTTTCCACAATGTTCATCGCAAAGACTTTTCGAAGGACTTTTTATACAACTTAGTACTAGCTTTATCAATTTAAGTCAAAATATCAAAATTCTAAATTTTGAAAAATTTTGAAAATGTTGTAAGGGGGGACCCTTATCACAAATTTACACCTAAATTAAGGGTTTTTCTTCGATATTTTCCACAATTTTCATCGCAAAGACTTTTCGAAGGCCATTTTATACTACTTATGACTAGCTTTATCAATTTCAGTCAAAATATCAAAATTCTAAATTTTGAAAAATTTTGAAAATGTTGTTATCACAAATTTACACCTAAATTAAGGGTTTTTCTTCAATATTTTCCACAATTTTCATCGCAAAGACTTTTCGAAGGACATTTTATACTACTTATTACTAGCTTTATCAATTTAAGTCAAAATATCAAAATTCTAAATTTTGAAAAATTTTGAAAATGTTGTAAGGGGGGACCATTATCACAAATGTACACCTAAATTAAGGGTTTTTCTTCGATATTTTCCACAATTTTCATCGCAAAGACTTTTCGAAGGCCATTTTATACTACTTATTACTAGCTTTATCAATTTAAGTCAAAATTCTAAATTTTGAAAAATTTTGAAAATGTTGTAAGGGGGGACCATTATCACAAATTTACACCTAAATTAAGGGGTTTTCTTCGATATTTTCTACAATTTTCATCGCAAAGACTTTTCGAAGGACTTTTTATACTACTTATGACTAGCTTTATCAATTTAAGTCAAAATATCAAAATTCTAAATTTTTAAAAATTTTGAAAATGTTGTAAGGGGGGACCCTTATCACAAATTTACACCTAAATTAAGGGGTTTTCTTCGATATTTTCTACAATTTTCATCGCAAAGACTTTTCGAAGGACTTTTTATACTACTTATGACTAGCTTTATCAATTTAAGTCAAAATATCAAAATTCTAAATTTTGAAAAATTTTGAAAATGTTGAAAGGGGCGACCCTTATCACAAATTTACACCTAAATTAAGGGTTTTTCTTCGATATTTTCCACAATGTTCATCGCAAAGACTTTTCGAAGGACTTTTTATACAACTTAGTACTAGCTTTATCAATTTAAGTCAAAATATCAAAATTCTAAATTTTGAAAAAATTTTGAAAATGTTGTAAGGGGGACCCTTATCACAAATTTACACCTAAATTAAGGGTTTTTCTTCGATATTTTCCACAATTTTCATCGCAAAGACTTTTCGAAGGCCATTTTATACTACTTATTACTAGCTTTATCAATTTAAGTCAAAAAAAAAATTCTAAAATTTTGAAAAATTTTGAAAATGTTGTAAGGGGGGACCCTTATCACAAATTTACACCTAAATTAAGGGGTTTTTCTTCGATATTTTCTACAATTTTCATCGCAGGACTTTTTCGAAGGACTTTTTATACTACTTATGACTAGCTTTATCAATTTAAGTCAAAATATCAAAATTCTAAATTTTGAAAAATTTTGAAAATGTTGTAAGGGGGGACCATTATCACAAATTTACACATAAATTAAGGGGTTTTCTTCGATATTTTCTACAATTTTCATCGCAGGACTTTTTCGAAGGACTTTTTATACTACTTATGACTAGCTTTATCAATTTAAGTCAAAATATCAAAATTCTAAATTTTGAAAAATTTTGAAAATGTTGTAAGGGGGGACCCTTATCACAAATTTACACCTAAATTAAGGGTTTTTCTTCGATATTTTCCACAATGTTCATCGCAAAGACTTTTCGAAGGCCATTTTATACTACTTATTACTAGCTTTATCAATTTAAGTCAAAATTCTAAATTTTGAAAAATTTTGAAAATGTTGTAAGGGGGACCATTATCACAAATTTACACCTAAATTAAGGGGTTTTCTTCGATATTTTCTACAATTTTCATCGCAGGACTTTTTCGAAGGACTTTTTATACTACTTATGACTAGCTTTATCAATTTAAGTCAAAATATCAAAATTCTAAATTTTGAAAAATTTTGAAAATGTTGTAAGGGGGGACCATTATCACAAATTTACACATAAATTAAGGGGTTTTCTTCGATATTTTCTACAATTTTCATCGCAGGACTTTTCGAAGGACTTTTTATACTACTTATGACTAGCTTTATCAATTTAAGTCAAAATATCAAAATTCTAAATTTTGAAAAATTTTGAAAATGTTGTAAGGGGGACCCTTATCACAAATTTACACCTAAATTAAGGGTTTTCTTCGATATTTTCTACAATTTTCATCGCAGGACTTTTCGAAGGACTTTTTATACTACTTATGACTAGCTTTATCAATTTAAGTCAAAATATCAAAATTCTAAATTTTGAAAAATTTTGAAAATGTTGTAAGGGGGGACCATTATCACAAATTTACACCTAAATTAAGGGGTTTTCTTCGATATTTTCTACAATTTTCATCGCAGGACTTTTTCGAAGGACTTTTTATACTACTTATGACTAGCTTTATCAATTTAAGTCAAAATATCAAAATTCTAAATTTTGAAAAATATTGAAAATGTTGTAAGGGGGACGGACCCTTATCACAAATTTACACCTAAATTAAGGGGTTTTCTTCGATATTTTCTACAATTTTCATCGCAGGACTTTTTCGAAGGACTTTTTATACTACTTATGACTAGCTTTATCAATTTAAATCAAAATATCAAAATTCTAAATTTTGAAAAATTTTGAAAATGTTGTAAGGGGCGACCCTTAACACAAATTTACACCTAAATTAAGGGTTTTTCTTCGATATTTTCCACAATGTTCATCGCAAAGACTTTTCGAAGGACTTTTTATACAACTTAGTACTAGCTTTATCAATTTAAGTCAAAATATCAAAATTCTAAATTTTGAAAAATTTTGAAAAATTTTGAAAATGTTGTAAGGGGGGACCCTTATCACAAATTTACACCTAAATTAAGGGTTTTTCTTCGATATTTTCCACAATTTTCATCGCAAAGACTTTTCGAAGGACATTTTATACTACTTATTACTAGCTTTATCAATTTAAGTCAAAATATCAAAATTCTAAATTTTGAAAAATTTTGAAAATGTTGTAAGGGGGACCCTTATCACAAATTTACACCTAAATTAAGGGGTTTTCTTCGATATTTTCTCAATTTTAATCGCAGGACTTTTTCGAAGGACTTTTTATACTACTTATGACTAGCTTTATCAATTTAAATCAAAATATCAAAATTCTAAATTTTGAAAAATTTTGAAAATGTTGTAAGGGGCGACCCTTAACACAAATTTACACCTAAATTAAGGGTTTTTCTTCGATATTTTCCACAATGTTCATCGCAAAGACTTTTCGAAGGACTTTTTATACAACTTAGTACTAGCTTAATCAATTTAAGTCAAAATATCAAAATTCTAAATTTTGAAAAATTTTGAAACATTTTGAAAATGTTGTAAGGGGGGACCCTTATCACAAATTTACACCTAAATTAAGGGTTTTTTTTCGATATTTTCCACAATTTTCATCGCAAAGACTTTTCGAAGGACATTTTATACTACTTATGACTAGCTTTATCAATTTAAATCAAAATATCAAAATTCTAAATTTTTAAAAATTTTGAAAATGTTGTAAGGGGGGACCCTCATCACAAATTTACACCTAAATTAAGGGTTTTTCTTCTTTATCAATTTAAGTCAAAATATAAAAATTCTAAATTTTGAAAAATTTTTAAAAATTTAGAAAATGTTGTAAGGGGGGACCCTTATCACAAATTTACACCTAAATTAAGGGTTTTTCTTCGATATTTTCCACAATTTTCATCGCAAAGACTTTTCGAATGACTTTTTATACTACTTATTACTAGCTTTATCAATTTAAGTCAAAATATCAAAATTCTAAATTTTGAAAAATTTTGAAAATGTTGTAAGTGGGGACCCTTATCACAAATTTACACCTAAATTAAGGGTTTTTCTTCGATATTTTCCACAATTTTCATCGCAAAGACTTTTCGAAGGACATTTTATAATACTTATGACTAGCTTTATCAATTTAAATCAAAATATCAAAATTCTAAATTTTGAAAAATATTGAAAATGTTGTAAGGGGGGACCATTATCACAAATTTACACCTAAATTAAGGGTTTTTCTTCGATATTTTCTACAATTTTCATCGCAGGACTTTTTCGAAGGACTTTTTATACTACTTATGACTAGCTTTATCAATTTAAGTCAAAATATCAAAATTCTAAATTTTGAAAAATTTTGAAACATTTTGAAAATGTTGTAAGGGGGGACCCTTATCACAAATTTACACCTAAATTAAGGGTTTTTCTTCGATATTTTCCACAATGTTCATCGCAAAGACTTTTCGAAGGACTTTTTATACAACTTATTACTAGCTTTATCAATTTAAGTCAAAATATCAAAATTCTAAATTTTGAAAAATTTTGAAACATTTTGAAAATGTTGTAAGGGGGGACCCTTATCACAAATTTACACCTAAATTAAGGGTTTTTCTTCGATATTTTCCACAATGTTCATCGCAAAGACTTTTCGAAAGACTTTTTATACATCTTAGTACTAGCTTTATCAATTTAAGTCAAAATATAAAAATTCTAAATTTTGAAAAATTTTTAAAAATTTAGAAAATGTTGTAAGGGGGGACCCTTATCACAAATTTACACCTAAATTAAGGGTTTTTCTTCGATATTTTCCACAATGTTCATCGCAAAGACTTTTCGAAGGACTTTTTATACAACTTAGTACTAGCTTTATCAATTTAAGTCAAAATATCAAAATTCTAAATTTTGAAAAATTTTTAAAATGTTGTAAGTGGGGACCCATATCACAAATTTACACCTAAATTAAGGGTTTTTCTTCGATATTTTCCACAATGTTCATCGCAAAGACTTTTCGAAGGACTTTTTATACAACTTAGTACTAGCTTTATCAATTTAAGTCAAAATATAAAAATTCTAAATTTTGAAAAATTTTTAAAAATTTAGAAAATGTTGTAAGGGGGGACCCTTATCACAAATTTACACCTAAATTAAGGGTTTTTCTTCGATATTTTCCACAATTTTCATCGCAAAGACTTTTCGAAGGACATTTTATAATACTTATGACTAGCTTTATCAATTTAAATCAAAATATCAAAATTCTAAATTTTGAAAAATATTGAAAATGTTGTAAGGGGGGACCATTATCACAAATTTACACCTAAATTAAGGGTTTTTCTTCGATATTTTCTACAATTTTCATCGCAGGACTTTTTCTAAGGACTTTTTATACTACTTATGACTAGCTTTATCAATTTAAGTCAAAATATCAAAATTCTAAATTTTGAAAAATTTTGAAAATGTTGTAAGGGGGGACCATTATCACAAATTTTCACCTAAATTAAGGGGTTTTCTTCGATATTTTCTATAATTTTCATCGCAGGACTTTTTCGAAGGACTTTTTATACTACTTATGACTAGCTTTATCAATTTAAGTCAAAATATAAAAATTCTAAATTTTGAAAAATTTTGAAAAATTTCGAAAATGTTGTAAGGGGGGACCCTTATCACAAATTTACACCTAAATTAAGGGTTTTTCTTCGATATTTTCCACAATTTTCATCGCAAAGACTTTTCGAAGGACATTTTATACTACTTATGACTAGCTTTATCAATTTAAATCAAAATATCAAAATTCTAAATTTTTAAAAATTTTGAAAATGTTGTAAGGGGGGACCCTCATCACAAATTTACACCTAAATTAAGGGTTTTTCTTCGATATTTTTATCGCAAACACTTTTCGAAGGACTTTTTATACTACTTATTACTAGCTTTATCAATTTAAGTCAAAATATCAAAATTCTAAATTTTTAAAAATTTAGAAAATGTTGTAAGTGGGGACCCTTATCACAAATTTACACCTAAATTAAGGGTTTTTCTTCGATATTTTCTACAATTTTCATCGCAGGACTTTTTCGAAGGACTTTTTATACTACTTATGACTAGCTTTATCAATTTAAGTCAAAATATCAAAATTCTAAATTTTGAAAAATTTAGAAAATGTTGTAAGGGGGTACCCTTATCACAAATTTACACCTAAATTAAGGGTTTTTCTTCGATATTTTCCACAATTTTCATCGCAAAGACTTTTCGAAGGACATTTTATACTACTTATGACTAGCTTTATCAATTTAAATCAAAATATCAAAATTTTAAATTTTGAAAAATGTTGAAAATGTTGTAAGGGGGGACCATTATCACAAATTTACACCTAAATTAAGGGTTTTTCTTCGATATTTTCTACAATTTTCATCGCAGGACTTTTTTCGAAGGACTTTTTATACTACTTATGACTAGCTTTATCAATTTAAATCAAAATATCAAAATTCTAAATTTTTAAAAATTTTGAAAATGTTGTAAGGGGGGACCCTTATCACAAATTTACACCAAAATTAAGGGTTTTTCTACGATATTTTTATCGCAAACACTTTTCGAAGGACTTTTTATACTACTTATTACTAGCTTTATCAATTTAAGTCAAAATATCAAAATTCTAAATTTTGAAAAATTTTGAAAATGTTGTAAGAGGGGACCATTATCACAAATTTACACCTAAATTAAGGGGTTTTCTTCGATATTTTCTACAATTTTAATCGAAGGACTTTTTCGAAGGACTTTTTATACTACTTATGACTAGCTTTATCAATTTAAATCAAAATATCAAAATTCTAAATTTTGAAAAATTTTGAAAATGTTGTAAGGGGCGACCCTTAACACAAATTTACACCTAAATTAAGGGTTTTTCTTCGATATTTTCCACAATGTTCATCGCAAAGACTTTTCGAAGGACTTTTTATACAACTTAGTACTAGCTTAATCAATTTAAGTCAAAATATCAAAATTCTAAATTTTGAAAAATTTTGAAACATTTTGAAAATGTTGTAAGGGAGGACCCTTATCACAAATTTACACCTAAATTAAGGGTTTTTCTTCGATATTTTCCACAATGTTCATCGCAAAGACTTTTCGAAGGACTTTTTATACTACTTATGACTAGCTTTATCAATTTAAGTCAAAATATCAAAATTCTAAATTTTGAAAAATTTTGAAAAATTTCGAAAATGTTGTAAGGGGGGACCCTTATCACAAATTTACACCTAAATTAAGGGTTTTTCTTCGATATTTTCCACAATTTTCATCGCAAAGACTTTTCGAAGGACATTTTATACTACTTATGACTAGCTTTATCAATTTAAATCAAAATATCAAAATTCTAAATTTTTAAAAATTTTGAAAATGTTGTAAGGGGGGACCCTCATCACAAATTTACACCTAAATTAAGGGTTTTTCTTCGATATTTTTATCGCAAACACTTTTCGAAGGACTTTTTATACTACTTATTACTAGCTTTATCAATTTAAGTCAAAATATCAAAATTCTAAATTTTTAAAAATTTAGATAATGTTGTAAGTGGGGACCCTTATCACAAATTTACAACTAAATTAAGGGTTTTTCTTCGATATTTTCTACAATTTTCATCGCAGGACTTTTTCGAAGGACTTTTTATACTACTTATGACTAGCTTTATCAATTTAAGTCAAAATATCAAAATTCTAAATTTTGAAAAATTTAGAAAATGTTGTAAGGGGGTACCCTTATCACAAATTTACACCTAAATTAAGGGTTTTTCTTCGATATTTTCCACAATTTTCATCGCAAAGACTTTTCGAAGGACATTTTATACTACTTATGACTAGCTTTATCAATTTAAATCAAAATATCAAAATTCTAAATTTTGAAAAATGTTGAAAATGTTGTAAGGGGGGACCATTATCACAAATTTACACCTAAATTAAGGGTTTTTCTTCGATATTTTCTACAATTTTCATCGCAGGACTTTTTCGAAGGACTTTTTATACTACTTATGACTAGCTTTATCAATTTAAATCAAAATATCAAAATTCTAAATTTTTAAAAATTTTGAAAATGTTGTAAGGGGGGACCCTTATCACAAATTTACACCAAAATTAAGGGTTTTCTACGATATTTTTATCGCAAACACTTTTCGAAGGACTTTTTATACTACTTATGACTAGCTTTATCAATTTAAGTCAAAATATCAAAATTCTAAATTTTGAAAAATTTTGAAACATTTTGAAAATGTTGTAAGGGGGGACCCTTATCACAAATTTACACCTAAATTAAGGGTTTTTCTTCGATATTTTCCACAATGTTCATCGCAAAGACTTTTCGAAGGACTTTTTATACAACTTAGTACTAGCTTTATCAATTTAAGTCAAAATATAAAAATTCTAAATTTTGAAAAATTTTGAAAAATTTCGAAAATGTTGTAAGGGGGGACCCTTATCACAAATTTACACCTAAATTAAGGGTTTTTCTTCGATATTTTCCACAATTTTCATCGCAAAGACTTTTCGAAGGACATTTTATACTACTTATGACTAGCTTTATCAATTTAAATCAAAATATCAAAATTCTAAATTTTTAAAAATTTTGAAAATGTTGTAAGGGGGGACCCTCATCACAAATTTACACCTAAATTAAGGGTTTTTATACCCTTCGACCATTGAAAATGGTCAAAAAAGGGTATACTAACTTTGTGCAAATGTATGTAACAGGCAGAAGGAGGCGTCGGAGACCCCATAAAGTATATATATTCTTGCTCAGGATCACAAGCCGAGTCGATTGAGCCCTGTCTGTCTGTCTGTCCGTCTGTCCGTCTGTCCGTCTGTCTGTGTGAACGCACAGATCTCAGCTATTATGAAAGCTAGAGTTACCAAATTTGGCAGGAAGACTCCTGTGTACTATAAGCAGATCAAGTTTATTTCAAATGTTAGGTGCCACGCCCACCGCCCCCGCAAATCAATAATTTAATTTTTAAACTTAATTTGTAAGCGCTGTATAAAAGATACAACTTTCTGACTTCAACATATACTAAGCTCATTAAAATATCTACTTATTCTCAAAATTGCAATCCGATCGGACAATAAACACAGAAGTTATTTAAGAAAGTATGTGCATAAAACCAAGTGCTTGTATCAGCTAACAAGGGAGGCGGGCGAGCGCAAAGCGCGAGCGCCATCTGTCGGCAATAATTTAAAAGCATGCGCATTTGTATATGTGTATAAATTTAACAAATTAAACTACACCGGAACATAGGTCGAAGGGTATCCCACTGTCGCGTGCAGCGCGACTGTGGCTTTTTTTCTTCGATATTTTTATCGCAAACACTTTTCGAAGGACTTTTTATACAACTTAGTACTAGCTTTATCAATTTAAGTCAAAATATCAAAATTCTAAATTTTGAAAAATTTTTAAAAATTTAGAAAATGTTGTAAGGGGGGACCCTTATCACAAATTTACACCTAAATTAAGGGTTTTTCTTCGATATTTTCCACAATTTTCATCACAAAGACTTTTCGATGGACATTTTATACTACTTATGACTAGCTTTATCAATTTAAATCAAAATATCAAAATTCTAAATTTTGAAAAATTTTGAAAATGTTGTAAGGGGGGACCCTCATCACAAATTTACACCTAAATTAAGGGTTTTTCTTCGATATTTTTATCGCAAACACTTTTCGAAGGACTTTTTATACTACTTATTACTAGCTTTATCAATTTAAGTCAAAATATCAAAATTCTAAATTTTGAAAAATTTTGAAAATGTTGTAAGTGGGGACCCTTATCACAAATTTACACCTAAATTAAGGGTTTTTCTTCGATATTTTCCACAATTTTCATCGCAAAGACTTTTCGAAGGACATTTTATACTACTTATGACTAGCTTTATCAATTTAAATCAAAATATCAACATTCTAAATTTTGAAAAATTTTGAAAATGTTGTAAGGGGGGACCATTATCACAAATTTACACCTAAATTAAAAGTTTTTCTTCGATATTTTCTACAATTTTCATCGCCGGACTTTTTCGAAGGACTTTTTATACTACTTATGACTAGCTTTATCAATTTAAATCAAAATATCAAAATTCTAAATTTTTAAAAATTTTGAAAATGTTGTAAGGGGGGACCCTTATCACAAATTTACACCAAAATTAAGGGTTTTTCTACGATATTTTTATCGCAAACACTTTTCGAAGGACTTTTTATACTACTTATTACTAGCTTTATCAATTTAAGTCAAATTATCAAAATTCTAAATTTTGAAAAATTTTGAAAATGTTGTAGGTGGGGACCCTTATCACAAATTTACACCTAAATTAAGGGTTTTTCTTCGATATTTTCTACAATTTTCATCGCAGGACTTTTTCGAAGGACTTTTTATACTACTTATGACTAGCTTTATCAATTTAAGTCAAAATATCAAAATTCTAAATTTTGAAAAATTTTGAAAAATTTTGAAAATGTTGTAAGGGGGGACCCTTACCACAAATTTACACCTAAATTAAGGGTTTTTCTTCGATATTTTCCACAATTTTCATCGCAAAGACTTTTCGAAGGACATTTTATACTACTTATTACTAGCTTTATCAATTTAAATCAAAATATCTAAATTCTAAATTTTGAAAAATTTTGAGAATGTTGTAAGGGGGACCCTTATCACAAATTTACACTTAAATTAAGGGTTTTTCTTCGATATTTTCCACAATTTTCATCGCAAACACTTTTCGAAGGACTTTTTATACTACTTATGACTAGCTTTATCAATTTAAATCAAAATATCAAAATTCTAAATTTTGAAAAATGTTGAAAATGTTGTAAGGGGGACCCTTATCACAAATTTACACCTAAATTAAGGGTTTTTCTTCGATATTTTCCACAATTTTCATCGCAAAGACTTTTCGATGGCTATTTTATACTACTTATTACTAGCTTTATCAATTTAAGTCAATATATCAAAATTCTAAATTTTGAAAAATTTTGAAAATGTTGTAAGGGGGGACCATTATCACAAATTTACATCTAAATTAAGGGATTTTCTTCGATATTTTCTACAAATTTCATCGCAGGACTTTTTCGAAGGACTTTTTATACTACTTATGACTAGCTTTTTCAATTTAAGTCAAAATATCAAAATTCTAAATTTTGAAAAATTTTGAAAATGTTGTAAGGAGGGACCCTTATCACAAATTTACACCTAAATTAAGGGTTTTTCTTCGATATTTTCCACAATTTTCATCGCAAAGACTTTTCGAAGGACATTTTATAATACTTATGACTAGCTTTATCAATTTAAATCAAAATATCAAAATTCTAAATTTTGAAAAATATTGAAAAT
>JAEIFS010000657.1:0-52591 GCA_018904165.1 Zaprionus camerounensis
TGACCAATCGGATTACAATTTTAAGAATACGTAGATATTTTAAAGAGCTTTGTATATGTTAAAGTCAGAAAGTTGTATCTTTAATACAGCGCTTATAAATTATGTTCAAAAATTACATTATTAATTTGAGGGGGCGGTGGGTGTGGCACCCAACATTTGAAATAAACTTGACCTGCGCCGGCTACACAGAAATGTTCATGCCAAATTTTGTAACTCTAGCTCTTATAATAGCTGAGATCTGTGTGTTCATCTGGTCATCCATACATCCGGACATCCGGACAGACAGACAGACATGGCTCAATCGACTCGGTTAGTGATCCTGAGCAAGAATATATATACTTTATGGGGTCTGCCACGCCTCCTTCTGCCTGTTACATACATTTGCACAAAGTTAATATACCCTTTTTTGACCATTTTCAATGGTCGAAGGGTATAAACAGTTAGAAGAGAGTAAGCGACATAATAAGAAAATAGAGAGTATTCATGTGGGAAATGGCATGTTTCTTAAACCGTATAAAAAAGGTTATGGATTGTATCTTAATCCGTTTAAAGGGGGTGTAGGAAAAGAAAAAAAAACTACTAGATAAGCTACCCAACAGAGCACTTTCTAATTTTGACATTGAAAAGTTTGCTCGAAAACATATGTCCCATTTTAGAGGTGTATTTATGAGAGATTCACTTCCAAGTTCCCCATGGATTCGTGAATCGGGTATCGTCAACTTGGACGATTCAACATCAGATGGTACACACTGGGTAGCTTATAATAAAAACGGAAAGAGCCTACATTACTTTGATAGTTTTGGGAATTTACAACCGCCAAAAGAAGTTGTCAAATACTTGGGGAAAAATATCAATTATAACTATGTTAGAGAACGAAAACAATTTAATACATTCAACTGTGGGCAACTCTCACTTCATTTTTTACTAACTTTAAAGTCAGAGAACACAAAATGAGGGTTGAATGCTCTCTGCATTGTCATGCTCTAGTGGAGAGAGAGCGAGGGTGTGTTCTTAAGCGAGCATAGGGCGAGCTCTCTCATTTCTGTATAACACCGGTAGTTGCTACCTGTTTGAGTTCAGTTCTCTATTGCTGTCTATAAAATCTTTGCGCTAGCTACAACAATAATACCAGCAACAACAACAACAACAGAGAAAAAATGACCAACCAGGAGCATTTGAATGCACTCAAGGAGTTCAACGGGATGACGTCGAAGCCACTCTTAAGCAAAACTAAGATGGAGGATGTGCTACCCAATCGTGAAAGCAACAGGCAAGCAGACCAGGATCGGAAAATCATTGGCCCTTGAACTGGATGACTACATTTTGTATTTGCCTGAACGGTATGCAAATATGCCAGATAAAACAATTGAGGTTCTAAAGGACAAGCATTTCACCATAACCAAAGGAAGTAATGATAACATAGTATTAGAATTAAATAAAACTGTTAAACAAAAATTAATGAAATTTAAGAATGTAATTAGTGATAACAACAATAACGACTAAGAAGAAGAAAAATAAAGTTTAAATTTTTCAAACCTCAAACTGAATTGTTATAAATATTTAAGACATTTACTATTTATCCACAGTACTGAAGAAGTAACATAGAGAAATAGATATCTGAATTCAATAAAATGAATAGGAAAATATTAGATCAGTTGACAAAAACTAGAAATATTCTGAAAAGAACATTTTCCGAATTGAAGCAAGCAAAAAATGATAATATCTCTCATTTGGAAGAAACTTTTAAACCTATTACAGAACCATTGCATGAACTTGTTAGAGATGTAAAACAAGAGCATACCAACTATAATAAAATTAAACCAGTAAGAAAAGCAACAGTCTCGCGGCACGCGACAGTGGGATACCCTTCGACCTACGTTCCTATGTATGTACACATATGCATATGCACATGATTTGAAATTATTCTCGCTAGATGGAGCTTGCGCTTTGCGCTTGCCTGCCTCACTTGTTAATAGACAAAAGCACTTAGTTTTATGCTCATCCTTTCTTGAATAACTTTTGTGTTTATTGTCCGATCGGATTGCAATTTCGAGAATAAGAAGATATAACGATCAGCTTAGTAAATGTTAAAGTCAGAAAGTTTTATCGTTAATACAACGATTACAAATTGAGTTCAAAAATTAATTTATTGATTTGCGGGGGCGGTGGGCGTGGCACCCGACATTTGAAATAAACTTGATCTGCGCCGGCTACACAGAAACCTTCTGTATTCTATAATGGCCATGAGCCATTGTATTATGTAAATCTGGTTCTATAACTCGTTTATCATATTTACTATCAAGAACTATTTTTATACCCTTCGACCATTGAAAATGGTCAAAAAAGGGTATACTAACTTTGTGCAAATGTATGTAACAGGCAGAAGGAGGCGTGGCAGACCCCATAAAGTATATATATTCTTGCTCAGGATCACTAGCCGAGACGATTGAGCCATGTCCGTCTGTCTGTCCGGATGTCCGGATGTCCGTCTGACCAGATGAACACACAGATATCAGCTATTATAAACGCTAGAGACACCAAATTTGGAATGAGGGTTCCTATATACTCGGCACAGATAAATTTTATTTCAAATGTTGGGTGCCATGCCCACCGCCCCCGCAAATCAATAATTTAATTTTTGAACTCAATTTATAAGCGCTGTATAAAAGATAAAACTTTCTGACTTCAATATATAATAAGCTGAGTAAAATATCTTCGCATTCTATAAATTACAATCCAATCGAACAGTAAACACAGAAGTTATTTAAGAAAGTATGAGCATAAATCCAAGTGCTTGTGTCAGCTAACAAGGGAGGCGGGCAAGCGCCATCTGTCGGGAATAATTTTCAAGCATGTGCCTATGTGTATGTGTATGAATTTAACAAATTAACTACACTAGATCATGGGTCGAAGGGTATCCCACTGTCGCGTGCCGCGCGACTGTAGCTTTGCTTACTGGAAATACCCTTCGACCATTGAAAATGGTCAAAAAAGGGTATACTAACTTTGTGCAAATGTATGTAACAGGCAGAAGGAGGCGTGGCAGACCCCATAAGTATATATATTCTTGCTCAGGATCACTAGCCGAATCGATTGAGCCATGTCTGTCCGGATGTCCGGATGTATGGATGACCAGATGAACACACAGATCTCAGCTATTATAAGAGCTAGAGTTACCAAATTTGGCATGAACATTTCTGTGTAGCCGGCGCAGATCAAGTTTATTTCAAATGTTGGGTGCCACGCCCACCGTCGCCGCAAATTAATAAATTAATTTTTGAACTTAATTTATAAGCTTTCTGACTTTAACATGTACCAAGCTCATTAAAATATCTACGTATTCTCGAAATTGTAATCCGATTGGTCAATAAAGACAGAAGTTATTTAAGAAAGTATATGCATAAAACCAAGTGCTTGTGTCAGCTAACAAGGGAGGCGGGCGAGCGCCATCTGTCGAGAATAATTTCAAAGTATGTGCATATGTATATGTCTACATACATAGGAACATAGGTCGAAGGGTATCCCACTGTCGCGTGCCGCGCGACTGTTGCTTTTCTTACTGGTTGAAATTGTACTTGTTTTAAGTACATGATTAACTGATCTGATCAACGACATTGTACCACTTTTTTTTTTACCAGTATTTAAAAATTTTTTATAATCAGCAAAGCCGATTCGCTTAACACAACTTGCCTTAACCCCTGTAGACTTTTTACTTCTGGAGCACCAGGAACAAGAAAAGAATACATTTTTTAACGTAAGCCTACGAATTCACTCATAGGCTTCCCATTCAACTCATCTTTGAAAAACCCTAATCGTTTCTTGTTAACTCTACTAAAATTATATTTATTCAAGAGATCTGAGTGATAATCTGATGTATCAAATTTCATTGGAAGATCTGCACGTATATCAGCGTAAAAATCTTCAGTTTTTATCGTGTATATGAAAGAGTCTGTATCCATATAGTTTAGACATACAGACTCTCCAAATTTGGGTTTCATATACTGATAATGAAAATCATACATTTTCCATTTTGAAATATCTAGCACAGCAAACCCTAAATAAATAGGTTTATCGTAATAAACATTTAACTTACGCATTTGGAATGCGCAAAAATTATCATTAAAATATTTCACGTTATGGAAATTGATTTTAGCAATCAATGAGCGTGCGCAATCTCTTTTGCGACCAGAGGAATCGGTTGGCGTTGCACTTTCCTATTCAGTAATCAATCTCACAATAACCCTTTTCTCAACGTTTTCCATAGTCTTGCCATAGACTGCGTTATTAAGAAGTTTAAAAAAATCTTTTTCAAACGAATTCTTAGCATTCGTTCTATGAAAAGTATTCAGATCAATGTACGATTGCAGCCAAGGTTTTTGGAAGAATCGTATACCTCTATGAATTTTTTTTAAAATTAACCCATTTTCTAGACACTGTTTTAGTGTCCTATAATGGATAACATAGTTTGACTTATGTTCTAAGTCAGCTATCAACTTTTTAACATGAGAATTGGGAGTGGGTTTTTTATTTTTCGTACAAAACGGAAGATCATTATGATTATTATGAATTGAAAAGGGGTATTCTAGATCTACCTCAAGAATATATCCATATTCAGAGTCATCGTCTATGTTAAAGACATCAAAGTCTTCTAGAGGTAACCACTCGAACCCGCCATATGGTAACGGCTGTGACATTGCCCAACCATATAAATTATTAGCGTCTAAATATAACAGATATGAACAATCTTTTGTTTCATCATATTCCGGCAGATACTTATTATTCGCTTTTGTATATTTTTTGGTACATTGCACTAGACCGCCACGTATACCTGATTGAATGAATCTATACATATCATTCATTCTTATCCATATAGTGTACCGAGTTCAAATGGCATCTTCACACCGTTACTGAATGAAAGTTCACTTTTTAAGGATCTTAGCTTAGTTAAACCAGTCTTTTCTCCAGGTCTCGATGGTATCCCCGCCTGTGTACTTAGATATTGTGTCATTTCCTTATGTAAGCCATTGCTCAAATTATTTTCGCTGTCCTTAGACACCGCCTCCTTTCCTTCCATATGGAAAGAATCATTTATCATCCCTTTACTCAAAAAAGGCAGCAAGTCTGATGCAAGTAATTATAGAGGTATCTCTAAATTATCGGCTATTCCTAAATTCTTCGAGAATGTTATTACTCCTCACTTGCAACATTTTAGCAGATCCGTTATATCCCCTTTTCAACACGGATTCGTAAAACGTCGTTCTACCACGACAAATTTGCTTGATCTGACATCCTTTGTGGTAAAAGGTTTTCAGAAAAATCTTCAAACCGATGTCATTTATACTGATTTCAGTAAGGCATTTGACTCAGTCAACCATTCTCTTCTTGCACATAAACTGAATCTTCTCGGTTTCTCACCAAAACTTCTTAGTTGGATTGTGAGCTATTTAGGTGACAGAACCCAACGAGTCCTCTTTAAGAATAATCTTTCTTACCCCGTTCATGCCACATCTGGTGTTCCCCAGGGAAGCCATTTAGGTCCCCTGCTTTTTACACTTTTCATCAATGACCTTCCAACGGTCATACTTAACTCCCGTACTCTCATGTATGCTGATGATGTCAAGCTCTGTTTTCAATTTAGAGACGACTCCTGTCATTTGCGCCTTCAATCTGACTTAAATTGTTTCTATTCTTGGTGTCGTGCAAATCTCCTTAATCTGAACAGCTCCAAATGCAAGCTGATGACATTCTCACGAGCCTGTCCAAAGTACGTATCTTACTCTCTTTGTGGTTGTACCTTGGAAAGAATTTCCCTGGTTGATGATCTAGGTGTCCGTTTGGATCGCAAACTAAAGTTTTGCGAACATATATCATCAATGGTTAATAAAGCTATGGGTGTACTCGGCTTTATTAAGAGATGGTCTAAGGAGTTTGACGATCCTTACCTAACTAAGACTCTTTTCACCTCGCTTGTTCGTCCAATTCTAGAGTACGGATCATGTGTCTGGAGTCCTCAGTACACAGTTCACAAGGATCGCATTGAATCCGTACAGAAAAACTTTTTAATTTTTGCCTTGCGAGGCCTTAACTGGGATGTAAATTCAAGACTTCCTTCCTATCCTAGTAGACTTTTGTTACTAAATCTGCCTTCCCTAGCCAATCGTAGAACTATGCTTGGTGTTGTATTTATTTATAACCTTATACAAGGGGACATAGATAGTAACGACTTGCTTAGTCGACTACACTTCTCTGTCCCTGGTAGAATCACCCGTAATTATCTTCCTCTAAAACTTTCATATTGTAGCTCGAATTATGCCCTGCATGAGCCTTTCAGGGTATTATGTTCGGACTATAATAAACTATACTACATTGTTGCTAATAACAACAATAATTCTGTATCTTGCTTAAAAGTACAAATCCTTAACCACCTTTCTAGTAACTAGTTAAATATACTTATCTGCTTTCTAGTAACAGTAGTACTTTTTTACTAACTGCATGTTTGAACATTTGAATCGCTATTTTGATTAAGTTTTGCTTACTAACACTAACTCTCCTGATCTGATTGGGTTTTTCTGGGTTTTCCCCAATCCTCTGCAACAAATGTTGGATCGGCTCTTTCATTTTTATGATCCCAATGTCAACTCAATTTAATTAATTTCTTTTTGCTTTCTTTTCTCACAGTTAAGATTTTACTTTTAATTTATAATTATTAATTATAACTATTAATTGTTTTTTTTCTTTATTTTTACACAGTCGACTGACCTTAGTCCGACTATAAACTAATTAAATAAAATAAAAATAAATAAATATCTGTAAGATCCAATTCAATCTTGGTACTTTTAAACATGGCGTCCCAAGATAACCCTGGAGTTGTGAAAAACTGAGCAGGGTCTAGAGAGTATATGCTAATACATAATTCTCTAAAGTTTTCAAAGATGTCTGCTAATAGCAGAACATCAGTTTTCAAATACAACTCTAAGTAATCTTTTAGAGTTGTACATGAAAACTTGTTCCAGACATCTACTGCATGTGCATAGCTTTTTTCTGAACATTCAGATTCAGTTAAATTAGCTTCTCTAGGTGGTAGAGAAGTTTCTTCAAGTCTATCAACTGAACTTAAATGTTCATAAGGAAAGACACCCTTTTTACGCATCAACTGAAACATTGATTCAGACTCAAACATTTGTCTAGTAGTAGACATTTCTGAATCATCTAGGTTAGACGCTAATTTATCTAAGGAAGATGACATGAAACGGAAAGAATCTAGAAAACGAATCTAAAATTCTTTCCATCGGACATTGGAAGAAATTTTGAAACTGAAATATATTGTTCCTTGTTGAGGGACACTACGCTAAGTTGTCCAGGTATATTTGCCAACTCGTTAATAAACAAGTGACAATCATACCTAGTGAAATTATGAAAAAATACTGGTATAAAATTAGGTACTTTATATTTTAAGTTGCAGGTATTGTGTGCAGCACCCCTGAATTTACCAGTAAAATGACAAGGATCTCTAACTCTATCTTCTAACAGGGGTGCTGCACATATAAAACAATTGTTGGTCTCCTGAAACTTAAGTTCGTCATCAAAAGACATTTGAATAGGAACATTTTTAGATAAATACCTATCATAAATATTTGTGAGATTTTCAACTAAGCTATCTATAAATGCTGAACTGGCCTCACACTTGTTTCAAACTTAAAACTACTTAACTCATTCTCATATGCACACTTTATAAGGTATGCATATGAAATAGTAAATATATATTAATATCTATAAGTTTATCACTCACAGTCTCATTCTTGGGTTGAAAAATGGCTTCGAAATCAGCGTAGACGGCGAATGGTAGTATAGTTCTTATAACGAAGAACTGTATTTTTTCCAGTGGGTAGTTGGCACACCTTCTTGCTGCAGATCTCGTGATGGCGAGTGGCTGTTGCCTCACACCTAGAATAGTTCAGACAAATATTGCAGAACCATTGTCTGCACTTGGGAGCTCCAGTCTGCAATGTTACCAATCTATGAAGAAAATATATAAATCAAATTAGTATAATTATAAGTACTAAAATCTATATTTTTATACCCTTCGACCATTGAAAATGGTCAAAAAGGGAATGTATGTAACAGGCAGAAAGAGGCGTGGCAGACCCCATAAAGCATATATATTTGATTATGCCATTGTCTGTGTGAACGCACAGATCTCAGCTATTACAAAAGCTAGAGTTACCAAATTTGGCAGGAAGACTCCTGTGTACTATAAGCTGATCAAGTTTATTTCAAATGTTAAGTGCCACGCCCACCGCCCCCGCAAATCAATAATTTAATTTTTGATGTTAATTTTAAATATGATATGCAATTGCCACTCACAGTCATATTCAACATAACACTTGATAGGTTTGGGCATTATTCGAATAAAGTAGAATATTCAAAACACTTTAAGAAAGGTGTGGAAAAATTTCAAGTTTTATTCAATGACTTCTCCAATGGTAATCTGAATGCACAGAAGAAAATATTTAAAAATATTTTCCCATAAATGAAAACGATTTGACATTAAAATTATATGTTGATGAAGAACTAAAAGAAGTTATTAGGAATATAACAAATTCAATTTCTAAGAAACACCGTCAACAAAAATATCAGAAAAAAGCATTAGATTCAGAGATTGAGACAAACATTGTCGAGTTCAACACAAGAATTTCCAACTTAGAGACAGTTGTGAAAAAACGAATTGAAGAATTAGATGATATAGAAGAAGATTTTTTAACTACTTTAGCTTTAAGACAACTCTTAAAAGTGAAAGTGAAAGCATAGAAAGAGGTAAACCTTTTCACACATCGTCATCAAAACTAAATTAGAATATATATACATAGTAGTATGAAGAAGTCAACGATTACGACAACAACGAAAATGTTGCCATCAACGAAGCGAGAAATAGTGAATGAACTACATCAATCATCTGTTAAGAATTTTAAGCGACGTAGAGTAATCGTGAAGGGTATCAACGACTTATGCCAAGCTGATTTAGTTGAAATGGGGGCATACACCTCATCGAATAATGGGTTCCGATATCTTCTAACTGTTATAGATTGTTTTTCAAAATATGCATGGGGTGAAGCATTAAAAACAAAAACAGCTAAATAAGTAGCACAGGTAATGGAAAAAATAGAAAATAACCACAGTCGCGCTGCACGCGACAGTGGGATACCCTTCGACCTATGTTCCGGTGTAGTTTAATTTGTTAAATTCATACACATATACAAATGCGTTATGCTTTTAAATTATTGCCGACAGATGGCGCTCGCCCGCCTCCCTTGTTAGCTGATACAAGCACTTGGTTTTCTGCACATACTTTCTTAAATAACTTCTGTGTTTATTTTCCGATCGGATTACATCTTCGAGAATACGTAGTTATTTTAATGAGCTTAGTTTATGTTAAAGTCAGAAAGTTGTATCTTTTATATAGCGCTTACAAATTAAGCTCAAAACTTAAATTATTGATTTGCGGGGGCGGTGGGCGTGGCACTTAACATTTGAAGTAAACTTGATCAGCTTATAGTACACAGGAGTCTTCCTGCCAAATTTGGTAACTCTAGCTTTTATAATAGCTGATATCTGTGCGTTCACACAGACAGACAGACAGACGGACATGGCTCAATCGACTCGGCTAGCGATCCTGAGCAAGAATATATATACTTTATGGGGTCTCCCACGTCTCCTTCTGCCTGTTACATACATTTGCACAAAGTAAGTATACCCTTTTTTGACCATTTTCAATGGTCGAAGGGTATAAAAATATTCAAGTCTGGTCGTGGTGCACCAAAAAATTTACAAACTGATAACGGAACTGAATTCTATAATACACATTTCAACACATTAATGCAGCGTTATGAAATCAATCACTACTCTACATTCAGTTCCCTAAAGGCATCAATTGTTGCACGGTTTAATAAAACATTGAAAGAACTTATGTGGCGTGAGTTCAGTTTTAATGGAGCATATAAATGGGTTCAAATATACAAACAACTAATTGATGTATATAATAATCGAAAGCATAGAACCATACAAGAGAAGCCAATTAATGTAACAAAGGGCAATGAAAAAAATTCTAAAGTCAGCTTATAACCACATAAAAATATTAGGTTGTCAAATATCTCCCTTCCCCCTTTTTGCTCTTCATTCAATGCTTTATAAAAAGTTTTACAGTGATCGGATTTAGTTAAAATATGTGCCGTTTTTTTCGATGATCTGTTTCCATCTAGACGGCAACTTCATTATACCCCCCTCGTAGAAACCACCCTTCTTACACCATCAAGAGCGTTCGCGATGGACAGGAACAGGTGGTAATCACTTGGCGCTACGTCCGGGCTATATGGTGGATGCAATAAAACCTCCCATCCGAGCTCCCGTAGCTTCTGACAAGTCATCAACGAAGTGTGTGGTCTGGCGTTGTCCTGGTGGAACACTACACCCTTCCTGTTGGCCAATTCTGGACGCTTCTGGTCGATCGCCTGCTTCAAGCGGTCCAGTTGTTCGCAGTAGATGGTAGAATTAAGCGTCTGGCCACATGGGAGCAGCTCATAGTGGATGATTCCCTTCCAATCCCACCAAACACATGGTGTCGTTTTCACCGGCTCTGAATTGTCGAAACCATTCCTCCGCGGTTCGAAGTGATAGAGTACCATCCCCCAAAACACCATTAATCTCACGGAACGTTTCTCTAGCGGATTTGCCTTTAACGAAGGAAAACTTTAAAATAGCGCGAATTTCTGCGTTAGTGAACTCCATGTTTGCACGTCTATAACTGTTGAACGCAATATCCAAACTTATCATGTATAGCGTTGTTTTGTAGGTTATGTCAAGACCTTTCAAATTATGTATAGTGTTGCCTAATATGAGCTCTGTAGCGCTTTGTACATAGACGCGAAATTCAAAAGACAAAAAAGCGGAAGGGAGATATTTGACAACCTAATATTTATAGTCAATATTTATAGTCAAAAACTTGCGTCAAGGTGATCTTGTGCGTATAAGTAAATACAAACATGTATTTGAAAAGGGATATACCCCAAATTGAACAACAGAAATTTTTAGAATTCGGAAAATTCAAAGAACGTATCCAACTACATATTTACTCGATGACCTTAATGGAAACCCCATTGAAGGAGGATTTTATAAACAAGAGATAAAAAAACCCGTTTCCCGCATACATATCTAGTGGAAAAAATTTTGAAACGAAAAGGGGATAGAGTCTTTGTGCGTTGGCTGGGTTTCCCTACCTCTCAAGATAGTTGGGTACATAAAAACGAAATTCTATAAATATATACTTTGTCATCTAATATAATATATACCCCACCGCTGTACACCAACATATACATTAAATTTAAAACAATTTATATTGAATTTTTTTTTTTAATATATCTTTAATTTCAAAATTTTCTTTTTATAAACTTATACTAACAACAAAGGTTTTATTCTTAATTTCAAAATTTTCTTTATATAAACTTATACTAATAACAAATGTTTTATTCTTAATCAAATTTTCTTTATAAAAACTTATACTAATAACAATTGTTTTGTTCTTTATCAGACTTTATGTGTTTATAACAAATGTTTTATTATCTAAATCAGATTTTATACATTTTATAAATAAATATTAAATCAAAACAATTTTCTAATAAATTCTCTTTTTATACCCTTCGACCATTGCAAATGGTCAAAAAAGGGTATACTAACTTTGTGCAAATGTATGTAACAGGCAGAAGCAGGCATGGGAGACCCCATAAAGTATATATATTCTTGCTCAGGATCGGGTCGATTGAGCCATGTCCGTCTGTCTGTCTGTCTGTCTGTCCGTCTGTCTGTGTGAACGCACAGATCTCAGCTATTATAAAAGCTAGAGTTACCAAATTTGGCAGGAGGACTCCTGTGTACTATAAGCTGATCAAGTTTATTTCAAATGTTAGGTGCCACGCCCACCGCCCCCGCAAATCAATAATTTAATTTTTGAACTTAATTTTTAAGCGCTGTATAAAAGATACATTTTTCTGACTTTAACATATACTAAGCTCATTAAAATTCTGGAAATTGCAATCCGATCGGACAATAAACACAGAAGTTATTTAAGAAAGTATGTGCATAAAACCAAGTACTTGTATCAGCTAACAAGGGAGGCGGGCGAGCGCAAAGCGCGACCGCTATCTGTCGGCAATAATTTAAAAGCATGCGCATTTTTATATGTGTATGAATTTAACAAATTAAACTACACCGGAACAGAGGTCGAAGGGTATCCCACTGTCGAGTGCAGCGCGACTGTGGTTTTTCTATTTTAATATTTTTTAATATAGATTCAGGGCCACTTCAGCATAAAATAAATTAACTTCTGAATTTTCTTTTTCTTCCTTATATCTTTTTAATAGGGCTTTCTGTTTAAATGTTTTATTTTCAGCTGTCTCTATCTCTTGAATTTTCTTTTCCCAAACTAAAATGTCAGCATCATACAAGTCTATACCTTCCAGAGCCTTAGGTTTCTGTATTCTATAATGACCATGAGCCATTGTATTATGTAAATCTGGTTCTATAACTCGTTTATCATATTTTCTATCAAGAACTATTTTTATACCCTTCGACCATTGAAAATGGTCAAAAAAGGGTCTACTAACTTTGTGCAAATGTATGTAACAGGCAGAAGGAGGCGTGGCAGACCCCATAAAGTATATATATTCTTGCTCAGGATCACTAGCCGAGACGATTGAGCCATGTCCGTCTGTCTGTCCGGATGTCCGGATGTCCGTCTGACCAGATGAACACACAGATATCAGCTATTATAAACGCTAGAGACACCAAATTTGGAATGAGGGTTCCTATATACTCGGCACAGATAAATTTTATTTCAAATGTTGGGTGCCATGCCCACCGCCCGCGCAAATCAATAATTTAATTTTTGAACTCAATTTATAAGCGCTGTATAAAAGATACAACTTTCTGACTTCAACATATAATAAGCTGAGTGAAATATCTTCGCATTCTATAAATTACAATCCAATCGGACAGTAAACACAGAAGTTATTTAAGAAAGTATGAGCATAAATCCAAGTGCTTGTGTCAGCTAACAAGGAAGGCGGGCGAGCGCGAAGCGCGAGCGCCATCTGTCGGGAATAATTTTCAAGCATGTGCCTATGTGTATGTGTATGAATTTAACAAATTAACTACACTAGATCATGGGTCGAAGGGTAACCCACTGTCGCGTGAGTAGATATATAATGCGGGTTCTGGGACAGGAAGTGGAATGGGGAGTAAAAATTAATGGGGTGTGACGAGGGGGGGTTAGGTAATTAAGGTACCTAATTAGCATATTTAATGGGTTTTTTTGGGGTGATCGGTCAATTTAGGGTCCTAATTAGCATATTTAATGTGTTTTTTGGGCTAGATCGGTCAATTTAGGGTCTTAATTAGCATATTTAATGGGTTTTTGTGGGACAAAAAGTGGGGTGGGTGGATAAAATCAGCGGTGCGTGACGAGGGGTCGGAAGTTAAGGATCCTAATTAGCATATTTAATGGGTTTTTCTGGGACAAAAAGTGGGGTGGTTAGGGGTGCGTGACGAGGGGTCAGAAATTTAGGGTCCTAATTAGCATAATAGCTGGGTGTTATGTACTATGAAAATGAGCATGCATGATCATGTTTACATGCACACGTGTTAGGGTTTGTGGGTGCATGCACGCTTCAGTGCACACACGCGTGTGACCCATGGGGTTGGTAGGTGAGTATATGCAAATGAGCATGCATGATCATGTTTACATACGCACGTGTTAGGGTGTGTGGGTGAATTCATGCGTCAGTGCACACACGCATGTGACTCATAGGGATCGCTGCACTGACGAGGGTAATATTTGAGAGGCCGGGACACCCTACCACAACATGTTAATGTGTGTATCGCCTCTTTTGTGACCCTAGCCGTGACCGTGAGCATGAAAACGCTAAGGGTGTCCTCAAGCGTGCTAATTGATCGTTAGCACGTGCTTAATCATGAAATGTGTAAACAGCTACCACAACAACTTGTTGATTATGTATATTAATTTTGTCTATGTGTGCGTGTGTATGATCAGTAACCCTATTTTAATATGCTAATTTTCTAATTGATAATTCAGTGTGAGAAATTTCCCACGGCAACCCATGTGATAGTAGTATCCCTATCATGATATGTTAGTGCGTAAACAAAACACTGCAACCTGTTGTCCTAACGGCTTACTATCTTTGTTGGCACCTGTTCTCCCCGTGACCGTGAGCATGAAAACGGTAAGGGTGTCCTCAAGCGTGCTAATTGATCGTTAGCATGTGGCGATCGATAAGCTAAGGGTGTCCTTAAGCGTGCTAATTGATCGTCAGCACGTGCTTAATCATGAAATGTGTAAACAGCTACCACAACAACTTGTTGATTATGTATATTAGTTTTGTGTATGTGTGCGTGTGTGTGATCAGTAACCCTATTTAACTATGGTAATTTTCTAATTGATAATTCAATGTGAGAAATTTCCCACGGCAACCCATGTGATATTTGTATCCTTATCGTGATATGTTAGTGTGTAAACAAAACACTACAACCTGTTGCCCTAACAGTTTACTATGTTTGTTTGAACCTGTTCTCCTGTTAGCATAATTTTATGCAATTCTTGTATCCTAATTATTTTCTATGAACCAAGGGTGGTTAGGCGTAGTGTGCAGCTAAACAACAACAACAGCTAAACAGTTAAACAGCAACAACACCTAAACAGCTAAAGAACAGCTAAACAGCAACAACAGCTAAACAGCTGAAGAACAGCTAAACAGCTAAAGAACAGCTGAAGAACAGCTAAACAGCTAAAGAACAGCTAAACAGCTAAAGAACAGCTAAAGAACAGCTAAAGAACAGCTGAAGAACAGCTAAGCAACAACAGCAACAACAAGTTGATTTTTAATAAAATTTTTATTTTATAAATCTTAAGGCTAGTTTATTATAATATTCAATTATTTTTTCAGCCTCGTTTTTTTGATATTGCTCACTGTTGCATGCACAGGTATCCGGTCCTTCATGAGCCTCATCAGAAGACCATGGACATGAAGTTCTATGTGTCCCATGTATAGATGTCCTGTATGGAGACTTTTCCGCCAGCTTCAACTCTGCTTCTATTTGTTCCATCTTTTTTAAGATCATGTATGATGAATAATACCATCATACTGATTTAGAAACTCCTTTATTATCATGGTGTTCATCTTGTTTGTAGAAGAGTCTTCTGGATATTCTTCCTTCCTTAAAGTCTCGTTTTAAACTGAGCTTCAGTTTGAAGAAATAGGTGACTTTATAAATAGTTTTTCTCTTCTAGCCTTTCTCTCATTTCCCTCTTTCCCTCTCTCTCTCTCTCTCTCCCTTGACTATAGTTAGCTTCACCCCCGTAACAAAGAAAGTAGTTTTTCTCTCTTGTGTGTATGTTCTTTTTTCTTTATTTAATGTTTACATTTGACAAAGGTAGCTTATGTAACTATTTTAGACATGTAGTTTATATGACGTAATAAGTTTTTTAACATCATGTTGTTGAATAACAAAGTAAAAGCAAGCACATGTTTCTGTATTATCATAGCAAGATTTACAGAATTCTAAATGTTCTCCAAATTGTGTCTTTATAATTTTGAAATTTCCAACTTCCATGAACATTTTCCTTGACTTGATAAGAAATTGTAGATCCGCTTCGGTTAATATATTTCCAAAGTCAGATATTAAAATATTAATTTTATTTATTAAATTTGAAAAATGATTGTTATTGTTTTCTTCCATGTTTTAAAGATGTTCACGCTCGCAACTCTCAAAGTAGTTTAAAATTTTATGAGCATTATTCAATGCACATACCCCTTCCATATAATGTAGTGAACAAAAAGGAAACTGATTGCTATCCATTTCTTTTAATTTAGGAGAACCAAGTTCATGAATATCTGTTATATCATAGGTTTTTAGAAATCTTTTTAGAAACATTTTTTTTTCATATCCTTTACAAATTATTTGTTTTCCGCTAGTTATTTTTCTAATATGTTGTTGTGCTTCTCTATAGTAGTTCAAACCGTCATTCCAGTAGATTTTATGATGAGTCTTTGTCATCCAAGTAGCAGTTTTTCTCAAGTGCTTATTTAGTTTAGTAAAATCATATGGGGAATGTATAATGAAATGAGAATTGAGTGTGCTAACGTTTATGTTACTAAAAACCACTCCAATTTCTTTTAAAATAAATTGTTTATTGTTTCCGAGGAACCCTTGAATATCAATCGATACAATATCTTTACTCATGTTGTTGTTGTTGTTGTTGTTCTTGTTTCTATTACTGGTGCTAATTGCTCTCGTTAATATCCGTTAAACAATGCGGTGAACTAATCCGTTCAACGGGTTGTATTCAACTAATCGATCATGTAAGAGTAGACAATATAGTTGTGTACTTTCATTAGATGTTCTACTAAGCTCTGCTGATACCCTAACATCAATGGGACCTGATTTTACCATTTCATTTTGATATGATAAATCTATTACAATAATCGGTGCCTTAGTTAGAAAATCATGTGGTGAAAGCAATGGAGTTTCGTTTCGGTTATAGTAACTATTTTGAAACTTTGAATACATTTCATAGAGGTGTGCGAAACGATTCTTACTAAAATCTAATTTTAAATCATCATAGGGATATGTTTCAGAATTTAGATAGACTTTTAGATTGGTTAAATTGTTTGTGGTAAACTGATTTCCATCTTTAAACGCAATTAATGCGAATCGAGGCCGTTCACGGTTAGCAGATAGTTTAACATTCCAAATTTGATGTGTACCCTGAGTAAGTTTAGGGTTAATATAGGTATCCCAACTACGAAATGCTAATGGAAGATTAGCGCCGCTTTTTATTATATCATATAATTTAATTTTAGCTGAATCACTGGGGGTTACATGAGGAATTTTCCATGTTATACTCAGCATTTCTAGTCTTAAATTATTACCAGCGTGGGCTGCATCATAAACTTCATTCATATTTTTAGATATCAAAAGTACTAGTTCATGTTTACAGTTTAATATAACTTTCTTAAAATCTTCAGCAAACCCAAGTAAATTTTTTAGTGGAACTGAATATTCAAAATAACTTTGTGAAGTAAAGTCTCCAGATCCAGTCCATCCAGAATTGTAAAGTCTCTTACTCTCCAGTTGATTCAAAGATACATAGTTCTTAATTGAAGAAGTAGTACCAACAAATTTTGTTCTATCAATCTCAACACCATTTATTTCATAACGTATTTCATCCAGAAAATATGCCATACAATTATTTCGTAGTTTTGTAGTAATATTTGTAGTGTCCAGCGTATTATCTTCTTTAACTTTACCAATGACACCATGAAAATTGATAAAACTCTCATGAGGGAGGACATACAAGTCTTGGTTTTGAATTGTAATTCTGATTTCATCATTAGGTTTAAATGATTGTTGATATGGTGAATAAGTATGATACTCTTTTTTTGATATACTTTCATCAGAGTAGGTTTTTTCTCGCACAGATAATACTTCGTTCAGCATCATGATTTCTCTATATTAATATTTTTGTTATTAAACTCGAAGCTTGTATCCCAATGATTTTAGAATCAATTTATTTTTTAATGTTAGCTTATTGCTTTTTTTCCCCTTTGAACCTCTTCGTTTAACTTTTCGAATAGAAGTGGGTTGTGGAATGTAAGTGACAGGTCTTTTATTATATACAATCATTGTATTAGTCTTAAATGAATACGTATTGTAAATTTTTCACCTCGCAAATTTATTAAATCACCGTTTTGATCAGTTATATGTATAGAAAGAGTTCTTATCTCTCTAGTGTTGACTGGTAAATAAATGAGATTATTAGGGGTTACACTCATTTTATAGCCAGGTGGTACATTAATACCAAATTCATATAAAGCATGATCCTGACCACCATCAATATATGTACCACCCACAATATTACACACCAAACGTATTGTATTTATTTTAAAAATGTTTACAGGCTGATCAGAAACATATGTTATCTTTTTATCTGCTTGTAGTATTCTCTTATTAAATCCAAACAAATTTCCAATCGATCTTTTTTTATCAAAATAAATAGGCTGTGTGCTTGTAGTAATATGCACTTTAAGTGTGTTATTATTACTTTCTATCCTGAATGTGTTATCAAGACCATCTGCTAGTAATTGGTTTTTTAAATAATCGTAAATATCTTCTAGTTCATATGACCCTATAGGAATTTCAATGATCTTATCACCAATATGAAATAAGTTATTGCTATCATCGACATTGGGTATAGAATTATACATGTGAAAATCAATGAGTGCACACTCGTATTCACCATTCAGTTCTATTGGTGGAAAAAAATTTGTGTTTAGTATGGGTTCACTGCCATTTAATGTGAGTGTGAATGATCTAACCATTTTGAAATCTAATGATATACTGGGAATAATAACATTCACTCAGCCAATATATCCTATTATATTCTTAATTGATTATGAATTGATTGAAACCCTTTCTATACCGTCCCTTATCTATATCATTATCTTTGCTTATTAGCAGAAACCCATATTTATCCTTCCAACACTTTTGACACATTTTCAGAAATGAATCATAGCTCATATCTGTATTAATGTGGTCTCGGTAAATATGTCGCATATTTAAATCATCTTGTCTAAACATTATTATCATATTTGCGTTATCACGAATAAGGTGTTTCGGGATATGTGTATAGGTTTGACATAAGTAAAATGAATCAATATTATTATGACGACCCATGCAGAAATATGAACGGATATTATTCTGTTTTTCACATGCAACATCATCGAAAATCATAATTGAATTATTTTTAGCTTCGTTGGGTGGTAAAACTGTTTCATTTTCTGAGAAAGTATAGTACCCCATGCCTTTTATCGGTTTCACTAGTTTTTCCAAATATTCGTACTTGGGTTGATACAAACTCTTTGAGAATAGATAAATGTTCTCAAATTTTAAACCGTTTGGACTCTCGATTAAGCCGAGCATTAGATTAGTTTTACCACAGTTGGATGGTCCAACAACAAGTGCTCTTATTGTATTAGGTAAGAGGGGGCTATGACGTGGTAATCTTTGAGACAGTGATTGACTGTCATTACCACTCTCAATGTTTCTAATACAAATGTCTTGTTTTTGTTTTATTAAACGCATTGTCACTCACACACTATACTTCATTCAATGGGAAATACTCATCGATTAAACATCAAATAAAATGGGTAAACGCTTTTATAATTGTTCCAGTCATAATTCAAACTTGAAGCGTGGCGGTGGTATTATAAATAAAATAATTAATGGGCTACCTTTTGAAGCTCATCTACCTGGTTATAATTTTTGTGGTCCTGGTACAAAGTTATCTAAACGTTTGGCACGAGGCGATCGAGGAATAAATAAATTGGACGAGGCTTGTAGAATACACGATATCGCATATTCACAACATAAAGACTTGAGTGAACGACACAAGGCTGATAAAGAGTTGATAAACAGGGCTTGGGAACGTGTAAATGCAAAAGACTCTAGTTTAGGAGAAAAATCATCGGCATATTTTGTTACAAATATAATGAAAGCAAAAAGGAAATTTGGAATGGGTATGAGAAAAAGGAAGAAGGGGAAAAAAAATAATAAGAAAAATAAGAAAAGACGTTGTAAACTGCGAAACAAGAACATTTCACATGTTATCAAATCAGGTATTCGAGCGTTAAAAGAAAAGAAGCCATTAGACTTGATGAATGCAATTAGGGTTGCACGCAAAGCAGTTACCAAATCAATTGGACGTCAGAAAAAAAACATAAAAGTTCCTAGGGTAATTAATGTACCAAAAATTGGTGGCTTTTTACCACTTGTTCCCATTTTAACTGCTCTCAGCGCTGTAGGCAGCCTTGCCTCTGGTAGTGCTGCTATTGCTAAAGCAATCACCAATGCAAACACAGGAAAAAAACAGTTGGAAGAGAGTAAGCGACATAATAAGAAAATGGAGAGTATTCATGTGGGAAATGGCATGTTTCTTAAACCGTATAAAAAAGGTTATGGATTGTATCTTAATCCGTTTAAAGGGGGTGTAGGAAAAGAAAAAAACTACTAGATAAGCTACCCAACAGAGCACTTTCTAATTTTGACATTGAAAAGTTTGCTCGAAAACATATCTCCCATTTTAGAGGTGTATTTATGAGAGATTCACTTCCAAGTTCCCCATGGCTTCGTGAATCGGGTATCGTCAACTTGGACGATTCAACATCAGATGGTACACATTGGGTAGCTTATAATAAAAACGGAAAGAGCATACACTACTTTGATAGTTTTGGGAATTTACAACCGCCCAAAGAAGTTGTGAAATACTTGGGGAAAAATATCAATTATAACTATGTTAGAGAACAAAAACAATTTAATACATTCAACTGTGGGCATCTCTCACTTCATTTTTTACTAACTTTAAAGTCAGAGAACACAAAAGTATGCTGGTCTAGTGGAGAGCAATGAGGGTTGAATGCTCTAGTGGAGGGAGAGCGAGGGTGTGTTCTCAAGAGAGCATATAGCAGGTGCAGTGAAATAAAACGAGAGAATGTGTGATCAAGAATATGAGGGTTGAATGCTCTCTCCCTCTCTGCATTGACATGCTCTAGTGAAGATCTAGTGGAGAGAGAGAGAGCGAGGGTGTGTTCTCAAACGAGTATAGAGCAGGTGCAGAAAACGAAACGAGAGTTCTCTCACTAGCTGTATAAAAACCGGTAGTTGCTACCTGTTTGAGCTCAGTTCTCTATTGCTGTCTAAAAAACTGTTAGCGCTAGCTACAACAACAACAACAATAATACCAGCAACAACAACAGCAACAACAACAACAGCGAAAAAATGACCAACCAGGAACATTTGAATGTACTCAAGGAGTTCAACGGGATGACGTCGAAGCCACTCTTAAGCAAAAGTAAGATGGAGATCGATGTGTGCTACCCAATCGTGAAAGCAACACGCAAGCAGACCAGGATCGGAAAATCATTGGCCCTTGAACTGGATGACTACATTTTGTATTTGCCTGAACGGTATGCAAATATGCCAGATGAAACAATTGAGGTTCTAAAGGACAAGCATTTCACCATAACCAAAGGAAGTAATGATAACATAGTATTAGAATTAAATAAAACTGTTAAACAAAAATTAATAAAATTTAAGAATGTAATTAATGATAACAACAACAACAACAACTAAGAAGAAAAATAAAGTTTAAATTTTTGAAACCTCAAACTCAATTGTTATAAATATTTAAGACATTTACTATTTATCCACAGTACTGAAGAAGTAACATAGAGAAATAGATATCTGAATTCAATAAAATGAATAGGAAAATATTAGATCAGTTGACAAAAACTAGAAATATTCTGAAAAGAAAATTTTCCGAATTGAAGCAAGCAAAAAATGATAACATCTCTCATTTGGAAGAAACTTTTAAACCTATTACAGAACCATTGCATGAACTTGTTAGAGATGTAAAACAAGAGCATGCCAACTATAATAAAATTAAAAAAATAAAGCATGAAAGAATAAATAAAAAGCGAGACTCTTCTATAGATAATTCAACTGTTGATCATGATGATGATGATGATGATGATGATGATGATACTGATAATGATATTTACTATTCTCAATCAAATATAGAAAATAAAGATAGTGATAATGAAGAAGTAAAAGAAGAAGAAGAAGTAGAAAGTGAAGAAATTGAAGAAAGTGAAGAAGATCAAATACCTGATAATATTAATTTAAGTGTAAATAAACTTTTAAATGATAATCTTTTGGATAGGGTTTATGGACCGACAGGGTCTAAATCAAGACTAGAATTGGTTAACAAGCAACTAGAAGTAAAAAACAAAAAAAATTATATTATCAAGTGGGAGTACATGGCCTCTTACATTTGGTTTATACTCTCTAATTTTTCATAGCCACCCTACGAATTACTCTAAAACTGATTTAGTTTCATATAAAGAGGTTTTAGAAGAAACGAGTGTTCATAGAAGAGAACATGATCCAAAAAAACAAATTAAAGGAACTCGTGCATTGAAATTATTAAACCCTTGATATCGTCAACACCAACAACAACAACAACAACAACGACAGCAACTAAACTAAAACCTGTAGCTGTATCTACATCAATTCAAACCAAGAAAGGAGGGGGTGTTGATGGTAGTATGTTTATGAAGTTAAAACAGGTCAAACCAAATTATGTCTATTGGAATAATGTTAACGAATTAGTTGAACGATTACAACTTTTAATAGCTTCACAAGCTGCTGGTAATAACAATCATACCAATGAAATTCTATCAATAGCAGAAGAGTTGCGTGAAGAGAAAATAATATACTAATAAATAGAGTAGTCACCCAGACATTTCAATTAATATTAAAATGTCTATTGACAAGTTTGGTCATTTTTCGAGTAATAGACAATTTTCTTCAATTTGCAAAAGAGAACTTGAAAACCTAACAGGTGTATATCTTGATAATGATGGTCATATAAATGTACAGCAAAAACGAATTAAAAATTCTTCGCTACCGACAAATGATTTTGACTTGACAATAAAAGCGTATGTAGATGGGAAAGTAAATGAATTGAAAGCATTACAGGAGCAAACAATAATTAAGGCTTTTGATCAACGAAATAAACGTATAACAGAAATGGAAGACAGTGTAATCCGTTTACTTAATTTAATGGCAAATCTCGATAAAATTATGAATACAATTATCGAAAAAATAAACAACTTGAATAGATTTGTGAGCAAATATTTAAAAAAACCTGCTGTAAAATCTAGTAATATACAAATAGATGGTGCACTGATTCAGGGTAAAAATGCATATGGTCAAACTCTTGATTATCCAAGTATTATAATAAATGAAAAAGGAGAGGAAGAATATCCAGAAGTTATAATAAAACCTGTCAAAATGTAAAGAAAACTTTAAATATGATATGCAATTGCCACTCACAGTCATATTCAACATGTCACTTGATAGGTTTGGGCATTATTCGAATAAAGTAGAATATTCAAAACACTTTAAGAAAGGTGTGGAAAAATTTCAAGTTTTATTCAATGACTCCTCCGATGGTAATCTGAATGCACAGAAGAAAATATTTAAAAATTGTCTAGCTCCCATAAATGAAAACGATTTGACATCAAAATTATATGTTGATGAAGAACTAAAAAAAGTTATTAGGAATATAACAAATTCAATTACTAAGAAACAGCGTCAACAAAAATATCAGAAAAAAGCATTAGTCTCAGAGATTGAGACAAACATTGTCGAGTTCAACACAAGAATTTCCAACATAGATTCAGTTGTGAAAAAACGAATTGAAGAATTAGATGATATAGAAGAAGATTTTTTTAACTACATTAGCTTTAAGACAACTCTTAAAAGTGAAAGTGAAAGCATAGAAAGAGGTACCCCTTTTTACACATCGTCATCAAAACTAAATTAGAATAGTAGAATTAGTAGTATGAAGAAGTCAACGATTATGACAACAACGAAAATGTTGCCATCAACGAAGCGAGAAATAGTGTATGAACTACATCGAGCATCTGTTAAGAATTTTAAGCGACGTAGAGTAATCGTGAAGGGTATCAACGACTTATGCCAAGCTGATTTAGTTGAAATGGGGGCATACACCTCATCGAATAATGGGTTCCGATATCTTCTAACTGTTATAGATTCTTTTTCAAAATATGCATGGGGTGAAGCATTAAAAACAAAAACAGCTAAAGAAGTAGCACAGGCTATGGAAAAAATATTCAAATCTGGTCGTGGTGCACCAAAAAATTTACAAACTGATAACGGAACTGAATTCTATAATACACATTTCAACGCTATGAAATCAACCACTACTCTACATTCAGTTCCCTAAAGGCATCAATTGTTGAACGGTTTAATAGAACATTGAAAGAACTTATGTGGCGTGAGTTCAGTTTTAATGGAGCATATAAATGGGTTCAAATATACAAACAGCTAATTGATGTATATAATAATCGAAAGCATAGAACCATACAAGAGAAGCCAATTAATGTAACAAAGGGCAATGAAAAAAATACAAACGCTACAGTCAGGTGCTGACTGTATAAGGCCATGGATTATCTTAGTATACCGTAAAAAAAGTTTTTAAATAACAGAATAGAATCGCCTCTCAAATTTTCCACCGATTATCAAAAATAATCAGTACCTAGGGAACACCATGTAGCAGACATGTATGTATGGGCGTCCCACTCGCACAAGAATCATATTGAATTGCAAAGTCATAACAGGCAAAATACGGAAAGAGTGACGGCATTGAATAACGCATTGTTTACTTTTGGCTCGCATCTTTTTGATGCGTGCTAGTAAACTTTAATTATAAATGATAAATATTATTTGTAACTATTATAATTTTATTGCATAACATAGTATGAAAACAAAATAAGGAAAAACTATTTATTATTGAAATTTAATTAAATAATTTAATTTGTTTGTAGCTGCTATATTACAACCCGCTTGACTGCAACTTTTCTTTTAGTTTATTAGAATAAAATAAATAAACAAAATAAAATAATAAATAACTAAACTAATAAATGATAATATTCATTCGCACCCGCATCAACCGGGAGTTGAACACACGCGCACTCACTCACAGTCAATTTAATTTGCCGTCCGCCACTCTAACCACTCGGCCACTACCTCACTCCTTGACCCATCGGCAAAGCTGCATTGTGAACCAATTCTGTTACCATACAATGCAAATAAAAAGTTTAAAATGCTGTGTGTCTGACGCTAGATTCGAACCTCGGTATGCTTGTGTAAATTAGGTCTGCTTAAGTATATATATGTTCAAAGTGAGTTTAATTCGACGTATCATATCTCACTTATTAATAGTCCGATTTAAATGAAATTTTCACATAACGCCCGTGGCAAGGTATTTGTCATGTAAAATATACAACTTTGGTTGTTGGGCTAATATTGTAGTTGTTAAATAGTTATTACTAATTTACAGAGGCGGGAAGGGGCGTGTCCAAATTTTACAAAAACTTTGAGATACTGCAATATATATGTATGTTGTCGCAAAATTTGATGACTCTAGCTCTTATAGTTTCTGAGATCTAGGTGTTCATACAGACAGACAGACGGACAGACGGACAAAAGGTCAGACGGACAGACGGACAGACAGACATGGCTCAATCGACTCGGCTACTGATACAGATTCAGAATATATATAGTTTATGGGGTCGGAGATGCCTCCTTCTGCCTGTTACGCACATTTCCGTTCCGACAAACACAATAGACCATGAATTTTTTGAAATCCATGGCCTAAAAAAATTCTAAAGACAGCATATAACCATATAAAAATATTTATAGACAAAAACTTGCGTCAAGGCGATCTTGTGCGCATAAGTAAATACAAACATGTATTTGAAAAGGGCTATACCCCAAATTGGACAACAGAAATTTTTAGAATTCGGAAAATTCAAAAAACGTATCCAACTACATATTTACTCGATGACCTTAATGGAAACCCTATTGAAGGGGGATTTTATAAGCAAGAGATAAAGAAAACCCGTTTCCCACATACATATCTAGTGGAAAAAGTTTTGAAACGAAAAGGGGATAGAGTCCTAGTGCGTTGGCTGGGTTTCCCCACCTCTCAAGATAGTTGGGTACACAAAAATGAAATTCTATAAATATATACTGTGTCATCTAATATAATATATACCCCACCGCTGTAAACCAACATATACATTAAATTTAAAACAATTTATATTGTATTTTTTTTAAATATTTCTTTAATTTCAAAATTGTCTTTATATTCAACTTATACTAACAACAAATGTTTTATTCTTAATCAAATTTTGTATATACAATATATATATATAAATAACAATTGTTTTATTATTAATCAGATTTTATACATTTTATAAATAAATATTAAACAAAACAATTTTCTAATAAATTCTCTCTTTTTCAATTAAAGTCTATATGTAGGGCCACTTCAGTATAAAATAAATTAACTTCTGAATTCTCTTTTTCTTCCTTATATCTTTTTAATAGGGCTTTCTGTTTAAATGTTTTATTTTCAGCTGTCTCTATCTCTTGAATTTTCTTTTCCCAAACAAAAATGTCAGCATCATACAAGTCTATGTCTTCCAGAGCCTTACGTTTTTGTATTCTATAATGGCCATGTGCCATTGTATTATGTAAATCTGGTTCTATAACTCGTTTATCATCTTTGCTATCAAAAACTATTTTTGAAATTGTACTTGTTTTAAGTACATGATTAACTGATCTGATTAACGACATTGTACCGCTTGTTTTTTTACCAGTATTTAAACATTTTTTATAATCAGCAAAGCCGATTCGCTTAACACAACTTGCCTTAACCCCTTTAGACTTTTTTACTTCTGGAGCACCAGGAACAAGAAATGAATACATTTTTTAACGTAAGCCTACGAATTCACTCATAGGCTTGCCATTCAACTCATCTTTGAAAAACCCTAAGCGTTTCTTGTTAACGCTGCTAAAATTATATTTATTCAAGAGATCTGAGTGATAATCTGATGTATCAAATTTCATTGGAAGATCTTCACGTATATCAGCGTAAAAATCTTCAGTTTTTATCGTGTATATGAAAGAGTCTGTATCCATATAGTTTAGACATACAGACTCTCCAAATTTGGGTTTCATATACTGATAATGAAAATCATACATTTTCCATTTTGAAATATCTAGCACAGCAAACCCTAAATAAATAGGTTTATCATAATAAACATTCAACTTACGCATTTGGAATGTGCAAAAATGATCATTAAAATATTTCACGCTATGGAAATTGCTTTTAGCAATCAATGAGCGTGCACAATCTCTTTTGCGACCAGAGGAATCGGTTGGTGTTGCACTTTCCCATTCAGTAATCAATCTAACATTAACCCTTTTCTCAACGTTTTCCATAGTCTTGCCATAGACTGCGTTATTAAGAAGTTTAAAAAAATCTTTTTCAAACGAATTCTTAGCAATCGTTCTATGAAAAGCATTCAGATCAATGTACGATTGCTGCCAAGGTTTTTGGAAGAATCGTACACCTCTATGAATTTTTTTTAAAATTAACCCATTTTCTAGACACTGTTTTAGTGTCCTATAATGGATAACATAGTTTGACTTATGTTCTAAGTCAGCTATCAACTTTTTAACATGAGAATTGGGAGTGGGTTTTTTATTTTTCGGACAAAACGGAAGATCATTATGATTATTATGAATTGTAAATGGGTATTCTAGATCTACCTCAAGAATATATCCATATTCAGAGTCATCGTCTATATTAAAGACATCAAAGTCTTCTAGAGTATCTAGAGGTAACCACTCGAACCCGCCATATGGTAACGACTGTGACATTGCCCAACCATATAAATTATTAGCGTCTAAATATACCAGATATGAACAATCTTTTGTTTCATCATATTCCGGCAGATATTTATTATTCGCTTTTGTATATTTTTTGGTACATTGCACTAGACCGCCACGTATACCTGATTGAATGAATCTGTACATATCAATATCTGTAAGAAGATCCAATTCAATCTTGGTACTTTTAAACATGGCGTCCCAAGATAACCCTGGAGTTGTGAAAAACTGAGCAGGGTCTAGAGAGTATATGCTAATACATAATTCTCTAAAGTTTTCAAAGATGTCTGCTAATAGCAGAACATCAGTTTTCAAATACAACTCTAAGTAATCTTTTAGAGTTGTACATGAAAACTTGTTCCAGACATCTACTGCATGTGCATAGCTTTCTTCTGAACATTCAGATTCAGTTAAATTAGCTTCTCTAGGTGGTAGAGAAGTTTCTTCAAGTCTATCAACTGAACTTAAATGTTCATAAGGAAAGACACCCTTTTTATGCATCAACTGAAACATTGATTCAGACTCAAACATTTGTCTAGTAGTAGACATTTCTGAATCATCTAGGTTAGACGCTAATTTATCTAACGAAGATGACATGAAACGGAAAGAATCTAGAAAACGAATCTAAAATTCTTTCCATCGGACATTGGAAGAAATTTTGAAACTGAAATATATTGTTCCTTGTTGAGGGACACTACGCTAAGTTGTCCAGGTATATTTGCCAACTCGTTAATAAACAAGTGACAATCATACCTAGTGAAATTATGAAAAAATACTGGTATAAAATTAGGTACTTTATATTTTAAGTTGCAGGTATTGTGTGCAGCACCCCTGAATTTACCAGTAAAATGACAATGATCTCTAACTCTATCTTCTAACAGGGGTGCTGCACATATAAAACAATTGTTGGTCTCCTGAAACTCAAGTTCGTCATCAAAAGACATTTGAATAGGAACATTTTTAGATAAATACCTATCATAAATATTTGTGAGATTTTCAACTAAGCTATCTATAAATGCTGAACTGGCCCTCACAATTGTTTCTAACTTAAAACTACTTAACTCATTCTCATATGCACACTTTATAAGGTATGCATATGAAATAGTAAATGTATATTAATATCTATAAGTTTATCACTCACAGTCTCATTCTTGGGTTGAAAAATAGAAAAAACCACAGTCGCGCTGCACGCGACAGTGGGATACCCTTCGACCTATGTTCCGATGTAGTTTAATTTGTCAAATTCATACAGATATACAAATGCGCATGCTTTTAAATTATTGCCGACAGATGGCGCTCGCGCTTTGCGCTCGCCCGCCTCCCTTGTTAGCTGATACAAGCACTTGGTTTTATGCACATACTTTCTTAAATAAATTCTGTGTTTATTGTCCGATCGGATTGCAATTTCGAGAATACGTAGATATTTTAATGAGCTTAGTATATGTTTAAGTCAGAAAGTTGTATCTTTCATACAGCGCTTACAAATTAAGTTCAAAAATTAAATTATTGATTTGCGGGGGCGGTGGGCGTGGCACCTAACATTTGAAATAAACTTGATCTGCTTCTAGTACACAGGAGTCTTCCTGCCAAATTTCGTAACTCTAGCTTTTATAATAGCTGAGATCTGTGCGTTCACACAGACAGACGGACAGACGGACAGACGGACAGACAGACAGACAGGGCTCAATCGACTCGGCTTGTGATCCTGAGCAAGAATATATATACTTTATGGGGTCTCCGACGCCTCCTTCTGCCTGTTACATACATTTGCACAAAGTTAGTATACCCTTTTTTGACCATTTTCAATGGTCGAAGGGTATAAAAATGGCTTCGAAATCAGCGTAGACGGCGAATGGTAGTATAGTTCTTATAACGAAGAACTGTTTTTTTTCCAGTGGGTAGTTGGCACACCTTCTTGCTGCAGATCTCGTGATGGCGAGTGGCTATTGCCTCACACCTAGAATAGTTCAGACAAATATTGCAGAACCATTGTCTGCACTTGGTAGCTCCAGTCTGCAATGTTACCAATCTATGAAGAAAATATATAAATCAAATTAGTATAATTATAAGTACTAAAATCTATATTTTTTATAAGCACACGCATACATTGGCAACGCCGAGCGCATGTACACATGAACGACGAAGAGCGCAGGCGTACAGGCAAGAGCGCACGCACAAAACACCACGCACACACCCACACATAGCGTAACGCAGAATGCACGCACACGCAGCCGAAGCCAAAAGATACAGAGAGAAGCCGGCGAAAGTGTAGCGGCCGTTGACACGCGCCAAAATCTCGACGGGTCAACGACTGAGAGAGCAGAAGATAGTTAGTTGTGAACCAGAGCTTAGTAGGTCAAGTGCGCGTAGCTCCGCCGTGGAGAAAAGTGAGAGTCAACGACGTCAGCAGCAACAAAAGCCAACAGCAGCGAAGACAACGGCAGAAAAGGCAACGGCAGCGAAGACAACGGCGGCGACAACAACAACGACAACAGAAAGATCAACCGTAACAGCGACGACACCAGCGGGACAACACTTCTGGTGAGCGACGATTAGGGCTGCGACGCAGCGTTAGGATAGAATATTTTATGAAACGGCTACGGTGCTAGGCAGGGTAGTATTATAAGTAAACATTAGGCCAATTTATAGAAAAAAAAAGAAAAATAAAGAAAACATGAACCGAAAGGGCAATCGTTAGCATCGATAACAGTGCCTGTAGAGGCGGGAGACCCAGCGGGAGCACCCCAGAGGAAACGGTCAGTATCTCGGCACCCCAACTGAATCGAGAGTTTGGCGGAAGTGTGGGAGTCGGGCTTTACCACGCCACACTTACGCTCAACTTTCGAAGCAGGCACATGTCAGCGACGTTGGCGGCCCCTGTCTCACAGACCGGCCGTGAATGTCGACTGAGAAGTGCGCGGGGCGCGGAGTACTGACTCGTGGCAAGTGGACTCGGTCTGACCGAGGCATCGTGCACTTATTCCCCTCCCCCGCCCGCCGAGGCCGAAACGCTCCCCTCTCACTACCAAGGGGAACTATTCTCCGTCTCACAGTCTCCGAAAATTTTACAAATAATTTGTAAAAGTAGCTCTGGACAGGACCGAGCGTACCTCAGCCAGAGAGAACTACTTTACAGATGGCGCCCGAGCAGGGACTCTGAGACGCGGGAGGATGGTATCTCCGGTGGCCTAAAGAACCACTACAGGAGTGAGAAAACTGAGTCAGAGCGTCGGTACAACTACCGACGATAGTAAAACAAAAGATTTAGGATAAAAACAGGGGGTACAAGAAAAACAACGCAATGAAAACAGACGAAGGACACAGAACATTTGAGCACGAAAAGATAATCAAGGAGTTGGTTAGGGTGACGCACAGGAGTCGGACGCGACAGGACAGGGCGGATCGTCGTTCTCGCCACGAGAACAACAACAACAAGGGCGTAACGGCGGTCTGCGGGACTCGTGCGTTCGGGCCGCCCGAAAACATAACGGGACCCGAGGCCGAGCATAACGGTTCGGTGCGGTCGGCCAGCGTATATAAGGCCGACCGCCGGCGCAGAGAAGGCACTCAGTCTCCAGCAGCGATCCAGTGAACATCTCCGAGGAACAAAAGGTTATTTTTAAATAAAAATGCTTCGCGACAAGGACAACGAACAAGGATACCCGGCCAGGATTAACAACCAACAGCAAAACAACAAGGATACACGATCTACGATACAACGAGCAAGGATACAACGAACAAGGATACAACGATCAGAGAGGCACGACCAGCAGCAGACAACCAGGATCAACGAGCAAAGATACACGAGCAAGGATACAACGAACAAGGATACAACGATCAGAGAGGCACGACCAGCAGCAGACAACAAGGACCCACGCACAAGATACAACGAGCAAGGATCATAACACGCACAGGATACAACGATCAGAGAGGCACGACCAGCAGCAGACAACAAGGACCCACGCACAAGATACAACGAGCAAGGATCATAACACGCACAGGATACAACGATCAGAGAGGCACGACCAACAGCAGACAACAAGGACACACGCACAGGATACCACCAACAAGGATACCAAGGCTACAAGGATAAACCATGGTAGGCGTACGATGGGTGTCCTTCAGGAGGAAGAACGAGCTCGAAAATTTCGCCGACGAGTTCGGCTTTGAGCGGGAAGGGACCGTCGACGAGCTACGTGCGCGCATGTCTGCCTTCATTGGCAGAAAGGATCATTCTCCAGCCACAATCCACCGCCTCGAATCATTGGAGGCACAGTACGGTACCAGCCCAAGCCCGGATCGTCGACCAATCGGGAGCAATGCCAACACACCAATATCCCAGTCCGAAACAGACCATAAGACACCCAGCCGCACAGTGGAAGAGGCAAAACACGTGCCGGGGAAGCAGACCTTGCAGGTCCCCACTACAAGGGTCACGTGTTCACGTACCAGCGAGCCAGCAGCCGTCCAACATCAGGATCAACTGGAAGGAGCCACATTTGCGCAAACGGCGGATCGCATGAGAAGGTGGGGGATCACCTTCGATGGCACCTCAGACCCGTTGCGATTCATCGAGCGGCTGGAGGAACGAGCAGCGTCTTATCGGATCAACGTCGAACATATGCCCCAAGCGATCCCCGAGCTGCTAGGAGGAACAGCCGAGGATTGGTTTCGGACGAGCGGACTTCAAGGCGAAACCTGGAAGGTCTTCCGGACCGAGTTCCTAGATTTTTCTTGCCGCCTAGGTACTTCCAGCGGCTGGAAGACGAAATCAGGGTACGTTACCAGCGGACGAACGAGGCCTTCAAAACCTACCTTTTGGAGATCCGCCTAATGATGCGCCGGGCCGGATATACCGAGGCCCAGGAGCTGGAGAGGGGCGTACGAAAACATGCTGCCGGAGTATCAGTTATTTGTGAGGAGGACAGACATCAAAACACTACGGGACCTCACCGCCTTTGCCACGAACTACGAAGTAACAAGAGAGCGAGAACGAAGTCGACGACAATGGAGCCCGTATCCAGAACCCGCGCAAGCCAGATCAACCGAACCGAGGATGACTTTGTGGACACCGGCGGTCAGTAAACCTTCACCAGAGCCAGAAACGACAACACCGGGCATAAACACAACACCAGGGGAATCACACCGGATAAATACTCGGGAAGCCTGCCGGAATTGCGGAGTAGCCGGACATTTCGCCAGGGAATGTCGTGGACAACGGGTGCTGTTCTGTTGGACGTGCGGGAAGCAGGCCATCAGGACCATCGACTGCTGTAAGACTCCGTTGCCGGGAAACGGGCGGGGGCCCTCACTGAACCCAGACTCAGTGGGGGTGTCACCACAAGTCCGGCAATAGAAACCCTGCAGTTACGTGACGGCCGCATCAGTGCCAGGATCAGCATCGAAGGACACCTGGTCCTCGCTACTCTCGACACCGGGGCCACAAGGAGTTTTATCGGGGAAAGACTGGCACAAAAGATCCGCAACAACACTAACCAATGCGAAGTGAAGACCTCAGTGTCCTTGGCGGATGGGACTCGAAAGGACCTTACACAGGCACTATGGGTGAATGTCCAACTAGGCAAGACGCGCACTCAGGTGCAAATGCTTGTACTGCCGATCGTGTTAGACGATGTCCTTCTGGGTCTGGACTTTCTGGGGGCCGTTGGCGCAATACTGACCTGCGGAGGAGCAGAACTGCGACTGAGCCCTAAACCAACTAAGAAAGGAAACCAACAGCGCGACGAAAACCAAAACGGCGACAGGAGTACATCAGAAACCCAGCAAAAGGAAAATAAGGATCACAACAAGGATACACTAGTGCACACTGAAGGCAGAACACAACGCGATACAAACAAGGATCATGGCAAGGATACATCAAAACACGGCAAGGACCAAACGCAGCAACACAAGGGTACGTCGAAACACGGCAAAGAACAAACACAGCCACACAAGGGTCATGACAAGGATACATCAAAACGCGGCAAAGAACAAACACAGCAACACAAGGGTCATGACAAGGATACATCAAAACGCGGCAAAGAACAAACACAGCAACACAAGGGTCATGACAAGGATACATCAAAACGCGGCAAAGAACAAACACAGCAACACAAGGGTTATGACAAGGATACATCAAAACGCGGCAAAGAACAAACACAGCAACACAAGGATCAGGGCAAGGATTCATCAAAACACGGCAGGGACCAAACGCAGCCACACAAGGATCATGGCAACGGTACATCAAAACACGGCAAAGAACAAACACCGCAACACAAGGATCAGGGCAAGGATACATCAGACTGCGGCAAAGACCAAACACAGCAACACCAGGATCACGACAAGAATACATCGGAGCACGGCAAGGACCAAACACAACAAAAGAAGACCAGGAATCAGGGCAAGGATGTCCAAGGACACGACAAGAGGAAACCACAGCTCACGGGAAACAAGGATTACGGAGGAGACACAAACACGGAAGCTCTGGGACCCAAAGATAGCCACGCAGTACGAAATAATCCGTTCCGAAAGCGACCCGCGTACAGTAATCTACAGCGAACCGGAGTCGCAACCATCCATTTAACCCTGGAAAATACGAGGCCGCCGAAAGCCGAACCAGGCGCCAGTGAAGACGGCACCACGCTGGACCCCGATGTAGCAGAGTTCCTCGAGACGGAGCTCGCGTTGTTTGAGCATTTGTCGGGATTATCGAATATCACGGAACACGTGATAGTGATGAGGGATGAACGTCCTATTAAACAGCGATACTTCCCGAAGAACCCGGCAATGCTCAAGATAATAAACGCACAAGTCGACGAACTTCTGCGAGACGGGCAAATCGAACCATCCAAGAGCCCCCACAGCGTCCCAATCGTCCTGGTGGGAAAGAAAACAGGCGAGACCCGGATGTGTGTCGACTTCCGCCAACTGAACGCCCGGTCGGTACCCGATGCTTACCCCCTCCCGAGGATTAATTCTATCTTGGAACGACTCCGGGAGGCGAGGTTCATCAGCACCTTGGACCTCAAGAGCGGGTATTGGCAAATTCCTATGGCCGAACGGAGCCGGGAATGTACCGCGTTCACGGTGCCGGGCCGAGGACTATTCCAGTGGAAAGTGATGCCATTTGGGTTGCATTCGGCACCCGCCACTTTCCAAAGAGCCCTGGATCACGTGATCGGCCCAGATATGGAGCCACACGCTTTCGCGTACCTGGACGACATCATCGTCATCGGGAAGACGAGGGACGAACACATGGAAAACCTACGAGAGGTTTTCAGGAGGCTACGAACGGCAAATCTAAAGCTGAATAAGAAGAAATGCCATTTCTTCCAACGACGACTGGTGTTCCTGGGGCACGTGATCACCGAGGAAGGAATACACACCGACCCGGAGAAAGTTGCCGCAGTCCGGAAGCTGCAACCCTCAACCAACACGAAGGAGTTGCGTCGTTGCCTAGGGATCGCCTCCTGGTACCGACGGTTCGTACCAAACTTCGCTACGGTAGTACTCCCGATGTCGCAGTTACTCCGGAAAGGTCACCGCTGGGAATGGAACGCCGAACAACAAACTGCCTTCGAGAGATTAAAAACCCTCCTGACTGAAGCACCTGTACTGGCATGCCCTGACTTTAGCCGTAAATTCGCACTGCAGACGGATGCTAGCGATTACGGCCTAGGGGGAGTCCTTACACAAGATACGGAGGAAGGAGAACGAGTAATTGCGTATGTCAGCCGTAGGCTAATCGCAGCGGAGGAAAACTACTCAGCGACCGAGAAGGAATGCCTCGCCATCGTCTGGGCCATAAGGAAACTCCGATGCTACCTAGAAGGATATCGTTTCGATGTCATTACCGAACACCTCGCTCTCAAATGGTTAAACACGATAGAGAATCCGACTGGTCGTATCGCGCGATGGGCACTGGAACTCCAGCAGTACCAATTCGACATACACTACCGCAGGGGCAAGCAAAACATAGTAGCAGATGCACTCTCACGACAACCTCTAGAAACCTTATGCCAGGCCCGGGAAGGATCAGACGAGTGCTCATGGCTCCGTCGGCGGCGTCAGCAGGTACAGGAAGAACCAGATAAGTACCCCGATTATACGGTTCAAGGGGAGGAATTGTACCGCCACCAGGGGCTTAAATCTGACGAGGAAGAACATATACCCTGGAAACTGTGTGTAAGCACTGAACGCCGACAACGGGTACTGCAGGAATGCCACGACGCTCCCACCGCAGGACATCTAGGCATCCGCAAGACAGCGACCAGGGCTGCCCAGCGTTACTATTGGCCCGGAATGTTCCGAGACGTAGCCAAATACGTAAAAAGGTGTGGCCTCTGCCAACGGTTTAAGACAGAACAGCGCAAACCTGCCGGGAAGATGCTAACGCGGCAAAGCTATCGAAAGGACCTTTCGACACGCTCTGCGCCGACTTCATAGGACCCTTGCCACGGTCCAAACAGGGCAACACTATGTTGCTAGTATTTTTGATTTGGCCACCAAATGGGTCGAACTCGTCCCACTGCGCAAGGCGACAACCGCACTACTGGAAAAGGCGTTTCGGGAAAGGATCCTCAGCCGGTTTGGGGTCCCTCGAACCTTCGTGTGCGACAATGGGACGCAATTCACGAGCCAGGCCTTCAAGACGTTTTGTAAGCGAGCCGGCATAGAACTGCAACACACTGCACCCTACAGTCCGCAACAAAACCCGACCGAACGGGCTAACAGGACAATCAAAACAATGATTTCTCAGTACATCGAGGGACCACAGCACACATGGGACATTTTGCTTCCGGAGATCTCACTGGCCATAAATAGCAGCGTCTCGGACACAACCGGATTTAGCCCAGTATTCCTGGTCATGGGCCGAGAGCCGCGTTTACCCGGAGCCCTCTACGAAGAAGTGACCCCAGGGACGGGAAAAACGAAGTCAATCCAACATCGCGAGCCCGGCAATTACAAGATGTGTTCCAGATCGCCCGGGAAAATGCACAGAAGGCATCCGCAGAGCAAAGCAGGCATTTCAACTTACGACGGCGTGAATGGAAACCGACGATCGGCTCAATCGTACTACTGAAGCAGCATACATTATCGAAGGCCGCCGAGGGATACGCTGCGAAACTCGCGCCAAAGTATGAAGGCCCCTATAAAGTCATAAGGTTCATCTCAACAAACATAGTGAGACTACAACGCGAGGGAAACCAGGAAAGACGTTCCGCCCACATCGCGGACCTGAAACCTTTTAATACGGACGACCCTGAAGACAGCAGCGAGGAACCTAAAACAGGGGAAAAGGGCGAAGAAGAGTTATAAGAATTTAATCTAAGCAGTTAGCAATCAAGCACCGTAGTCTCAGGGCCCATTTATGCAAACAACAGGATGTAAACCAAATTGTATCCTACAGCGGAAAAATGGAGCACTTCGAGGGAATCGAGCGGTGGATAGAAGGACTGCCCCTTTACCTCCCAGAAGGCGATCAACCCGAGGGCCCGGATGCGGGGGCGAACGACGACAACGAGGACGACATCAGCACAGTCGAGTTCCCACACGCACGGCCCATCGCTTGCCCGGAAATCTCATCCACGAGTCACACCCCGCCAGACATCCGCCCGGCTCAAGTCGTGATGTCCAATAAGGAGGGGATATCCTCCACCCAACCCGGTCGGGCGCTCAAGTGGGTGGACCCAAACACGCCCCCGGATGTAGTAAGGCGCCCGCCATGCCCTGAAGCCGAATCCACAGTCGAGGGATGGGAACAGCTCCTCCATTTAAGCCGACAAGAAGTCGAGGAGCTGCTCGGGAACGATCTAGTCGAAATCGCCGATAATTTGCTCACACCCGGAGAGGACTGGGTGGAGGCGCCTTCCTCGTGGCGGATCTACACAGCAGACCGACGTCTCCCGCCCATGCTGCTGGACCAGGTGCGCACGCGACAGGATCAGCGAACACCGTGCCGGTCACGCTTCACCCTGAGGATCGAGGGCATCCAATTCCGCGTGGTCATCGGTCGAGGAGGACTCGTCTCCGTCCTGCAGCACTGGTGAAGTAAGGGGGGTGTGAGGACTCGTATTTCGAGCCCCACAATAACTTTAAGTTAATATTAGTATTAGTTTACCACGAAGGTATTAGTAGTCATAAGTATTACCATGGAGGTGCTTTGTTCCGTAGATCATAATTAGTTATAAGTTAAGCATAGGCATATTACCACGAAGGTAATTAGTTATAAGCTAGGCAATTACCACGAAGGTAATTAATTTAGTGAGCATAGCAAATTGGCCATAGGGCACGCAGCAGGGAGAGAGCACACGCCGCCGAAAACACACAAAGAAGACGCACTCACACAGGCACCCAACCAAAGAGCGCACGCGCCGACACAGGAAACACACAACGAAGAGCGCACGCAACGAAGAGTGCACGCAACGAAGAGCGCATGCACGCATCGACGGCACAGAGTGCACGCAACGAAAGCGCATGCACACACCGACGGCACAGAGCGCACGCAACGAAGAGTGCACGCAACGAAGAGCGCATGCACACACCGACGACACAGAGCGCACGCATCGAAGAGCGCATAACAAAGAGCGCATGCACACCCTGACGGCACAGAGCGCACGCATACGAAGAGCGCACGCATACGAAAAGCACACGCATACATTGGCAACGCCGAGCGCATGTACACATGAACGACGAAGAGCGCAGGCGTACAGGCAAGAGCGCACGCACAAAACACCACGCACACACCCACACATAGCGTAACGCCAGCAAGCCCCCTGCCAGGAGTACCGCCACCCAGACGGAAGCAAAAGCAGCGAAGCGCAGCCAGTTGGAGTCTTCCAAGCCGGTAAAACCCAAAGTGCAGGGACCCATCATGAGCAACTCCTCAACCGTTACCAATCCCACCGCGGCGCAAACCACAGTCAAGGAGCCAGTTAGCTACGCGTCCGTCACCAAGGACGACAGCAGGGAAGGAGAATGGTCGAAGGTCAAGCCCAAGCTCCCGCGTAAAAAACCGGAGGCGTTTATATTAAAAAAAACGGGTGAGTCTACATACGCAGATATGCTCCGAAAAATGAAAACGGACCCGAACCTCTGCGAATTCGGCAAGCACGTCCATAAGATAAGAAGGACGCAACAGGGAGAGCTACTGCTGGAAGTGGAGGGGAAAGCTGCATCAAGCATTCCCAAATTTCGAAGTGAGCTTGAAGCGACGCTCAAGGATATGGCTTCTGTACGCACCGGGGCGCAGAGAACAGCGCTAATCTGCAGCGGACTAGACGAGTCAACAACACCAGAGGAATTACTCAGCTCACTGATCGCACAATTCCCGGACATCGTCCTAAAGCCTGAGGATGTGAAAAGCCTACGCAGGATGAGGGACGGAACGCAGATAGCGTCTGTGCTGATGAGTGCGAACGATGCCATTGCGGTCATCAAGATGGGCGTTATAACCGTGGGATGGTCACGGTGCCGCATCATACAGGATGTTCGGCCTACCAAGTGCTACAGATGCCTGGGCTTCGGCCACCGTGCTGCCAGCTGCAAAGCGCCCGATCGCTCAGACTGCTGTCTGAGATGCGGAGAGCAAGGCCATAAGGCAAAGGGCTGCAATGCATCGCATCAACTTTGCAGCATCAACGTCGACAGAAACCATATGACGGGCTGCTTTACGTGTCCCACCTACAAGGCGTGTATAAAGGGAGCCAAGAGCCAGCACAATGGATCAAATTAAAGTCATTCAGCTTAATGTGAACCATTGCGCTGCCGCTCAGAGCCTCTTGGCCCAGACAGCGGTGGATCGCGAAACTGATGTAATGCTCTTAAGCGAACCCTACCTCTCGAGAGACGGAAACCCGGCGATGATACTGGATGAGTCGGGCAAGGCGGCCATTAAGTGTTGCAGTACGCTCTATGTGCAGGAATGGGCAACCTCACAAATGCGTGGCATTGCATATGCGAAGGTCAAGGGGGTGCATATATACAGCTGCTATGCTCCTCCGAGTGACAGTTTGGACCAGTTCGAAGTGATACTGGACACGCTAGTTAGTCATGCTAGAGGACGCAGGCCGACAGTCATAGCCGGTGACTTCAATGCCTGGGCAACGGAATGGGGAAGTCGAGTCTCCAACCCCAGAGGGCGTGCAGTTATCGACGCCATGATCTTACTTGACCTGGTCCTGCTGAATGACGGACGCAAGCCCACATTCAACAACGACAGGGGCTCGTCCTTTATTGATATCACTTTTGTCAGTAAAGGGCTAGTGGCAAATGCAAGTTGGATGGTGCATGACGAGATTACGCTGAGTGACCATACTCTGATCACTTTCTGCATCCGTCCGCTGGCCACGATACATCACCAGGAGAAAAGAGCACCCCGTCAAGCGTGGGATGTTAAAAAGCTCGACTACGACATGCTATCGTACCAAACGGAAGCCCTTCAAATTACAAACGGACAGGCGGAGACAATGGCGGATGAGCTAACGAAGCTCCTAGTAGCAACGTGCGATGCAACAATGCCAAGAAAGAAGAAGGCCAAACGTAAGCCTCCTGTTTACTGGTGGAGTTCATCCCTACACCATCTACGGACAGAATGCTTGAAAGCAAGAAGACGTGCGCAACAAGCCAGAGGAACCCCCTATCATGCAGAGCTTTTGGAATTATTCAAAGATAAACGCACCGAATTCAAACACGGGATAGCGGCTGCCAAAGCGAGTGCCTTTAAGGACCTGCTGGAGAGCGTGGACGACGACCCTTGGGGCCTAGCTTACAAGCTCGTAAGCAAAAAGCTGAGCAGGAGGGAAAGTTCTCCTGACGAACCAGACCTACTGTCCAGCATTGTGTCTGAACTCTTCCCTAGGCAGACCACCTTATGGCAATCAATAGAAGAATCCCCTGTTTCTCCTTTCCCGGAGGTCACCGTGAGCGAAGTTGTTGAGGCAGCTAACAGGATCAAGCCCAACAAGGCTCCAGGCCTGGATGGTATCCCGGGTGCGATCATTAAGGCAGCGGCGCTGGCTAGACCTGAGATCTTCAGGGACACATTCCAGCAGTGCCTACTAGACGGAGTGTTCCCAAAGCGGTGGAAAGGCCAAAAACTGGTCCTGCTGCCAAAAGGGAAAGGATCAGCCCATCCTGCAGGCAACTACCGCCCTCTTTGCCTCTTGGACATACTGGGTATTCGAACGCATCCTGTATGCTCGGATAGAGAGAATAACCGAGAGCCCGAACGGCCTAGGGAGGCAACAGTACGGATTCCGAAAGGGAAGAAGCACGCTAGACGCGCTCTCCTCGGTGGTGAACATTGCGAGGAACGCTCTCAAAGGCGACAGATGGTTAGGAGGCAGGAAGGAGTACTGCGCAGTAGTCACCCTGGACGTGAAGAACGCCTTCAACACAGCAAGGTGGCCGGTAATCCTCAGCGCAATGAGGAATATGGGCATCCCAGAGTACTTAAGGATTGCTGTAGGCAGCTACCTTAGGGACCGTATCCTTTGCTACGACACGGCAGCTGGTCCGAGAAAATATGGAGTCACGTCTGGTGTTCCACAAGGATCGGTGCTTGGTCCGATCCTGTGGAACATTATGTACAACGGGATCTTGGGCATCTGCAAACCAGAAGGAGCTGAGCTACATTGTTTTGCGGATGACGTGGCTATCACTGTAGTCGCTAAAACATTGACTGACCTTCAGGACAAGTGCAATGCAACGATCAGATTGACCATCGCCTGGCTCGAGAAGGTCGGCCTTAAAATCGCAGCGCACAAGACTGAGGCTGTTCTCTTGAGCAGTAGAAAAGCCGTGGAAAGCATTCAGGTCTCTGTGTGTGGCATACAAGTGGTTTCAGCTGCATCACTGAAATACCTAGGTGTCCAGATAGACCACAGACTCACATTCAAGGAGCATGTAAGGTATGCAAGCAGAAAGGCATCACTCACGTCCGCGGCTTTATCAAGACTCATGCCCAATGTGGGAGGACCCAGAATGCCTGCGAGGAAGCTGCTGGCGGCAGTGTCAAAGTCCACCTTATTATATGTCGCGCCAATCTGGAGCAGTGCCACCAACAAGCGATCATACACCAAAGGTGCACAATCGGTGGTAAGGACTATGGCCCTTAGGCTCATTAGAGGGTTCCGGACGATTTCTGAGGATGCAGCCCTAGTCCTGGCAGGCATGCCGCCAGTTGACCTGGAGATCAAGGCTCTTGGCATGACAAGACAGGGCATTACCCGGGAAGAGGCCCTCGAGTGGCTGATTGGAGAATGGCAGGCCAGATGGCATTCGTCCGAGCGTGGTAGATGGACGTACCAGCTCGTCCCTGACCTATCGGCATGGGCAAAGTGCCAGCATAAAGTTTCTGACTACCACCTGACCCGATTACTCACGGATCATGGCTGTTTCCGAGCCTATCTTTTCCGGTTCAAACACGTAGAGTTACCCCTGTGCCTCTTCTGCTCAGACGCGCTAGAAACAGCAGAACACGTCCTGCTGCACTGTTCAAGGTTCCACGCAGAAAGAGAACATCTGGCGGCACTGTCCGCAGACCCTCTCAGTCCAAGAGGCTTTTTTGGCAAGCATGCTGGCGGACAAAGGAGCATGGGACATAGGGCATCGCACCATAATTGATATTATGAAGCGGGTCCGAACGGATGAGATGGCCCACAGAACTGGAGACTGAACGAGACGGCGTATTCCCGTGGGGTGGCGGGCCTAGAATACTACCTCAGCCAGCTCGGCTTGTCGTAAAAGGCGACTAAAGAGCGGAAGGACGTGCGCCCCTAGGCCAATATTTAAGGAAGGGAATGCGAATGGCTTCACATCCTGCTCACTGAAGTCATACCTTGACTGGCAGTCCCGGTGATCATGTAAAGGACTGATGAGCATACGGAGGTTTTTGTTTTAATACGTAGGCATAACTCTATTTGGAGAGTTATGAATCGTGCATGCCACCTACGGACGGTAGGTGGTATCTTTAGAAGATTTTAATTTTCCTACCGTAATGCGCTACAAAAAAAAAAAAAAAATAAGCGTAACGCAGAATGCACGCACACGCAGCCGAAGCCAAAAGATACAGAGAGAAGCCGGCGACAAGTGTAGCGGCCGTTGACACGCGCCAAAATCTCGACGGGTCAACGACTGAGAGAGCAGAAGATAGTTAGTTGTGAACCAGAGCTTAGTAGGTCAAGTGCGCGTAGCTCCGCCGTGGAGAAAAGTGAGAGTCAACGACGTCAGCAGCAACAAAAGCCAACAGCAGCGAAGACGACGGCAGAAAAGGCAACGGCAGCGAAGACAACGGCGGCGACAACAACAACGACAACAGAAAGATCAACCGTAACAGCGACGACACCAGCGGGACAACACTTCTGGTGAGCGACGATTAGGGCTGCGACGCAGCGTTAGGATAGAATATTTTATGAAACGGCTACGGTGCTAGGCAGGGTAGTATTATAAGTAAACATTAGGCCAATTTATAGAAAAAAAAAGAAAAATAAAGAAAACATGAACCGAAAGGGCAATCGTTAGCATCGATAACAGTGCCTGTAGAGGCGGGAGACCCAGCGGGAGCACCCCAGAGGAAACGGTCAGTATCTCGGCACCCCAACTGAATCGAGAGTTTGGCGGAAGTGTGGGAGTCGGGCTTTACCACGCCACACTTACGCTCAACTTTCGAAGCAGGCACATGTCAGCGACGTTGGCGGCCCCTGTCTCACAGACCGGCCGTGAATGTCGACTGAGAAGTGCGCGGGGCGCGGAGTACTGACTCGTGGCAAGTGGACTTGGTCTGACCGAGGCATCATGCACTTATTCCCCTCCCCCGCCCACCGAGGCCGAAACGCTCCCCTCTCACTACCAAGGGGAACTATTCTCCGTCTCACAGTCTCGGCAAATTTTACAAATAATTTGTAAAAGTAGCTCTGGACAGGACCGAGCGTACCTCAGCCAGAAGGAACTACTTTACAAGATTTTACTTCGTCATGTCGCAAAAGAGCCAGAGCCGATGGCTTGTTTGCAGAGTTGTTTAAGGCTGATAAGATTCATGCAGCGTCCTTTGTCCAGTACTAAAGAGGAGTGATCAGGCGATTTGTACTAATTAACGGGAAATTAACAGATCCTTCTATAACACTAAATCCTCGATCCCAACAAAGTTTGAGGTTTCAGACAAGATCGTGTGACCCTTTTAAACTGGAAGCGGAATGCTGAAATACATCGTAATGGCACTATTTTTTATAAAAGTCTCCAGCTCTTTGCATACGCCGATGTTACCGACATCATTGGATGTTGCAAATGAGATGTTATTGCTGAATTTTCCGCCATCATAATAGAGTCAGCAAAACTAGGTTTGGACGTACCTATGTGTCGATACAAACTAAGCAAGGTTTCTAGTTTAGTTCTCTATCTTGTCTGACTTGCGTTCGAAGTTAACTTCCTCAAGTTGTTTAGTTCCGAGCAGGTTATAATTTTTATAAAAATAAACAAAATAAAAGTTATAAACTAATTTTTTAATTTATAAATCATTTTTAATTATATTTGATTTTTAAAACTTTGAAAATTATTTCCGACAGATGGCGCTCGCGCTTCGCGCTCGCCCGCCTTCCTTATTAGCTGACACAAGCACTTGGTTTTATGCTAATACTTTCTTAAATAACTTCTGTCTTTATTGTCCGATCAGATTGCAATTTCGAGTATACGTAGATATTTTAATGAGCTTAATATATGTTAAAGTCAGAAAGTTGTAACTTTAATACAGAGCTTACAAATTAAGTTCAAAAATTAAATTATTGATTTGCGGGGGCGGTGGGCGTGGCACCCAACATTTGAAATAAACTTGATCTGCGCCGAGTATATAGGAACCTTCATTCCAAATTTGGTGTCTCTAGCACTTATAATAGCTGAGATCTGTGTGTTCATCTGGTCAGACGGACATCCGGACATCCGGACAGACAGACGGACATGGCTCAATCGACTCGGCTTGTGATCCTGAGCAAGAATATATATACTTTATGGGGTCTGCCACGCCTCCTTCTGCCTGTTACATACATTTGCACAAAGTTAGTATACCCTTTTTTGACCATTTTCAATGGTCGAAGGGTATAAAAAATCATAAACCGAGATCATTATACCCTTCGACCATTGAAAATGGTCAAAAAAGGGTATACTAATTTTGTGCAAATGTATGAAACAGGCAGAAGGAGGCGTCGGAGACCCCATAAAGTATATAGATTCTTGCTCAGGATCACAAGCCGAGTCGATTGAGCCCTGTCTGTCTGTCTGTCCGTCTGTCCGTCTGTCTGTGTGAACGCACAGATCTCAGCTATTATAAAAGCTAGAGTTACCAAACTTGGCAGGAAGACTCCTGTGTACTATAAGCAGATCAAGTTTATTTCAAATGTTAGGTGCCACGCCCACCGCCCCCGCAAATCAATAATTTAATTTTTGAACTTAATTTGTAAGCGCTGTATTAAAGATACAACTTTCTGACTTAAACATATACTAAGCTCATTAAAATATCTACGTATTCTCGAAATTGCAATCCGATCGGACAATAAACACAGAAGTTATTTAAGAAAGTATGTGCATAAAACCAAGTGCTTTTATCATCTAACAAGGGAGGCGGGCGAGCGCAAAGCTCGAGCGCCATCTGTCGGCAATAATTTAAAAGCATGCGCATTTGAATATGTGTATGAATTTAACAAATTAAACTACATCGGAACAAAGGTCGAAGGGTATCCCACTGTCGCGTGCAGGGTCACAGGATCTTGTCTGAAACCTCGAACTTTGTTGGGATCCAGGATTTAGTGTTATACAAGGATCTGTTAATTTCCCGTTAATTAGTATAAATCGCCTGATCACTCCTCTTTAGTACTGGACAAAGGACGCTGCATGAATCTTATCAGCCTTAAACAACTCTGCAAACAAGCCATCGGCTCTGGCTCTTTTGCGACATGACGAAGTAAAATCTTTAGGTATAATCTTTGAATATATTAAATTATTTTTAGAAATTTATAAAGATTTTATTTTTGCCATGAAAATACAAAAAATGTTAAGTTTTCATTCATCGTCCCAGTTGATTACAGACCGTGCAAAGTGGTTTTCACGTGTGTCAATATGACGCATCAATTTGTCATGATTTTCATACTTGACATTAACATGGTAAGTTAAGCGAAAGAATTCCTGGCGACGGAACAGAGCAATTAGGTAAATGCAAGTCATGCCAGTAAGATCGTTCTCGGGTATCAAATCAATTTCCGGCGGCGAGCACTCAATTTCGAATGCATAACATCCTTCAGTAACAGGTCGAATAAAGATACTGTCCAAATCCTGGTTATATTCGTCGTCCAAAGAACAACCCACATATACAACCTTGAACTCTACTTTATGCTCCAAATGTTCATAGCATGTGTATTCAACCTTGAACTTGTATGGAGAGGCGAAGCTGGCCGGATTTGTATCGAGAACTAAAACCTTAGTTACCACTACTTTATCCATATTAGTAATTGGAAAAATTGTTAAATATCAAATACAAAAGTACGAAAGAGAATATTTTTTTTTTTTACTTTTTCTAATGATTTTCGGTTGAGTTTTTAATAGACTATGATGAAAATAATAACTTGTAGTCTAGCCCTTAGCCGTGTGTGTGACAGAAAAACTCAAGCTACCTTGGATTCGAAAAATTTGAGAGAAAATATAGTAAGCAAATATAATCAAGTTAATAATAGAGGCTAAGAACTAGGAACCAGCGACCGTAAATAATAATTATAAGATTTAAAAAATCAAAGCTCTTAAAAGTCTCTAAAAAATGTGGGGAAAAATCGTACCGTGCTAGTTTTTATCGGCGAAAACAAAAACCGCGTTATCTTTTTTTCCAATTTTTAATTTAAAAATTGTTTTACAATTTTTATATTTGATTTTTAAAAATGAAAATCAATTTTTAACTTTTATATTTGATTTTTAAAATAAAAATGAAAAATCAGAAATTAAAATCAAATTGAAATTGCTTATAAAATGAGCTAGATAATATATCGACTTTTCGAAGTGTAGTGTCTTGCACGCTTGTTTATTCATGACTAATCTTAATTCGCTTTACATATTATTCTTATGTTCATACATGTGAATCGTTCTCTTGATCTAGTTCTGTATCTGCTCGTTTATCGATGATTGGTAACATCGATGAAACGATATCCAACACGTCATCACTTAAGCTTTTATTACAATTATTTATATTTCATTTAGGATGAGCGTTGGTGTGCTTATTTTATTCTTATATTTATGCATTTCATTTAAGTACAATGTTTTTTTTCTACTTTACCATCTTTACGTGGTCTTAATTTCATTTTGCTTTCTCTACAATGTTCAAAAAACATTTAACTTTTATATTTGATTTTTAAAATAAAAATGAAAAATCAGAAATAAAAATCAAATTGAAATTTCTTATAAAACGAGCTAGATAATATATCAGCTTTTCAAAGCGTTGTCGCTATTAATCTTGAAGTTTTTACGAGTTGATCGACTGCAAGTCTGTCTGATGAGGAGGTTCTTGTGTATGATATATATTTTGTCCTTAAACTTAGGTCGCTAATAAGTCTAAAACATTGTCTAAACAAGTTAATTCATATACATATATATATTATATTTATATAAACTGGTAGGTACTGCAGCGTAGATCATATATATTTACCAATATATTATAAAAACCAGTAAGAAAAGCAACAGTTGCGCCGCACGCGACAGTGTGATACCCTTCGACCCATGATCTAGTGTAGTTAATTTGTTAAATTCATACACATACACATAGGCACATGCTTGAAAATTATTCCCGACAGATGGCGCTCGCGCTTCGCGCTCGCCCGTCTCCCTTGTTAGCTGACACAAGTACTTGGTTTTATGCACATACTTTCTTAAATAACTTCTGTGTTTACTGTCCGATTGGATTGTAATTTAGCGAATACGAAGATATTTAACTTAGCTTAGGATATGGCTCAATCGACTCGGCTAGTGATCCTGAGCAAGAATATATACCTATACTTTATGCGGTCTGCCACGCCACCTTCTGCCTGTTACATACATTTGCACAGAGTTAGTATACCCTTTTTTGACCATTTTCAATGGTCGAAGGGTATAATCAAATTGAAATCAAAAATCATAAACCGAGATCATTTTTATAATATATTGGTAAATATATATGATCTACACTGCAGTTCCTATCAGTTTATATAAATGTATATATGTATATGAATTTACTTGTTTATACAATGTTTTAGACTAATTAGCGACCTAAGTTTAAGGACAAAATATATCTAATACACAAGAACCTCCTCATCAGGCAGACTTGCAGTCGATCAACTCGTAAAAACTTCAAGATTAATAGCGACATGCTTCGAAAAGCCGATATATTATCTAGCTCGTTTTATAAGCAATTTCAATTTGATTTTTATTTCTGATTTTTCATTTTCATTTTAAAAGTCAAATATAAAAGTTAAAAATTGATTTTCATTTTTAAAAATCAAATATAAAAATTGAAAAACAATTTTTAAATTAAAAATTGGAAAAAAAAGATAACGCGGTTTTTGTTTTCGCCGATAAAAACTAGCACGGTACGATTTTTCCCCACATTTTTTAGAGACTTTTAAGAGCTTTGATTTTTTAAATCTTATAATTATTATTTACGGTCGCTGGTTCCGAGTTCTTAGCCTCTATTATTAACTTGATTATATTTGCTTACTATATTTTCTCTCAAATTTTTCGAATCCAAGGTACCTTGCCTTTTTCTGTCACACACACGGCTAAGGGCTAGACTACAAGTTATTATTTTCATCATAGTCTATTAAAAACTCAACCGAAAATCATTAGAAAAAGTAAAAAAAAAAAATATTCTCTTTCGTACTTTTGTATTTGATATTTAACAATTTTTCCAATTACTAATATGGATAAAGTAGTGGTAACTAAGGTTTTAGTTCTCGATACAAATCCGGCCAGCTCCGCCTCTCCATACAAGTTCAAGGTTGAATACACATGCTTTGAACATTTGGAGCATAAAGTAGAGTTCAAGGTTGTATATGTGGGTTGCTCTTTGGACGACGAATATAACCAGGATTTGGACAGTATCTTTATTCGACCTGTTACTGAAGGATGTTATGCATTCGAAATTGAGTGCTCGCCGCCGGAAATTGATTTAATACCCGAGAACGATCTTACTGGCATGACTTGCATTTACCTAATTGCTCTGTTCCGTCGCCAGGAATTCTTTCGCTTAACTTACCATGTTAATGTCAAGTATGAAAATCATGACAAATTGATGCGTCATATTGACACACGTGAAAAGCACTTTGCACGGTCTGTAATCAACTGGGACGATGAATGAAAACTTAAAATTTTTTGTATTTTCATGGCAAAAATAAAATCTTTATAAATTTCTAAAAATAATTTAATATATTCAAAGATTATACCTAAAGATTTTACTTCGTCATGTCGCAAAAGAGCCAGAGCCGATGGCTTGTTTGCAGAGTTGTTTAAAGCTAATAAGATTCATGCAGCGTCCTTTGTCCAGTACTAAAGTGGAGTGATCAGGCGATTTGTACTAATTAACGGGAAATTAACAGATCCTTGTATAACACTAAATCCTCGATCCCAACAAAGTTTGAGGTTTCAGACAAGATCCTGTGACCCTTTTAATTTGGAAGCGGAATGCTGAAATACATCGAAATGGCACTATTTTTTATAAAAGTCTCCAGCTCTTTGCATACGCCGATGTTACCGACATCATTGGATGTTGCAAATGAGATGTTATTGCTGAATTTTCCGCGATCAAAATAGAGTCAGCAAAACTAGGTTTGGACGTACCTATGTGTCGATACAAACTAAGCAAGGTTTCTAGTTTAGTTCTCTATCTTGGCTGACTTGCGTTCGAAGTTAACTTCCTCAAGTTGTTTAGTTCCGAGCAGGGACCGTAACGGTTACAATTTTTATAAAAATAAACAAAATAAAAGTTATAAACTAATTTTTTAATTTATAAATCATTTTTAATTATATTTGATTTTTAAAACTTTGAAAATTATTTCCGACAGATGGCGCTCGCGCTTCGCGCTCGCCCGCCTTCCTTATTAGCTGACACAAGCACTTGGTTTTATGCTAATACTTTCTTAAATAACTTCTGTGTTTATTGTCCGATCAGATTGCAATTTCGAGAATACGTAGATATTTTAATGAGCTTAATATATGTTAAAGTCAGAAAGTTGTATCTTTAATACAGAGCTTACAAATTAAGTTCAAAAATGAAATTATTGATTTGCGGGGGCGGTGGGCGTGGCACCCAACATTTGAAATAAACTTGATCTGCGCCGAGTATATAGGAACCTTCATTCCAAATTTGGTGTCTCTAGCGTTTATAATAGCTGAGATCTGTGTTCATCTGGTCAGACGGACATCCGGACAGACAGACGGACATGGCTCAATCGACTCGGCTAGTGATCCTGAGCAAGAATATATAAACTTTATGGGGTCTGCCACGCCTCCTTCTGCCTGTTACATACATTTGCACAAAGTTAGTATACCCTTTTTTGACCATTTTCAATGGTCGAAGGGTATAAAAAATCATAAACCGAGATCATTATACCCTTCGACCATTGAAAATGGTCAAAAAAGGGTATACTAACTTTGTGCAAATGTATGTAACAGGCAGAAGGAGGCGTGGCAGACCCCATAAAGTATATATATTCTTGCTCAGGATCACAAGCCGAGTCGATTGAGCCATGTCTGTCTGTCTGTCCGGATGTATGGATGACCAGATGAACACACAGATCTCAGCTATTATAAGAGCTAGAGTTACCAAATTTGGCATGAACATTTCTGTGTAGCCGGCGCAGATCAAGTTTATTTCAAATGTTGGGTGCCACGCCCACCGCCCCCGCAAATTGATAATTTAATTTTTGAACTCAATTTATAAGCGCTGTATTAAAGATACAACTTTCTGACTTAAACATATACAAAGCTCATTAAAATATCTACGTATTCTCGAAATGTAATCCGATCGGTAAATAAAGACAGAAGTTATTTAAGAAAGTATGTGCATAAAACCAAGCGCTTGTGTAAGCTAACAAGGGAGGCGGGCGAGCGCGAAGCGCGAGCGCCATCTGTCGAGAATAATTTCAAAGTATGTGCATATGTATATATCTACATACATAGGAACATAGGTCGAAGGGTATCCCACTGTCGCGTGCCGCGCGACTGTTGCTTTTCTTACTGGTTATTATACAAATAAGAAATAAAAATCAAATTGAAATCAAAAATCATAAACCGAGATCATTATACCCTTCGACCATTGAAAATGGTCAAAAAAGGGTATACTAACTTTGTGCAAATGTATGTAACAGGCAGAAAGTGGCGTGGCAGACCGCATAAAGTATATATATTCTTGCTCAGGATCACTAGCCGAGTCGATTGAGCCATATCCTAAGCTAAGTTAAATATCTTCGTATTCGCTAAATTACAATCCAATCGGACAGTAAACACAGAAGTTATTTAAGAAAGTATGTGCATAAAACCAACTACTTGTGTCAGCTAACAAGGGAGACGGGCGAGCGCGAAGCGCGAGCGCCATCTGTCGGGAATAATTTTCAAGCATGTGCCTATGTGTATGTGTATGAATTTAACAAATTAACTACACTAGATCATGGGTCGAAGGGTATCACACTGTCGCGTGCGGCGCAACTGTTGCTTTTCTTACTGGTTTTTATAATATATTGGTAAATATATATGATCTACGCTGCAGTACCTACCAGTTTATATAAATATAATATATATATGTATATGAATTAACTTGTTTAGACAATGTTTTAGACTTATTAGCGACCTAAGTTTAAGGACAAAATATATATCATACACAAGAACCTCCTCATCAGACAGACTTGCAGTCGATCAACTCGTAAAAGCTTCAAGATTAATAGCGACATGCTTTGAAAAGCCGATATATTATCTAGCTCTTTTTATAAGAAATTTCAATTTGATTTTTATTTCTGATTTTTCATTTTTATTTTAAAAATCAAATATAAAAGTTAAATGTTTTTTGAACATTGTAGAGAAAGCAAAATGAAATTAAGACCACGTAAAGATGGTAAAGTAGAAAAAAAACATTGTACTTAAATGAAATGCATAAATAAAAGAATAAAATAAGCACACCAACGCTCATCCTAAATGAAATATAGATAATTGTAATAAAAGCTTAAGTGATGCGTGTTGGATATCGTTTCATCGATGTTACCAATCATCGATAAACGAGCAGATACAGAACTAGATCAAGAGAACGATTCACATGTATGAACATAAGAATAATATGTAAAGCGAATTAAGATTAGTCATGAATAAACAAGCGTGCAAGACACTACACTTCGAAAAGTCGATATATTATCTAGCTCGTTTTATAAGCAATTTCAATTTGATTTTAATTTCTGATTTTTCATTTTTATTTTAAAAATCAAATATAAAAGTTAAAAATTGATTTTCATTTTTAAAAATCAAATATAAAAATTGTAAAACAATTTTTAAATTAAAAATTGGAAAAAAAGATAACGCGGTTTTTGTTTTCGCCGATAAAAACTAGCACGGTACGATTTTTCCCCACATTTTTTAGAGACTTTTAAGAGCTTTGATTTTTTAAATCTTATAATTATTATTTACGGTCGCTGGTTCCGAGTTCATAGCCTCTATTATTAACTTGATTATATTTGCTTACTATATTTTCCTCAAATTTTTCGAATCCAAGGTACCTTGCCTTTTCTCGGTCACACACACGGCTAAGGGCTAGACTACAAGTTATTATTTTCATCATAGTCTATTAAAAACTCAACCGAAAATCATTAGAAAAAGTAAAAAAAAAAAATATTCTCTTTCGTACTTTTGTATTTGATATTTAACAATTTTTCCAATTACTAATATGGATAAAGTAGTGGTAACTAAGGTTTTAGTTCTCGATACAAATCCGGCCAGCTTCGCCTCTCCATACAAGTTCAAGGTTGAATACACATGCTATGAACATTTGGAGCATAAAAGTAGAGTTCAAGGTTGTATATGTGGGTTGTTCTTTGGACGACGAATATAACCAGGATTTGGACAGTATCTTTATTCGACCTGTCACTGAAGGATGTTATGCATT
>JAEIFS010000659.1:0-50145 GCA_018904165.1 Zaprionus camerounensis
GGAGTTGTATAGTAAGACCTTATATTCTAGTCTTAGGGGAGAGCGTATACTAAGAAGCCAATGTAGACTATTGGCCTTTAGTTTGAGGTGTGTTCGTTTTGCCTCGATGTGTCTACGCCAAGTGAGTCGTCTGTCAAGATAAATACCTAGATACGTAACTTCATTTGATTTTGGAATAACAGTGTTATTTAGTATGAGCGAAGGGCAATCTTGTATGTTGAGGGTAAAAGTTACGTGTTTACATTTCTGTTCATTGACTTTCATTCTCCAGTCAGAAAGCTATTTCCCAATATGTAGAGAGCAAGTTGTGCAGTAGCTTGCCGTGGACATTTAGAGCGGCTCAGGATTGCAGTGTCATCGGCAAATGTAGATATTGTTAGCTGCCTCGATGTTGGTATATCGGCTGTATATAGTAGATATAGTGTTGTTTGCTTCTATGATGTGGTCCTCAGACGTAACAGTGCCGCATCTAACTGAGAACACTCTATTGTGCAGGTACGACTTTAAAAACTTATGGGTGCATTCAGGGAGTGTTGACTGAATTTTATGCATTAGGCCATCTAACCAGACTCTGTCAAATGCTTGGGCCACGTCGAGAACAATGGCAGTGCAGTACTCTCTCTTTTCGAATGCAGTTCGAATTTCAGATGTGATTCAATAGACTTGTTCGATTGTTCCATGTTTCTCCTCCGTATTTTGTTAAAAGTTCGGAGATAGGGTATAACAAAGGTCAGCAGACATTTTTCGAAGAGTTTTGACATACATGGTAGTAAACTTATAGGTCTGTATGATGATGGTACTGTATGATCCTTTCCCGGTTTCGGTATCATAATGATGATCGACTTTTTCCATAACGAAGGGAAGTGACCAATTCTATTTATTGCATTGAAGAGCTGGCAGATAGTTTGGACGGCACAAAATGGAAGTTCAATGATCATCTTAGGAGTTATTAGATCACTGCCGGGGCGCTTATTAGGTTTTAATTCCTTCATGATTTTGGCAATTCTAGTTGGTTGAAATTTTTTTGGATCCTGTGTCGTTTGGCTTACAACTGTTTGCTCTTGTAATACGAAATTATTCGTTGCTGGGTTTGGTTGAAACACGTTTTGAAGGTGCTCCGCGAAAGTAGAAGCTCTATTTTTATCGCTGCGGACCCATTCACCTGCAGAATTTTTTATTGGCACAGCAGATTCTACTGGGGGGCTTAGAGATGGGTGTGCTCTCCATAATGGGTATTTTGTGCTAAAAGGTGATAATTGCTCTATGTAGCGGCGTTGTGCGCGTTCCTGCTCGTTGATTAGCTCCTTTCTTAGTCTACGAGTTGCGTTTTTGAGCCTTTGTTTTGCAAATGGCAATCTATAAGATTGCCATTCTCGTCGTAGGCGGCACTTTTCCAAGAAAAGTGCAATTTGAACATTTGTCTTACGTGGCATATACTGTTCAGTTTGTTTTTCTGGGGTTGAGGCATGGGCTGCTGCAACAAGGACAGACTCCAAAAGTTTAGTAGTGCTTTCTATGTCAGCCTTGATGATTCTTGGGTTCAGTTCAATCAAGTCTGGTATCTTTCTGGGGTCCGTTGCCCAATATGTAGGTGTGCCCGGAGAGGCGCAACTAAGCTTGTTGCTTACTTTAATAATTGTATTGTACAATTGTTTTCCCTTAGGGTTTACAAGACGAGATCCCCAGTGTGTATGCTTAGCATTGTAGTCACCAGCAGCTATAAAGCGGTCCCCTAGTGTGTTGAAAAAATCCAAAAATTGGTTTTCGGATATCGTAAAGCGAGGTGGGCAGTATACAGCAGCAAGTGTTATTTGTCCGTTACCCAGATGTATATTTAAAGATGTTGCTGTAAGTAGTTTGTCGCAAAGTCGTTGCGGAAAGTATGTTTTATGCGGTTTCTAATCAGGATTCCAGTGCCTCCATGTGCTTTACCATCAGGATGGTTGGTGCCGTAGAATATATAACCATTTATTTGAAACTTTTACTTGTTTGTAAGATGTGTTTCAGAAAGGAGCATTACATCGATATGTTTGTCTTGGAGAAATTGAGCCATTTCAAGCTTGTGTCGCGAAATGCCGTTGGCATTCCATAGAGTTATACGTAAGGGAGCCATTGATTATTTTGACTGCTGTGATACCAACATCTGTATCAATAGATCCTGATTACGCATAAGATTTTCCATGGTTGTTCTCATAAATGTCATGAATTCGGTCATGCTTTCTTGCAAGTTAAAGATCATTGTTTCAATATTGCCTTATGGCTGTCCTGTTGGCTGATCAGCATTTACCTTGTTTTGTTTCGCGAGTGGGAATGGAGTTGTAGGATTTGTAGATGCAAGACCTGATTTAAGCGCACTAGCAAATGTTACGTTCCTGTGCTCGGCGTGCTTTGCCCACGCATCATAGTCACTTTTTGGTGTAGCCGATTTTTTAGATCCTTATAACCTCTGTACTTTGCTGTGTGGTTACCTCCGTTACTACTACACTTTTTCATGCCGGGGTCAGCTTTGTTTGATGGGCAGTTAAAAGAGCTGTGATGCTTACCACAAGCTTTACATACAGTGCGAAGGGTACAATAAGTTTTTGTATGACCATATTCTTGGCAATTTGCACACTGTACGGGTGCTTTGCGTTTATGCGGCTCTTCAACGGAGATTCTACGGTGTAAGAGATATTGAAGCTTATAAATGGGGTGACTCTCGTTTTTCTTCAATGCCCAAGAGTCTGGTTCAAGTTCGACTTTCAAAAGAGGTTGTGGTTTTCTATCTTTGTTAAATATGTTGATAACTGATATTTCCTCAGGATTTATTTCAGGCTCAAGGCCTTTAATAACTATTTGTAGTCCCTTGCTGCTTTTTAGCTGGTACGGTTACAAATTTTTCTTGGCATCGTTGAGGTATTTGGTAAGCGCTCTGATGTTGCTGCTTTTTAGCTGGTACGGTTACAAATTTTTCTTGGCATCGTTGAGGTATTTGGTAAGCGCGCTGATGTTTACTTCCGTTTTGACTTGCACTTTTGTTTCATGAATGTTGCCCTTGTTCAGGGGAATTGTATGGAAACTATCTTTCCCAATAAGGTCCATTATTTTGTTTACGAGGGCGCTGGAACTTTTTTCTCTGATTTAGATTGGAGGCAGCTTAGGGGTCTTCTTAATGTCTGTGTCAGAATTTGGCAGATCGTCTAAATCATCGGCTAAAATGGCAAATCGGTTATCATTGTTGGGCATGTTAGTTTTCTGTCTTGTTATGTCACAATTTATTTTTGATTTATTACCCATTGAAGAATTTTGCGGGCTTAGTTTTCGCTTTATTTGTATGTATCGATCTATACCAGTCTGTATGGTCGAGGAACTTTTTTTGCTGAGGGTGCAGCACACAGTGAATTTGTTTTTGGTGCTTGCTCAGCAGAACTTGCAGTCATCGTTGATCGGGCGTGTACCGGTGGAGTTGTTGTTTTTGTCACAGCAGATGTAGCAGAGCCAGTTGAGCCCTTTAAAGGTTGATGGAGAGCAAGACCGCGCTCTCTCGCTTGTTGTTGGTAAGTCGTGGTTTTTGATTGGGTCGGGGGCGATTGACCGTATGACTAAGTACGCGTTGTTTCGTTGCAAAGAGACAAAGTCTGGCATTACAGTTGATCTGGCAATGCCACTCGGTTTGTGGATCGGTTGGCAGCCCTATCAGCTGTTTAGTTAGCCGGGCCTCCCGTAACAATTGTTTATACTTTTACAATTGAGCGAAAAAAGAAAAAGGAAGTGTGGAATTCACGTTTTTTATACCCTTCGACCATCGAAAATGGTCAAAAAAGGGTATACTAACTTTGTGCAAATGTATGTAACAGGCAGAAGGAGGCGTGGTAGACCCCATAAAGTATATATATTCTTACTCAGGAACACAAGCCGAGTCGATTGAGCCATGTTTGTCTGTCTGTCCGTCTGTCCGTCTGTCTGTGTAAACGCACAGATCTCAGCTATTATAAAAGCTAGAGTTACCAAATTTGGCAGGAAGACTCCTGTGTACTATAAGCTGATCAAGTTTATTTCACATGTTAGGTGCCACGCCCACCGCCCCCGCAAATCAATAATTTAATTTTTGAACTTAATTTGTAAGCGCTGTATAAAAGATACAACTTTCTGACTTAAACATATACTAAGCTCATTAAAATATCTACGTATTCTCGAAATTTCAATCCGATCGGACAATAAACACAGAAGTTATTTAAGAAAGTATGAGCATAAAACCAAATGCTTGTATCAGCTAACAAGGGAGGCGGGCGAGCGCAAAGCGCGAGCGCCATCTGTCGGCAATAATTTAAAAGAATGCGCATTTGTATATGTGTATGAATTTAACAAATTAAACTACACCGGAACATAGGTCGAAGGGTATCCCACTGTCGCGTGCAGCGCGACTGTGGTTTTTTCTATTTTTTTTTTCCAATTTGTAATTTAAAAATTGTTTTTCAAATTTTATATTTGATTTTTAAAAATGAAAATCAATTTTTAACTTTGATAACAGAGTTTGAGTTCCCGCTTAAACCGGACGTGATTTTTAACGCTGCTCGAAATTTAACTATTTCTAACGACGTCGCCGTCAGAAATAGTCGAAGAGTGTGCAAAGTTGCATCCCGCGTTTGCTGCACGATCACAGTTAGAACCAGTAAGAAAATCAACAGCGCGGCACGCGACAGTGTGATACCCTTCGACCCATGATCTAGTGTAGTTAATTTGTTAAATTCATACACATACACATAGGCACATGCTTGAAAATTATTCGCGACAGATGGCGATCGCGCTTCGCGCTCGCCCGACTCCCTTGTTAGCTGACACAAGCACTTGGTTTTATGCTCATACTTTCTTAAAGAACTTCTATGTTTACTGTCCGATTGGATTGTAATTTAGAGAATACGAAGATATTTCACTCAGCTTAGTATATGTTGAAGTCAGAAAGTTGTATCTTTTATACAGCGCTAATAAATTGAGTTAAAAAATTAAATTATTGATTTGCGGGGGCGGTGGGCGTGGCACCCAACGTTTGAAATAAACTTGATCTGCGCCGAGTATATAGAAAGCTTCAATCCAAATTTGGTATCTCTATCGTTTATAATAGCTGAGATCTGTGTGTTCATCTGGTCAGACGGACATCCGGACATCCGGACAGACAGACGGACATGGCTCAATCGACTCGGCTAATGATCCTGAGCAAGAATATATATACTTTATAGGGTCTGCCATGCCTCTTTCTGCCTGTTACATACATAAGCTGGATGTTGCCATTGAGATGTTACTGCTGATTTTTCCGCGATCAAAATGGAGTCAGCAAAACTAGGTTTGGATGTACCTATGTGTCGATAAAAACTAAGCAAGGTTTCTAGTTTAGTTCTCTATCTTGGCTGACTTACGTTCGAAGTTAACTTCCTCAAGTTGTTTAGTTCCGAGCAGGGACCGTAACGGTTATAATTTTTATAAAAAACACTTCAAAATTAATGGCGACATGCTTGGAAAAGCCGATATATTATCTAGCTCGTTTTATAAGCAATTTCAATTTGATTTTTATTTCTGATTTTTATAATAAAATTATTGAAACTTCTCATTATGAGACTAACAATAAGTTTAAAAATCTTAAAAAGTACTTAACTAAAAGTCAATATTGCAATATGAGTTTGTGTGGCCCTAATAATTAACGTTGGGTTGGCATATCATTACGACGAAGTCGGGTTGGGCTGGATAGCCCTGTTAAGATATCGCACATAGTTTGTTGCGATATTTTTCCATTTGTTTGGCTATTTAATCTCTGACCGGAAGTATGAATAAATCCCTCTGTAAGTTATCATTTCGAACGTACCACGGTGCACCGGTGATGGTTCTCAGTATTTTCGATTGGGCTCGTTGGATGATTTCTACGCTGCTGATACTGGCGTTCCCCCGTAGCTGGGAGCCATAGGTCCAGGTCGGTTTTAGGACGGAGTTGTATAGTAAGACCTTATATTCTAGTCTTAGGGGAGAGCGTATACTAAGAAGCCAATGTAGACTATTGGCCTTTAGTTTGAGGTGTGTTCGTTTTGCCTCGATGTGTCTACGCCAAGTGAGTCGTCTGTCAAGATAAATACCTAGATACGTAACTTCATTTGATTTTGGAATAACAGTGTTATTTAGTATGAGCGAAGGGCAATCTTGTATGTTGAGGGTAAAAGTTACGTGTTTACATTTCTGTTCATTGACTTTCATTCTCCAGTCAGAAAGCCATTTCCCAATATGTAGAGAGCAAGTTTTTCAGGATTGCAGTGTCATCGGCAATGTACATATTGTTAGCTGCCTCGATGTTTTATATCGGCTGTATATGGTAGATAGAGTGTTGGGCCAAGTACGCTGCCTTGAGGAACCCCAGCTTCTATGATGTGGTCCTCCTCTATTGTGCAGGTACGACTTTAAAAACTTATGGGTGCATTCAGGGAGTGTTGACTGAATTTTATGCATTAGGCCATCTAACCAGACTCTGTCAAATGCTTGGTCCACGTCGAGAAAAATGGCAGTGCAGTACTCTCTCTTTTCGAATGCAGTTCGAATTTCAGATGTGATTCGATTGACTTGTTCGATTGTTCCATGTTTCTCCTGAAAACCGAATTGATGCTCCGGTATTTTGTTAAAAGTTCGCAGATAGGGTATAACAAAGGTCAGCAGACATTTTTCGAAGAGTTTTGAGTTTTGACATACATGGTAGTAAACTTATAGGTCTGTATGATGATGGTACTGTATGATCCTTTCCCGGTTTCGGTATCATAATGATGATCGACTTTTTCCATAACGAAGGGAAGTGACCAATTCTATTTATTGCATTGAAGAGCTGGCAGATAGTTTGGACGGCACGAGATGGTAGTTCGATGATCATCTTAGGAGTTATTAGATCGCTGCCGGGGCGCTTATTATGTTTTAATTTATTGATTTATTTATTTATTTATTTATTTAAAGTCAACTAAGAGCAGTCGACTGTAGGTAAGACAAATATAAAAAATTAGATATAAAAATTAATATTCTATTTGTGTATATTAAAATTAAATATGAATTAAAAGTTAAAAAAACAATATTTATATGTAAAATTAAAGTTAAAATTTACGTTAAACAGTAAAAGTTTAAAAAGAAATTAAATTTTAAATTTTGAATTTTGAAACTGGGACTAACAAATTAACCGAACCAACATTTGTTGCAGAGGATTGGGGAAACCCAGAGAAAAACCCAATCAGATCGGTAGTGGTTAGTTAGGTTAGTTGTTAGGGTTAAATGTTAATGAGTTAATGATAGCAGTCTTAATAGCTATTAGGGAACACTCCGAGTTAATTACTCCAAAAAGTTTGTTGTAATCAGAGCAGAGAATTCGGAAAGGCTCATGCAGACTATAATTGTTATTACAGAAATCAAGCAAAAGAGGTGCAAAATTTCTGGTTAATCTAGATGGGATAGAGAAGTTAATTTGATTAAGCAAGATCGGGGAATCGATATCATACTTAATCAACTTAACAAGGAACATGACACCTAACATTAAGCGGCGGTTAGTAAGAGAAGTTAAATTTATTAGAAGTAGTCTACTAGAATAAGAGGTTAAATCAACTCCAGAGAACCAGTTAAAACCACGAAGAGCAAAAAGTAAAAATTGTTTTTGCACAGACTCAATTCTGTCTTGGTGAACATGATATTGCGGTGACCAAATGCAAGAACCATATTTAAGAATCGGGCGAACAAGGGAGGTATAAAGCAACTTTGTTGTATAAGGGTCATTGAATTCCTTGGCCCACCTTTTAATGAAACCAAGGGTTCGAGAGGCCTTATTTACAATTTGCGTAATATGGGAATCAAATTTCAGTTTATGGTCAAACAGAATACCAAGGTCATTGATATTTGATATTCTTAGAAGAGGGGATAGATAAAATGTATAGTTGACGACGTGGAAATTACTTCTGTAAAATGTCATTACTTTACATTTAGAACAATTTAAACTTAAAAGATTAAAGCTGCACCAATCACAAAAGGAGTCAATATCAACCTGTAGAGAACTCCAAGTCGGCTCCTTGTATGTAAAGCAAAGTTTCACATCGTCAGCATACATATAAATGTTAGAGAATTTTAAAATAGAGGGAAGATCGTTAATAAAGAGGTTAAAGAGTAAAGGACCCAAATGACTTCCCTGCGGAACACCTGAAGTAACAAAGATTGGCTTAGATACAGAATGTTTGTAAAGAACTCTTTGGGACCTATTTTTTAAATAACTTGAAATCCAAAGCAGTAATTTGTAAGGAAACCCAATAAGATACAACTTATGAATCAGAAGTGAGTGGTTTACAGAATCAAAAGCCTTACTAAAATCAGTGTAAATGACATCAGTTTGCATCTTCTTCTGAAACCCTTTTATAACAAGAGATGAGAATTCCAGAAGATTAGTTGTTGAGGATCTGGATTTCATGAAACCATGTTGACATGGTGAAATAACGGACCTACACATGTGGGTTAGCTGGGCCGTAACAAGTTTTTCAAATAATTTAGGTATAGAGGATAATTTAGAAATACACCTGTAATTCTTCACTTCTGATTTAGACCCATTTTTGTGAAGAGGGATGGAATATGATTATTTAATGATTTTGGCAATTTTAGTTGGTCGAAATTCTATTGGATCCTGTGTCGTTTGGCTTACAACTGTTTGCTCTTGTAATACAAAATTATTCGTTGCTGGGTTTGATTGAAACACGTTTTGAAGGTGCTCCGCGAAAGTAGAAGCTCTATGTTTATCGCTGCGGATCCATTCACCTGCAGAATTTCTTATTGGCACAACAGATTCTACTGGGGGGCTTAGAGATGGGTGTGCTCTCCATAATGGGTATTTTGTGCTAAAAGGTGATAATTGCTCTATGTAGCGGCGTTGTGCGCGTTCCTGCTCGTTGATTAGCTCCTTTCTTAGTCTACGAGTTGCGTTTTCGAGCCTTTGTTTTGCAAATGGCAATCTATAAGATTGCCATTCTCGTCGTAGGCGGCACTTTTCCAAGAAAAGTGCAATTTGAACATTTGTCTTACGTGGCATAAACTGTTCAGTTTGTTTTTCTGGGGTTGAGGCATGGGCTGCTGCAATAAGGACAGACTCCAAAAGTTTAGTAGTGCTTTCTATGTCAGCCTTATTGATGATTCTTGAGTTCAGTTCGATGTGCGAACTTACGAATTTCTTGTATTTTAGCCAGTTAGTTTTATTGGATGTCAATCGACAGTGTGAATTTTTCAGATCCGGATATTGAAGATAATTAAGCAGCACCGGCGAGTGATCAGAAGATAGGTCTGGGAGGGATTCGGCGTTTATATGATTATGTGAGATGTTTCTTGTAACAGCAAAGTCAATCAAGTCTGGTATCTTTCTGGAGTCCGTTGGCCAATATGTAGGTGTGCCCGGAGAGGCGCAACTAAGCTTGTTGCTTACTTTAATAATTGTATTGTACAATTGTTTTCCCTTAGGGTTTACAAGACGATATCCCCAGTGCGTATGCTTAGCATTGTAGTCACCAGCAGCTATGAAGCGATCCCCTAGTGTGTTGAAAAAATCCAAAATTTGGTTTTCCGATATCGTAAAGCGAGGTGGGCATTATACAGCAGCAAGTGTTATTTGTCCGTTACCCAGCTGTATATTAAAAGATGTTGCCTGTAAATAGTTTGTCGCAAAGGCGTTGCAATGCCACTCGGTTTGTGCGATCGGTTGGCAGCCATATCAGCTGTTTAGTTAGCCGGGCCTCCCGCAACAATTGTTTATATTTTTAAAATTGAGCGAAAAAAGAAAAATAAAGTGTGGAATTCACTTCTTTTTGTGACTAACTGTGATCGTGCAGCAAACGCGGAATGCAACTTTGCACTAGGGATGCCGGAAATATATCAAAATATCGATATATCGAATGATATTTTTTCAAATCGATATATTTATATCGCGATATTGGTTTTGGCGATATATCAAATATGCGATATTTTTTTGGGATATATTTGGTCACACTTGCATTGGAAGAAGCGACCGCGAACCACGACCACGAGCTTCATTCAAATCAAAGATAATTATTCTGATATTAAAAACGGCACTGCCAAGTTCAAAATATGCGCAAAAACAATTAAAACAAGCGGAAACTCCAGTTACCTCCAGTTACTCGTTTTACGCGTTTTCTATGCAAATCTGATGCAAAAGTTTGTGTCACATATATGTAGACAATGCGCCATATTTAATTTAGAAATTTAATTTAATTTTTTATTTACAATTATTGTATATGGACATACATCATTTTATCGTGGGCCGGATATACTTTTGTTGAAATTAAAGAAAAATTTAAAAATATCGGAAATATCTGATATATCGATATTTTATTATATTATATCAAATTGATATTTTTTTAATATCGAAAATATCATCGATACGATATTTAAAAAAAAACGGCAACCCTACTTTGCACACTCTTCAACTATTTCTGACGGCGACGTAGCTAGAAATAGTTAAATTTCGCGCAGCGTTAAAAATTAAAAATCGTCCGGTTTAAGCAGAACTCAAACTCTGTCATCAAAGTTAAAAATTGATTTTCATTTTTAAAAATCAAATATAAAAATTGAAAAACAATTTTTAAATTAAAAATTGGAAAAAAAAGATAACGCGGTTTTTGTGTTCGCCGATAAAAACTAGCGGTACGATATTTCCCCACATTTTTGAGAGACTTTTAAGAGCTTTGATTTTTTAAATCTTATAATTATTATTTACGGTCCCTGGTTCCGAGTTCTTAGCCTCTATTATTGATTATATTTGCTTACTATATTTTCTCTCAAATTTTTCGAATCCAAGGTACCTTGACTTTTTCTGTCACAGACACGGCTAAGGGCTAGACTACACTACTACACTACTATTAAAAACTCAACCGTAAATCATTAGAAAAATTTAAAAAAAAAAAAATAGAAAAAAGCACAGTCGCGCTGCACGCGACAGTGGGATACCCTTCGACCTATGTTCCGGTGTAGTTTAATTTGTTAGATTCATAGACATATGCAAAAGCGCATGCTTTTAAATTATTGCCGACAGGTGGCGCTCGCGCTTTGCGTTCGCCCGCCTCCCTTGTTAGCTGATACAAGCACTTGGTTTTATGCTCATACTTTCTTAAATAACTTCTGTGTTTATTGTCCGATCGGATTGAAATTTCGAGAATACATAGATATTTTAATGATCTTAGTGTATGAAAGTTGTATCTTTTATACAGCGCTTACAAATTAAGTTCAAAAATTAAATAATTGATTTGCGGGGGCGGTGGGCGTGACACCTAATATTTGAAATAAACTTGATCAGCTTATAGTACACAGGCGTCTTCCTGTCAAATTTGGTAACTAGCTTTTATAATAGCTGAGATCTGTGCGTTCACACAGACAGACGGACAGCCGGACAGACGGACAGACGGACAGACAGACAGACATGGCTCAATCGACTCGGCTTGTGATCCTGAGTAAGAATATATATACTTTATGGGGTCTCCGACGCCTCCTTCTGCCTGTTACATACATTTGTACAAAGTTAGTATACCCTTTTTTGACCATTTTCAATGGTCGAAGGGTATAATTATATTCTCTTTCGTACTTTTGTATTTGATATTTAACAATTTTTCCAATTACTAATATGGATAAAGTAGTGGTAACTAAGGTTTTGTTGGTTGCTCTTTGGATGACGAATATAACCAGGATTTGGACAGTATCTTTATTCGACCTGTTACTGAAGGATATTATGCATTCGAAATTGAGTGCTCGCCGCCAGAAATTGAATTGATACCCGAGAACGATATTACTGGCATTACTTGCATTTACCTAATTGCTCTGTTCCGTCGCCAGGAATTCTTTCGCTTAACTTACCATGTTAATGTCAAGTATGAAAATCATGACAAATTGATGCGTCATATTGACACACGTGAAACCCACTTTGCACGGTCTGTAATCAACTGGGACGATGAATGAAAACTTAAAATTTTTTGTATTTTCATGGCAAAAATAAAATCTTTATAAATTTCAAAAAATAATTTAATATATTCAAAGATTATACCTAAAGATTTTACTTCGTCATGTCGCAAAAGAGCCAGAGCCGATGGCTTGTTTGCAGAGTTGTTTAAGGCCGGTGGTAATGAGCTGATTAGATTTATGCAGCGTCCTTTGTCCAGTACTAAAGAGGAGTGATCAGGCGATTTGTACCAATTAACGGGAAATTAACAGATCCTTGCATAACGCTAAATCCTGGATCCCAACAAAGTTCGAGGTTTCAGACAAGGTCGTGTGACCCTTTTAATTTGGAAGCGGAATGCTGAAATACATCGTAAAAGACTCCAGCTCTTTGCATACGCCGATGTTACCGACATCACTGGATGTTGCAAATGAGATGTTACTGCTGAATTTTCCGCGATCAAAATAGAGTCAGCAAAACTAGGTTTGGATGTACCTATGTATCGATAAAAACTAAGCAAGGTTTCTAGTTTAGTTCTCTATCTTGGCTGACTTGCGTTCGAAGTTAACTTCCTCAAGTTGTTTAGTTCCGAGCAGGGACCGTAACGGTTATAATTTTTATAATAAAAAAACAAATTAAAAGTTCTAAACTAATATTTTAATTTAAAAATCATTTTTAAATATTATATTTGATTTTTAAAAATCAATTTATAACTTTTATTTTTGATTTTTTAAGTAAAAATCAAAAAGTAAGAGTTATGAATTCATTTTGTAAATATATATGAGCTACACTGCAGTACCTACCAGTTTATATAAATATATATATGTATATGAATTCACTTGTTTAGACAATGTTTTAGACTTATTAGCGACCTAAGTTTAAAGACAAAATATATAAAATACACAAGAACCTCCTCATCAGACACACTTGCAGTCGATCAAATCGTAAAAACTTCAAGATTAATAGCGATGAAAAATTCGGTAAGCGTTTATAGCGAAACGAGATTACAAATTCAATGAAAGATGAGACGCGGTGAATTCGGTTAACAATGACCTTTTATTGCTGCTGATGGCACGCTAAGTTGCTTGACAAACGATCACTAAATTCAAACTGTCAGGAGCGGTGACCACAGCTTGGCCATGCACTCTCGAATTGCCGTCGGCAATTGCCGATCGCTCAAGCTCAAATAAAGAGAACTTGCTTGTACTAAATGCCTTCTTGACGCTCTTAAATACACAACTTCATTGTCTTCTACTTCAGTTACTTAACGCTAACTTTAAACTACAATTAACTTCACTAAAAATTCATATGCTGCTCTAACATTAAGGCCCCGTTGAAGAGCTCCGGTCTTCTAACACTGGCAGTAGATCCAGCTTATGTATCGGGCGCTTAGAAGTGCGTGTTGCCGTCCTTAGCTCTGCCACTCTGACCTTGCCGTCCTCCCCTTGAATTGTGCGCGTTACGCGCCCGGTTATCCATTGCTGAGGGGGTGTGTTGTCGTCGTGCACTAGAACGACCGCCCCTTCCTGGATGTTGGCGTCGCCTTTGGCCCATTGCGCGCGCTGCTGGAGACTGTGCAGGTAGTCCTTGGACCACCTGTGCCAAAAGTGCCGTTTGAGCACCGACAATTGTTGCCACCGCTTCAAATATTCTGGTCCTGGCTTCTTGTTGGTCTCGCCTGGCTCGCACTCTGACGGCAGCGCTAACAAAGGTTGTCCTAGAAGCAGGTGGCCTGGCGTCAGCACCTCTCCATCGCTGGGATCGCTACTGTCGACGAGCAACGGCCTGGAGTTGAGCAACGCCTCGACGTCCACCAGGTGCGTGCTCAGCTCGTCCTGTGTTAGGTTGGCGTTGCTCGCTCCTCTCAGAAGCCTGTGTTTGGTGGACTTCACCGCGGCTTCCCAAAGTCCTCCGAAGTGCGGGGCGCGGGGGGGAATAAATTTCCACTGTACCCCTCTCTCCGCTGCGTAATCCATCAGAGTCTCCTTGCTGCTGTTGAACGCCGTCTGCAGCTCCTTCAGCACGTTGCTCGCTCCCACAAAATTCGTCGCGTCTCCGGCAGTCCTCGTCTCCCAATCAATCTTTTAAAGACATTCAAAAAAGCATCAGTTGACAAGTCGGTTACAAGTTCTAAATGGAACTTATGGCAACATACATTTTTACAGGTGGTCTACCCCTTATCCTATAGAACGGCCCACAGAAGTCTACTCCACATACTCTAAATGGCCGACCTTCTCGAAGGCGATCAGCAAGAAAATTTCCCATTATTTGCCCCAACAATTTTGGTTTATACCGAAAGCAGTGTACGCAATTTCGAACAACTGCAGTGCATAAACTTCGAGCATTTACTACCCAGATTTGCTGCCTCAAAAGCCCAACTAGAACTTTTGAACCAGCGTGGTAGTGCAAACGGTGTAAATATCTAACAAAGAGTTGAATAAATTCTGAACTCTTTGTCATTAGCAACGGAAACTTAGCGTCGTAAGAGAGAGGCCCGTGTAACAAACGCCCTCCTACTCTAATGAGCTCAAATTGTACTCCATTTTTCTCAAATTTTTCAATAAATGGATTCAATGACTGCAACATTGGTGCTAGAACTGCTGATTTCTTCAGTAATTCGAATTCGCTCTCGAACGAGGTGTGTTGGACTATGGCAATCAGTTTTAGAAATGAAATATTTCTTTCTGATGCCGACACCACGAGCGAATCTGTCCTGAGCCCCTTGTGACAGAATCGAAGCACATAAGCCATTATGCGAATTACTTTAGGAAAGCTGGAGCGACGATTTATAAGTTCTATAAAACAATTTGGCTCAACTTCTGCTAATGTACATACAACAGCACATTTTTTATCTTCTGAAGTTTTGATTTGCGACGCTATCTCAATCTGGTGGAGCTGAGGCCATTGGTCTTTCTCCAACTTCAAGAAACCTGGCCCTTCAAACCATAACGAGCTAACTATCTCATCTATATCGGTTCCTCTCGATACTAAATCCGCCGGATTAGCATCTGTTGGAACATGGCGCCACACAATACCATTCGACAACTCCTGAATTTCTGCAACTCTATTTGCCACAAATGTGACCAATGTGCAAGAGTCGCGTTTAAGCCAGTATAACACAACCTGTGAATCCGACCAGAAATTCAAACTTTCAATACTACATTTGGTTAGAGTTGTCGCAATTTGGTGCCAGAGCTTAACCAACAAGAGTGCTGCGCACAACTCTAATCGGGGTATTGTCTTCACGTTTAGTGGAGCTACCCTAGACTTTGCAGTGAGCAATATAGTGCCAACGTCTCGGTTGCTGCATGACTGGGTGCATCAGCAAAGCCATGTATTTGAACCCTTTGATACGTATTAAGACATACGTATCGAGGAATGCGAATTTTGTGTAAATCGCGCAACGTCATGGTAAACCTAGTCCATGTCGTGTGAAAGCTCATTGGAATGGCTTCATCCGTCTATTTTAAGTCTCCACAATTCCTGCAACAACATTTTGGTCTTGGTAACAATTGGACATAGCAGCCCAAGAGGGTCAAATAAACGAGACGCTGCAGACAATATGTTGCGTTTCGTTGGCCTATCCGAAACAAAGCTGTCCACGTCGAGATAATATTTAAATATATCCTCTTGAGGTGCCCAGCGCATCCCAAGAGTTTTGACGGAACTCTGCTCATCTCTGCTCTAACACTGGCAGTAGAGCCAGCTTATGTATCGGGCGCTTAGAAGTGCGTGTTGCCGTCCTTAGCTCTGCCACTCTGACCTTGCCGTCCTCCCCTTGAATTGTGCGCGTTACGCGCCCGGTTATCCATTGCTGAGGGGGTGTGTTGTCGTCGTGCACTAGAACGACCGCCCCTTCCTGGATGTTGGCGTCGCCTTTGGCCCATTGCGCGCGCTGCTGGAGACTGTGCAGGTAGTCCTTGGACCACCTGTGCCAAAAGTGCCGTTTGAGCACCGACAATTGTTGCCACCGCTTCAAATATTCTGGTCCTGGCTTCTTGTTGGTCTCGCCTGGCTCGCACTCTGACGGCAGCGCTAACAAAGGTTGTCCTAGAAGCAGGTGGCCTGGCGTCAGCACCTCTCCATCGCTGGGATCGCTACTGTCGACGAGCAACGGCCTGGAGTTGAGCAACGCCTCGACGTCCACCAGGTGCGTGCTCAGCTCGTCCTGTGTTAGGTTGGCGTTGCTCGCTCCTCTCAGAAGCCTGTGTTTGGCGGACTTCACCGCGGCTTCCCAAAGTCCTCCGAAGTGCGGGGCGCGGGGGGGAATAAATTTCCACTGTACCCCTCTCTCCGCTGCGTAATCCATCAGAGTCTCCTTGCTGCTGTTGAACGCCGTCTGCAGCTCCTTCAGCACGTTGCTCGCTCCCACAAAATTCGTCGCGTCTCCGGCAGTCCTCGTCTCCCAATCAATCTTTTAAAGACATTCAAAAAAGCATCAGTTGACAAGTCGGTTACAAGTTCTAAATGGAACTTATGGCAACATACATTTTTACAGGTGGTCTACCCCTTATCCTATAGAACGGCCCACAGAAGTCTACTCCACATACTCTAAATGGCCGACCTTCTCGAAGGCGATCAGCAAGAAAATTTCCCATTATTTGCCCCAACAATTTTGGTTTATACCGAAAGCAGTGTACGCAATTTCGAACAACTGCAGTGCATAAACTTCGAGCATTTACTACCCAGATTTGCTGCCTCAAAAGCCCAACTAGAACTTTTGAACCAGCGTGGTAGTGCAAACGGTGTAAATATCTAACAAAGAGTTGAATAAATTCTGAACTCTTTGTCATTAGCAACGGAAACTTAGCGTCGTAAGAGAGAGGCCCGTGTAACAAACGCCCTCCTACTCTAATGAGCTCAAATTGTACTCCATTTTTCTCAAATTTTTCAATAAATGGATTCAATGACTGCAACATTGGTGCTAGAACTGCTGATTTCTTCAGTAATTCGAATTCGCTCTCGAACGAGGTGTGTTGGACTATGGCAATCAGTTTTAGAAATGAAATATTTCTTTCTGATGCCGACACCACGAGCGAATCTGTCCTGAGCCCCTTGTGACAGAATCGAAGCACATAAGCCATTATGCGAATTACTTTAGGAAAGCTGGAGCGACGATTTATAAGTTCTATAAAACAATTTGGCTCAACTTCTGCTAATGTACATACAACAGCACATTTTTTATCTTCTGAAGTTTTGATTTGCGACGCTATCTCAATCTGGTGGAGCTGAGGCCATTGGTCTTTCTCCAACTTCAAGAAACCTGGCCCTTCAAACCATAACGAGCTAACTATCTCATCTATATCGGTTCCTCTCGATACTAAATCCGCCGGATTAGCATCTGTTGGAACATGGCGCCACACAATACCATTCGACAACTCCTGAATTTCTGCAACTCTATTTGCCACAAATGTGACCAATGTGCAAGAGTCGCGTTTAAGCCAGTATAACCCAACCTGTGAATCCGACCAGAAATTCAAACTTTCAATACTACATTTGGTTAGAGTTGTCGCAATTTGGTGCCAGAGCTTAACCAACAAGAGTGCTGCGCACAACTCTAATCGGGGTATTGTCTTCACGTTTAGTGGAGCTACCCTAGACTTTGCAGTGAGCAATGTAGTGCCAACGTCTCGGTTGCTGCATGACTGGGTGCATCAGCAAAGCCATGTATTTGAACCCTTTGATACGTATTAAGACATACGTATCGAGGAATGTGAATTTTGTGTAAATCGCGCAACGTCATGGTAAACCTAGTCCATGTCGTGTGAAAGCTCATTGGAATGGCTTCATCCGTCTATTTTAAGTCTCCACAATTCCTGCAACAACATTTTGGTCTTGGTAACAATTGGACATAGCAGCCCAAGAGGGTCAAATAAACGAGACGCTGCAGACAATATGTTGCGTTTCGTTGGCCTATCCGAAACAAAGCTGTCCACGTCGAGATAATATTTAAATATATCCTCTTGAGGTGCCCAGCGCATCCCAAGAGTTTTGACGGAACTCTGCTCATCAATTTTCAGAGTCACTTCGTCACCAGCTTTTGTTTTAAATGAAAGATTATTGCAGTTGGTTGCCCACTTGGCAAGTGGAAAACCTCCTGATTCTAATATTGTCTGAACTTCATTGCAAATAGCGTTAAGTTCTTTAACACTATCTGCACCTGCCAACATATCATCGACATAGAAACACGTTTTAATCACATCTGATCCAATAGGATGAGATTGGGCGTGCATGTTGGCCAGCTCAAACAAGCAGCGTATCGCCAGAACGGGTGCAGAAGCTGTACCATATGTGACTGTATTAAGTCGGTATGCTTGAATATTTTGTGAAGTATTTTCTCTCCACAAAATTAGTTTGAAATTTCTGTCTTTTTCAGACATTAATCTGCCTGTACGTTTTTGAAATGTCAGCAGTTACGGCATACTTATTCAATCGGAAGTTAATCAGCGTTGAATATAGCTCCCTCTGAATTGTCGGCCCCACCATCACCACCACGTCAACAGCTGTTGTCCACCTTAGCTGGCCTATAAAAATCTGGATCTGCCAACTTTATGTTTTTGGGTATTTTCCAATTTGAAATACTCATGGACTGTCCTGGCTGTGTTGTTGAAATAGATTTCAACACCCAACAGTCAGCCGAAAAATGGTGGGAATTTATGCGCGACTGAATAGAAGCACATATCTTGTTTTTGCTATCTATTGTTGCACCTCCAACCATCGAAATAGCTAAAGATGTTGGCTCCCGCTTGAGCCGTAACATCTGGGCCATACTCTCTGATATGAAATTAATTTGGGAACCACTGTCAAGCAAGGCTCGTGCAGAATGCAACTGACCAAATCTGTCTTTAACATTAACGACAGCAGTGGCGAGAACAATTTGTGCATTATTTGACACATGGTCCAAATGCACGTCTGCCACAATTGCTTGATGTGTAGATACCTCACCTTGATCAGGAGTAGTATACCTGTGAAGCAAGGAATGGTGAGGCCTTGAACAAACTCTACACTTTGGCGCCTTACACTTAGAGACTGTATGCCCAACAACCAAACAATTTAGGCACAACTTTTGTGCTTTGACATATTCAAAACGCTGCATAACTGAAATTGCAGAAAACGATGGACACGAAGAGATATTGTGCGTTTCAGACTTGCAAAAAACACATACAGACGTTGATGGACACCCTCCATCAGAAATAGCAAAGGACGACTTACCCTGATGGGGCTTCTTGGCGTCAATTCGCGACTTTGTTTTGTCACGAGTTGACTCCTCCGTTGACAAATACTGATATCATTTATTCAGTTGTCTAGCACAATCTTCCCAGGATGGGAGCGTATCATAGTCAAGCTGCTCTTTAAAACGAGATTTGGTACCATGGTCTACCTTTGCCATGACCATGTGAATTATCATTGCATTAGCAATGTCTAGTTGCAGACGCCGAAACTCTCACCCAATATACAACTCATAAAATAAAACATTATTGTGTCTAAATAACATCTCCCGTATGCAAACAGCAATTAAATCAAAGATCATTTCGTCTGATAAAACAGAGTTAGCGTGCCGTTTAGAACTTTTAGACGGTTACATTGAAAAGGCGATGGATTTAGAGGCTGAGTTAGATAATTTAAACCCTCAGAATGACTCTAGAGGGTCATTAGAAGATTTGTGTGTCATCACAAAGGCGTTATATATAAATGCGTCAAAGGCAACGCCAGAGCCAATAATTGAGCACAATTGCTCCATAGTTTCGAGCCAGCGATCCCAACTGCCGAAAATGCGTTTGCCCAGATTTAGTGGCAAACACTCGGAATACAAAAATTTTATCTGCCTGTTTGAAAGTTTGGTCGACAATGACAATTCCTTGTCAAACGTCGAAAAGTTCAACCATTTAGTTTCGTGTTTGTCCGATGAAGCATTGGGGGTAGTTAAGCCATATCAATTAACGGATTGTAACTATCCAAAGGCCCTCGCTAGTCTCAAGGCAGTATATGATAATACATGTCTTATATTCTTTGATACTGTTTCGCAATTGTTTGACATACCTAGCATGACAAAACCATCTGCATCGAGTTTGAGATCGATCATAGACACGGTGTCTGCTATTTATGCTTCGTTGTCGTCGTTAGGAAACGACAGAGACATTGCAATGATAATTCACATGGTCATGGCAAAGGTAGACCATGGTACCAAATCTCGTTTTGAAGAGCAGCTTGACTATGATACGCTCCCATCCTGGGAAGATTGTGCTAGACAACTGAATAAAAGATATCAGTATTTGTCAACAGAGGAGTCAACTCGTGACAAAACAAAGTCGCGAATTGACGCCAAGAAGCCTCATCAGGGTAAGTCGTCCTTTGCTATTTCTGATGGAGGGTGTCCATCAACGTCTGTATGTGTTTTTTGCAAGTCTGAAACGCACAATATCTCTTCGTGTCCATCGTTTTCTGCAATTTCAGTTATGCAGCGTTTTGAATATGTCAAAGCACAAAAGTTGTGCCTAAATTGTTTGGTTGTTGGGCATACAGTCTCTAAGTGTAAGGCGCCAAAGTGTAGAGTTTGTTCAAGGCCTCACCATTCCTTGCTTCACAGGTATACTACTCCTGATCAAGGTGAGGTATCTACACATCAAGCAACTGTGGCAGACGTGCATTTGGGCCATGTGTCAAATAATGCACAAATTGTTCTCGCCACTGCTGTCGTTAATGTTAAAGACAGATTTGGTCAGTTGCATTCTGCACGAGCCTTGCTTGACAGTGGTTCCCAAATTAATTTCATATCAGAGAGTATGGCCCAGATGTTACGGCTCAAGCGGGAGCCAACATCTTTAGCTATTTCGATGGTTGGAGGTGCAACAATAGATAGCAAAAACAAGATATGTGCTTCTATTCAGTCGCGCATAAATTCCCACCATTTTTCGGCTGACTGTTGGGTGTTGAAATCTATTTCAACAACACAGCCAGGACAGTCCATGAGTATTTCAAATTGGAAAATACCCAAAAACATAAAGTTGGCAGATCCAGATTTTTATAGGCCAGCTAAGATGGACATTCTTTTGGGAGCAGAATTATTTTATGAATTGTTGTGCGTTGGGCAAATAAAACTGGGTTCTGAACTTCCAACAATGCAAAAAACGCTGCTAGGATGGATAGTTGCAGTCAAATATACTGGACAAGTGGCCAGGCATCAGTTCTGTGGGTGTTTAGTAGCCCAAACTAATTGTTCTCTCGACTCGTTAGTTAACTGTTTCTGGGAATTGGATCAAGGTCCGTTCGAGTCGAAGGCTGGTCGCCAAACAGCTGAACAGCAAGCTTGTGAACTGTTCTTCAAGAAAACTGTAAAGTTATCTTCTGGTCGTTTCCAAGTGGATCTCCCTTTCAAGACCGATCCAAGTTCTTGGTTTGTGCTTTCAAACTGCTGAAAAGCGTTTTTTGCAACTTGAGCGTAAATTATCGAAGGATGCAGTTCTTAAAAGCATGTACCATGACTTCATGAAAGAATATTTGGATTTGGGACATATGTCCATTCTGAAGTCAACTCCTCTAGGACAGCATTATTATATTCCTCATCAATGCGTTCTTAAGCCTGAAAGTTCCTCCACCAAGCTTCGTGTAGTTTTTGACGCTTCTAGTAAGACGTCAACAGCTGTTGACGTGGTGGTGATGGTGGGGCCGACAATTCAGAGGGAGCTATATTCAACGCTGATTAACTTCCGATTGAATAAGTATGCCGTAACTGCTGACATTTCAAAAATGTACAGGCAGATTAATGTCTGAAAAAGACAGAAATTTCAAACTAATTTTGTGGAGAGAAAATACTTCACAAAATATTCAAGCATACCGACTTAATACAGTCACATATGGTACAGCTTCTGCACCCGTTCTGGCGATACGCTGCTTGTTTGAGCTGGCCAACATGCACGCCCAATCACATCCTATTGGATCAGATGTGATTAAAACGTGTTTCTATGTCGATGATATGTTGGCAGGTGCAGATAGTGTTAAAGAACTTAACGCTATTTGCAATCAAGTTCAGACAATATTAGAATCAGGAGGTTTTCCACTTGCCAAGTGGGCAACCAACTGCAGTAATCTTTCGTTTAAAACAAAAGCTGGTGACGAAGTGACTCTGAAGATTGATGAGCAGAGTTCCGTCAAAACTCTTGGGATGCGCTGGGCACCTCAAGAGGATATATTTAAATATTATCTCGACGTGGACAGCTTTGTTTCGGATAGGCCAACGAAACGCAACATATTGTCTGCAGCGTCTCGTTTATTTGACCCTCTTGGGCTGCTATGTCCAATTGTTACCAAGACCAAAATGTTGTTGCAGGAATTGTGGAGACTTAAAATAGACTGGGATGAAGCCATTCCAATGAGCCTTCACACGACATGGACTAGGTTTACCATGACGTTGCGCGATTTACACAAAATTCGCATTCCTCGAAACGTATGTCTTAATACGTATCAAAGGGTTCAAATACATGGCTTTGCTGATGCATCCAGTCACGCAGCAACCGAGACGTTGGCACTACATTGCTCACTGCAAAGTCTAGGGTAGCTCCACTAAACGTGAAGACAATACCCCGATTAGAGTTGTGCGCAGCACTCTTGTTGGTTAAGCTGTGGCACCAAATTGCGACAACTCTAACCAAATTTAGTATGGTCCAGAATTCGTTTTTTTTGTCATTAAGTCAAAATTTTTATGTCAATATATCGTCCTTTATCAATTATTTTCTAAAAGAAAATTGATCAAATAAATAAAAAACAAAATCAAAATTGACCGAAAGCTTTGCTAAAGCTTTTAATGAGCTTTTAGGGGTGCAGTGTTAAACAACTGATTGAGAGAAGGCAATTCCCATCAAATTATTTGCTTACTTTTGCACGTGGTTCGATTGTTAATACGCATCCATAAATTATAGTTAAATATGGAAAATAAAATCCAAGGTATGTTGTTTTTAACGTATGTAGTTAATATATGTGTAGTTGTACTGTTTTTGTGTTGTGTAACATGTGGAGAGAAATGGGCCTTCGAGTAAGCATGCCGAAGCAGAATGGCAGCGGCAATAGCAATGATGGTAATACGGCAAGAAGAGCTTTCGCAAATCCCAAATTCTCGTCGATAACCAACTTCAACGAAAATCTTTTGGAAAAGTTTCACATTATTTTAATAGCAATATCGTCCAACTATTTTATAAATTCCGACAAATTTCGTTCTTTTTGCGATATAACTTTTCAATTATATATGGAAACATATCCATGGTATCCTATGTCACCAACGATCCATAAAGTACTGGTCCACGGATTTCAAATCAATAATTCGGCGTTGGTTCCACTTGGATGCCTAGGCGAAAATGCGAGTGAAGCCCGAAATAAACATTACAAAAGGGACCGACTATCACATGCCAGGAAAAATAGTCGAAATAATACGATGAGTGATATTTTCCACAGAGCGATTGATTCCTCGGACCCACTATTATCAACAATTTGTTTAAAAGAAAGAGAGAGAAAAAATAAGAAAAAACCACTTCCGAAGGCAGTAATAAGTCTTTTGGAAATACAGTCTAATTTTAAACAGGATCCATCAGAGAAAATATTGGATTCACATTCTGATTCTGATTCAAGTTCAGATTCGGAAATTTATAATGAAGAACTAGAAGAAGAAGAGGACGATTATTCATAAAACAATATATGTACACGAATACACATTTATTATATTTAAAAAACAATACAATTTCGTTGACTCCTGTGTCATACCAGTAGTTAATATGGGAGGCCAGAGAGGGCGTGGTCGCACGGACTCCAAATTTTGTGTGCAAACTATATGTGTATTAACAACAAAATATACAAAGTTTCAAGTCTGTAGCTTAATTTTTAGACTTTATGCCAACAAAATCGAATGTGCATTGGGCACATTTGTGGCAAATAGAGTTGCAGAAATTCAGGAGTTGTCGAATGGTATTGTGTGGCGCCATGTTCCAACAGATGCTAATCCGGCGGATTTAGTATCGAGAGGAACCGATATAGATGAGATTGTTAGCTCGTTATGGTTTGATGGGCCAGGTTTCTTGAAGTTGGAGAAAGACCAATGGCCTCAGCTTCACCAGATTAAGATAGCGTCGGAAACCAAAACTTCAGAAGATAAAAAATGTGCTTTTGTATTTACATTAGCAGAAGTTGAGCCAAATTGTTTTATAGAACTCATAAATTGTCGCTCCAGCATTCCTAAAGTAATTCGCATAATGGCTTATGTGCTTCGATTTTGTCACAAGGGGCTCAGTACAGTGTCCAACAAACCGATTCATTTGAAATGAAAACTGAGCATGCAAGAAAATTTAAAGTGCTCAGAAAATTTTTGGCTGCGACGCTGTATTCTTCAAAAAACCAATTATTTTTGGCAGCACACATATGTTATTCTGACAGCATATTGAGTCATTAAACATCTTCGTTGGCGTCAGTCTGCCGACCAACGAGTTATAGTTGCAAGCGCCGAAACTCTCACCCAATATGCAACTCATAAAATAAAACATTATTATGTCTAAATAACATTTCGTTTCAAATAAATCGCTTGTAGGCCACTGTGCGCATCATTGTGACGTTTTAATCAGAATTGGCCAACAACAAAATACATGTAAATTTAATTATTTTCAAAATTCAATTAAAAAAAAACTAGAAGCGACCGCCAAATAATTCTTTCACCTAAAATCATGAGAAATATAGCTCTATCAGTAAAAAAAATTTAAACAAAATCGGTGACGCATGCAGCTATTTAACCTTTACCTTAAAAATTTGGTGGAGATCAATTTTATACAGTTTACGACGACACGCGCAATTTGAATTAATGAACAGAACAAGAAGAACGCAAAGCAGACGCGAAGTGTCGCAACCATTAGACTGAGCGAGAGGGCAATAGGTATAAGTATGTGTATAAGTATGCATTTCTAGCGTGTACCAAAATGCTTCTTGTTGATTTTTTAGCACTATCTAGAGTTGTTCAGTGGCTGAGTGGATTATGTCTCGGACTGTAAGGCCAATAATGTTGACCGTGTTTCGGGGTTCGATTGCTACCACGATCGGCATATGAAATTTTTTTTTCATTATTTTTCATTACAATATTTTAAAAGCTCAAAACATTGAAAAGGGGCGGTGGCGGTAGCCGGTTTTTTTAAGTTTCTGGTACGCAATATATGTAATTAGAACTTAGTTTTCTTTCGTTGGTACACAACAGCAACTCCAAATCGAATTGTATTGTACATATGTATGCACATACATTTGTGCAATAATGTGTATTGAAGTGGGATGCCAATACATACATGTGGATATGCAGACATGTATGTATAGGCGTCCCACTCGCACATTCACAACTTTTAAAGGGCTTGTAGTGAAACGGTGGAACTATCGTCTGCTTATGATGATGCCGGGCTGCCAGATCGGGCTCATATCGATGAGGCTGCGTCGCCACAGTCTTATGATCGCTGTTATGTTCTAGCATTCTAATTGCAAAATATTATGTAATATTATAAGTCATATTAATGTTTGTAATCATAAATAATAAGTATCGTTGATATCTAATGATATCGATAGGTTTAAATAAGAGCAACCCTGAAATGTTTATCTTAAGATATCGATAAGCTTTCCTAGTCACATTGGAAATGCTGCGATAATAAAAAGCCAACGTGCATAAAAGTCAACTTAAAATAAATTTAATTTTAATAAGCATCAAGCTTATTACATGGTGTCAGAAGCTAAAATAAGCGATAATAAGCCGGAAGGAACATGTCTGAGCGAGTATTGCCAGAAATTGACTGCTCTACACTTATATATGAGTGGCCGAAATGGAAAGGTACATTTCTTATGTACATGATGGCGTCGGGAAAAGACAGTTTGCCGGAGGCAATGAAGATTGCAACATTCTCATGGTCGGAAACGTGGCAGAGGCAGGCACAGAGGCAGCACACATACGCACGCTTGATGACGTAATCAAAGCACTAGACGAGTATGCAACGCCGCTTAAGAACATCACTATGGAGACTTTCAAGTTTAACAACATCTCGCAGCAGGAAAATCAACAAATTACTGACTTTGTAACCAATCTTCGCAAACAAGCCAATTTTTGTGAATTTAAATGTGTATGCAGAAAATCGTTTCAAAATAGAATGTTGCTTGATCGTCTCATTATTGGAATTTATGACAAGCGTTTGCAACTAAAATTGCTTGATAACAAAAATAAAGGACTGGATGAAGTTGTGCAAGAGTGCAAGGCCTTTGAGGCGTCAACAATAAATACGGAAATTTTGCATAAAACTGGAGCACCTCAACAAACAGTGGATGAAACAACATGGGAAAAACAGGATAAAAATTAGAAAAAACCACAGTCCCGCTGCACGCGACAGTGGGATACCCTTCCGAGGTAGTTTAATTTGTTAAATTCATACACATATACAAATGCGCATGCTTTTAAATTATTGCCGACAGATGGCGCTTGCGCTTTGCGCTCGCCCGCCACCCTTGTTACAAGCACTTGGTTTTATGCACATACTTTCTTAAATAACTTCTGTGTTTATTGTCCGATCGGATTGCAATTTCGAGAATACGTAGATATTTTAATGAGCTTAGTATATGTTTAAGTCAGAAAGTTGTATCTTTTATACACCGCTTACAAATTAAGTTCAAAAATTAAATTATTGATTTGCGGGGGCGGTGGGCGTGGCACCTTAATTTGAAATAAACTTGATCTGCCTATAGTACACAGGAGTCTTCTTGCCAAATTTGGTAACTCTAGCTTGAATAATAGCTGAGATCTGTGCGTTCACACAGACAGACGGACAGACGGACAGACAGACAGACAGGGCTCAATCGACTCGGCTTGTGATCCTGAGCAAGAATACATACTTAATGGGGTCTCCGACGCCTCCTTCTGCCTGTTACATACATTTGCACAAAGTTAGTATACCCTTTTTTGACCATTTTCAATGGTCGAGGGGTATAAAAAGGAATTTGGATCGTAACAACACGTCGTTGCTACAATTGTGGAGCCGTCTTCAACAAGGAGCACATCAACGAGTGCAAAGCCAAGGAAGTGCAATGCTTTGGATGTGGAAAAACTGGACATTTTAGCAAATACTGAAAACCAAGAAGCAGGAAGGAAAAGGTGTTGTTTCAAACTGGAACAAAGCAGGTATGAGTAATAGAGAAAGAGTTACAAATGACTCAGCTAATAATAATCATTATAGTGTAAGTCAGTGTGGATTCGGGACTAGTAAATGGAAAAAAACTCTAGAAATTGATGGAAAGCTACAAACATTCAAGGTAGATACGGGTGCAGATATAAACTGCATACCAATAAATCTTATTGGAAACATTCCAATTAAGGAACAACATCAAGTTGTCCCAATTTTTGATTATAGTAAGGCCAGAATAATGAATTATGGCAAAGTTTTGTTAAAATGTTTAGACATAAGGACTAACATCTATCATTGTATTTCCTTTTTGATTGTCGAAGAAAAATGTGAACCTATTTTGGGTCTAGAAACGGCTGTAAAACTTGAATTAATTAAATGCCTTAATATAGATTCAATATTGATGTTGTAATGGCCCGCGTTTGCAATGCGTTCCATTATTGGTTTATTGCAAATAGCGAAAATAATACCTTCGGCTTTCTTGTAGCCAAAGGTAAAGCAGTGCAACGCTGATAAGACCTTCTCTGTGCTAAAATTAGTACACGAAATGCAGTTGTGATAACACCGGTTCTTATCAGGGCATACTTCTAAGCTTATCTTAGAAAGCAGTGCAAATTTTCTGATAAGTCCATTGTGTAAAGATTACCTTGCAAGCAGTGCTAATGTTATCATTCTACCTGCTTATCTAATTCGTGTCTACTTCGAGGCTGCGGTAAAAGTAAGTAAAGCTTTTACTAATCAGCAGGAGTGCTATCACAGCCAACTTCGCCAACTCCGAATACCTTCCAGAAAGCTAGCGATGGCTGGAATTTTTCACTATATAAGGTCCATACGCGGTTGCAGCGGATCTTTTGTGGGTTATAAAAATTTAATAACGTACTGAAGTACGTTTGTTTCAGTGGAAAAAAAAAATATATAAAATTCCGAAGTGACGTTGCAAGGAGGCCTTCGAAGGAGTGCACCTTTGAAAGAGTTAACTCTTACAAAGGAAGGGCATTTGGCACCCAAAACCCAAAGGCTGCCTAACGAAATTAAGATATAGGTAAAGAATCCACCTTGCTTTTCTCAGGAACCATTATGCAATTCAGTTCAATTCTTTACAGCTCTCCCATTACGAGATCCCTGTCCAGGCAGTTGGTAAATGCGTTTTGTATCGCACTGCGGTATATAGTTCGCTATACCACTGCCCTGCGGGTCGTGTGTCGAACGCACTGTGCTGATCCACTGCCCTGTCAATCCAGTGCAACAATTTTGTCTGCCCGTCAAAGTGCTCAGGGCAGTGCTGCGTACTTTCGCATCGCGTTGCTTCAGTTCAACGGCGCTGCATGACTTTTGCACGGCATTGCGCAACCTTTACGCAGCCTTGCCGTGCCTTATTTGGCTGTGGAGCATTCTTCTGCAGTTGCATGCGCAGTCTCCGTTTGGGACTTTGCAGTCTTGCCTGCACTTGGAAGGAATATTCATACTCTTCATTTGGATTTGCACCGTTGGATACATTTTCTCCCACATTTTCATCCTCTGCGGCAGCCGTTGCGCCGCTTTCAACAATTTACTCGACCACAGATCAAGGAACTAGCTTGTGTTTTTTTTTCTTTGTGTAAAATTGTTCCAAACATTGCAAGAGTACATATGAAATTTTAAATGCGATTAAATTAAAAAAAATATTAAAATTACAATTTTTGAGTGTGCGCTAGGGATAAAACGAAAACAACATATTATAAAAAAAGGAATATGTAACAAGAAAACACAACTTAAAATTGTAAAAAAACAAAAAAAAAGAGAATTTAAAATTAACTTATCATCAAGCTTTAGTTTCCTAACAACGATCTGCATTACCACCACGCTGGAAGGCCTTTCAACGCTGGACAAATTAACTTGTGAGTAAATAACAACAATTGTGCATGTCCTTAGGCTTGTGATGTATGTGAATTTTTTATTCTCTTAAATGCTCTGATGATCCTTTTGATCACGCAAAAAAAATTATTACGAACAACATCAAACAATTTAAAAAGATGAAAAAAAAATTGTCAAAACGAACCAATGTTAAAAGCTGTTTTTTAACCAGCATTAAATGTGTAGTGGCTTTATATTTTTCCTACACTTTCGTAAGCGCACTTTTCAAAAATTCTATCCTGTCAAAAAACCAAAAACAAAAACCAAACAAAACGAAAAAAAAAACAAGTCCTGTATTATAAACACATTTAAATATTAAAAATAGTTGCACATTGATACACACAATGAAACAACAAGAAAAAAACCAATAATGTTTAAGAAAAAGAAAGTACATCAAGTTTTCAAGCAAATTTAAATGTTAACTTAAACTCTATAAATTGTAAGCCTCATTTCAAGCCATTTAAACACAAACCTGAAAGCAAATGAGTGCTACATAAATTGAATTGAAAAGAATGGAATTAGCATAGAAAACATGGAATCAAACAAATTTGAAGAAACATACATATAAGAAACACAAAATTTTTTTTTGTTAACAAAACTCTTAAACCCATATTAAACTGAAATGATTTAATGAATGAAAAACGATATAAGATACAACCCTTTGCGAAACAAAATCCATAAATTCGTAACCAAATCGAAATACAATATTATATCTTTCGAAATAGTTACGAAAACTAGTAAACTGAGAAATATTTACATTGATAATATTCATGCAAATCAATATGTCAAACAATTTTCTGACCCTTTGCCATAGGAATAAAATATGAATATAGAAATTAACATAATGATGTGTTAAATTAATTTGTTTTCTGGATAGACATGGCAACTTAAGTTAATAGTCGGACGGTTCTTGGGTATCTTCGGATACAATAATTTTTATTGAAGATTATGGTAGGGAGGGTAAAGACAGCGAGGTCGCACAACACCTTTGACCCCGCAAATATTGTATATTGCAGTCCGTATGTATTTATTTGAACCTACAACAGTTTTGTTAAACTAGTTACACCCCCTTTGTATTTCTTGGAGTAAGCCTCCCTTTTAGTTTCTGTTAGGAATCCTAAATAATAAAGTTGTGTAGATGTGGAGAAGGAAAATGCAAAAACCCACTCCACGCCAAAGAGCTACGGCACAAGAGGATTCCGTCCGCTATCATTCCAGATCCGATTGTCGAATCTTGAAGTTCAAAATGGATACCCTGTGTGGTACGGCACGACTTCATGATTCGCACTTCGATCATTACAATGTTACCATCATCAAGCAAATCTTTTGTGGAAATGTTTAAAGTATTATTTGAGGGATTAGAGAAATTACCGTGGAAACAGTCAATAGTGTTAAAGGAACATGCAGAACCAACAATACATTACAGGAAAAGATTTCCTCTTAGCTTACTAGGAATATCAAAGAAAGAATTAAAACAAATGGAAAGAGAGGGAATTATATCACCAGTGTCATATCCTACTACTTGGGTGAATAATTTACAATTAGTTGAAAAATCGCACGGGAAACTGAGGCTATGCTTAGACCCTAAACCGCTAAACAAAGCAATTAAACGGGAACATGTTTTGATACCAACTATAGAAGATTTTACAACACAAATGGTTGGGAAAAAGCACTTTACAGTATTAGATTTATCAAAAGGGTTTTGGCAAATGGAATTAGATAAAAATAGTTCAGATCTCACTACATTCATGACTCCATTTGGGAGATATAGATTCAATAGAGTTCCATTTGGCATAAACAGTTCCCCTGAAATGTTTTAGAGAAATATGGTACAGATATTTGGCGACCTACCAAATGTTCTAGTATATTTTGATGATATTATAATAATGGGTAACACCTTAGAAGAACATGATGTAACGCTCAGTAATGTACTTGAACGAGCTAGAATAAATGGAGTCAAATTAAATCCAGATAAAGTACAATATAGGCAAGAACAAGTGGATTTCATGGGGCATATCATATCAGAAAACAAAATACAACCGCAGAAGAAGCACCTGGAAGAGATATTAAAATTCCAACTGATAAAGCAGGAGTATTGAGAATCTTAGGTCTTTTCAAGTATCTCGCCAAGTTTATTCCAGATTTATCAGCTAGATCAGCAAATTTAAGGGAGCTTACAAAAAATGATGTTAAATTTACTTGGAGTAAAGAACATGAAAATGAACTCCAGAACCTCACAAAAACAATTTTGGAAGATCCGGTGTTAGCTGTTTATGATAAAAATAAACCAGTAACAATTCAAACTGATGCTTCCAAAGATGGTTTGGGATATGTTCTGATCCAGGATAGTCGCCCTGTGTGTTTTGCTTCTAGAACGTTGTCAAAGAACGAACAAAAATGGGCGCAGATAGAAAAAGAATTGCTAGCAATAGTGTTTGCTTGAGAAAGGTTTCACTACTTTGTGTACGGAAGAGAGTTCTTAGTAGAAAGTGACCATAAACCGTTAGAAATACTGATGGAAAGGGATATAGACTCAGTAACAATGCGATTGCAACGCATGTTGTTATATCTACTCAAATATCCAAATATAAAGGTACAATACAAACCTGGGAAAGAAATGTTAATTGCAGATTGTCTGTCAAGAGCACAACTCATCGAAGAAAATGAAGTTCCAGACCTCTCAAATGTAATTCATATAATCACTAAAGCAGTCTGTCTATCAGAGTCAAACTTTAACGTTTACAGAGATATATTGAATGCAGATGAAGATTTTAGCAAAATTGTTGATTTTGTTCAAAATGGTTGGTCCTCATATCATAAACTAAACAATTTTGGTCAGCGATTTCATAAAATTAAAAGTGAACTTCATTTCGAGAATGGGCTATTAATGACAACGTGCAGACTAATTGTACCCAAGGGATTACAATCACAAATAATGAAACAAGTACATAGTGCTCATTTAGGAATAGAACAAACGTTGGCTAGAGCAAGAGAGTGCTATTATTGGCCAAAAATGAGCACTCAAATTAAGGAATTGGTGGAATCGTGTCGTATCTGTGAAAAGTTTAGGAGAAAGAATCAGAAAGAATCTCTAATAGAGGATGAAATGCCAGAATACCCATTTCATATGGTGGGCATGGACATATTTGAATTTGAGGGGGTGGATTTTTTGTCAATATTCGATAGTTACTAAAATTTCCTAATTGCAAGAAAACTCAAAAACAAATCTGTTAAGCAAATAACATCTGAACTGCGGGAAGTATTCGATAGTTTGGGATATCCAACTAAAATAAAAAGTGACAACAATCCATTTAATTCAATTGACTTTAAGGAATTTGCTAATGCGCACAACATTGTATTACAATTCTCTAGTCCACATTATCATCAGAGCAATGGATTAGCTTAAAAAGGGGTAGCTATTGCAAAGAATATCCTAAAACGATGTGATAAAGATAGGGAATTATACCAATATAACATTCTAGAATATAACAGTACACCTATAGCTAGTATGCAAACTTCACCGTGTGAGCTATTCTTTGGAAGAAATTGCAAAACAAAGTTACCTATCGCAAAATCAAGTTTGTGCCGCAACAATATTAGTGAAAATGATATTATAGGAAAAATTCAAATGAAAAGATCAAAACAGAAACAATTCAATGATCGTAATACAAAGACACTTACACCTTGTCAATTAGGAGAGAAAATAATGTTCAGGAGGAAAATGAATGAGTGGGCATATGGATTAATAGAAAATAAGGTAAATAGCAGATCATATATAATAAAAGACAGGGATAATAGTTGCTATAGAAGAAACAGGAAGTTTATTATAAAAACAAAAAACCAAAAACCCTTCGACCATTGAAAATGGTCAAAAAAGGGTATACTGTAGTATGCGCCTATGTAATAGTAAGAACATTTATGTACAATAGCATACAAACACATAGCAGCACTTTGTTGCTATGTTTATGCAACCAATAAGGCCCAAGGCGGATGTAACATGATCGTCCACTTGAAGGCTACAAAGTATAAGTGCATGGTCAGCATTCCCACGCCGACCAAATGCCTAATACATAAGTGCATAACTCGCTCTCTCTCGATAAGCATAGATATATAAGATATACATAAGAGAGCCGCTCCGCTGCTGGCGTATCCGGCAGCGCAGCTACGCGGCTTAGCCTAAGACGAAATATATTTAAGAATGACAACACAGACACTGTGGAAGAGTTGAACTGGCAGAACCATTTCTGCCAAGCAAGAATTAAACAATATTAAATAAAAACCTAAGACAGCCTGACGGCTACTAAAATTACAAACGATTGTTATCAATGTCTACACATTACATGGCGACCGTGACAGTCGTCCAACGATGGACAAATTGACGCAACAATAAATACATATCAGAGGTAACTGGACTGGAAGGCTAAAAAACCAAGAAATCATTACATGGAGCTTACAATTGCCAAACTGAGAAAAAATCTGAGTGAGTAGAGTTGTATCGAGGTATGGGAAAGCACCGTGGCGGTCTAAAGACTAAGCTGAACAAACGTATAGCCCACGTAAGGTGGCTAATATACGGTCAGCAAACGCCACCGGTTTGGTCGAAAGCTCTAAAGCTACATGCAGAGCTAGACCACTTGCTGCAATATCAGCAAGAATTGAAGACCCAAAAACTCGAGAAAACTTACACAGAAAATACAAAAATTATAACAATAATTAATGAAGTTCCAAAACCAATGGCATGTCCAGCACCAGCACCGCCACTACCGAAGCCTAAAAAGATCTGCCCACCGGACTGCGGAGGAGTCTGGAGTCCTCACTGCCTGGGGACTTGTGAGCAGCCATCAACATCATCAGCAGCCCAGAATTAGACAGCAGCGAGGGAGTGTCAGCGTGCCACCCCCGGCGACGCCCAGCTGACACCAGCAGATGAACATCAGCAGCAGCAAAAAAAAAAAAAAAATTTAACTAATTAATCATAAATATAAATATATAAGAAAAAAATTTGCAAGACACATTGTAAAATGGAGCATATACTACTATGCCCTGTTAACCCAATATGGCCCGTGAAGCCATAGCGAGAATCAGGCAGGCAATAATGTAAAACAAAATTTTTTTTACCTAACTAACAAAATTTAATGAAAGAAATAATTGCCAATATAAATGTCCATAGAGACAAATAAAATAAGCAAAATTGAAAACATATATAAAATATATAAAAAAAGTAAAGAAGATTTTTTACAAAACTATAAAATTAGTATACCCAAAATGGGTCTGATAGACACTAAAACTGTTGACTCCACAGCAAATGTTATAAATAAAGTGTAAGTCCAAAATGCAGACTTGTTCTGGATAACCATAATACTAATTGTAATTGCTCTAATTAGGGTATCCAATGCATTAATAAAAATATACAAAGTACATAACAAGTGTCTCAGAAAACAATACCGTAGCACTGCTAACGGTTTAGATAATATTTAAGAAACGTATGAGGGAACTCAATTATGAACAAAATATAAAAGTTGAAAAAAAAAATTTAAATATAAACGTAATATTGACTTTATCTAGATAAGAATCCAGAAATATATAGCAATAGCCAACCATGAGTGTAGCTCAAACACAGCGCACTATAGATAAAGTTTATGAATAGGAATATGTACTTATGACATTTCCAGGCGTAAAAGCCAAACCAGAATTATTAGATTTTGACATACTAGGTAAAAATAACGCTTCCTTTGTATCAAAGTAACTAGTACCACAGCATGGACTGGGAAAAGCTTATTGATCATATAAAAGAATCAAAAGAAAATTTCAAAAAATCTTATAAATGCTTAACGCAAAATAGATCAATACAAGCTGTAACGATCAATAAAAATGCCCAAACATTGGTAAATAGTTACAATGAAGTCAGAGAACTGATACAACAGAATAGAAAGAATTTAGACAGTAAACAGTGTGCTAGAGTTTCGGAACTACTGGCGGCATTAAGGGAAAAATTAATATTAATAAAAAATAAATTCAGCCTCCAGATAGAAATTCCGACTATAGTAAACACTCCATTAACAATAAATGTTAATGAAGAAAGCACTGACTCAGACGAAGAAAATACAACTGTAGTCGAGAAAGACATTAAAGAGGAAGATCTTCACGATCTAACTATACCAGCAACACTAGTGCTGAATGAAGAAAATACGATAAATAACGCAGCTGATTCAGAAAATACCTTAACCATGGCAGAACAAGCAGCAGCCATTAGGTCTTACATTAAGAAAGTCGCTTGCGCAGTGCCAGAATTTGATGGACAAAAGATCCATTTACAACGATTCATTAAGGCAATCAAATTGGTAGATTTAGCTAAGGGACCATTTGTAGACATTGCAGTTGAGGTCATTAAGTCAAAAATAGTTGGCACAATTTTGAACTCAGTTGACAATGAAATGACAATTCCAGCAATTATAAACAAATTGCAGAAAGTAGTTGTCGGTGAGACATCCAGTAATGTCAAAGCAAAGCTATCAACAGTTCAGCAAAGAGGTAAAACTGCAACGCAATTTACCGCTGAAGTTGATAGACTGAGAAAGCTATTAGAAGCTTCCTTTATCGATGAGGGTATACCTCTAGAACATGCCACTAGTCTAAGTACTAAAGAGGCAATTGATACCATGATAAATCGTGCTGAGCACGAAAGTATCAAAACAGTACTGGAAGCAGGGACTTGCACCACTATGGATGCAGCGATAAGCGCATACATAAGAACGAGTGCAAGAGTTACCGGTGACATCAATAAAGTGATGTACTTTAGAGGTAACAGATCTAATAGAGGATACGGCAATGCCAATAGAGGTAGTAACCGAAGTAGAGGTTTCAATAACAATGCTAATAGAGGCAACTATAATAACGGCAACCAAAATAACGGTCACCAGAATAACGGTTATCAGAACCGCTATAATGGAAATAATAACCGCTATAATGGCAACAATAGAGGCCGCAATAATGGAAATAGAGGCCGTAACAACAACCAGAATAACAATAACGGAAATAATGCCAATGTACGAGTAACTCAAGATCAGGGAAACTCGCAACAGCCTTTAGGTACCCAGTAGAAGAAGATCATAGAGTATACGCCATCAATTATAATCTCAATATATTTACCACATTCATTCATGTCGAAACAGGTGTAAAACTTGTTTTCCTTCTTGATACAGGTGCAGATATCTCTATTCTCAAAGAGAACTCTGACAAATTTTCTAATATTCAAATAACTAACAAAATAAATATTCAAGGCATAAGCCAACAAAAAATTCAGTCTCGAGGACAGACTTTTATTGAGATACAGACAGGTAAATACATTATCCCACACGACTTTCATTTAGTAGATAAAAATTTTCCCATACCGTGTGATGGAATAATAGGAATAGATTTCATTAAAAAATATAATTGCCAAATTGATTTCAAATCAGCAGAAGATTGGTTTATAATTAGACCCAACAATTTGAAATTTCCAATTTATGTTCCAATAACATACAGCTCTGGTAATAACACAACTTTATTACCAGCAAGATCCCAAGTTGTCCGAAGATTAATAGTATCATTAAAAGATGATAACATTTTAATTCCAACCCAGGAAATTCAAACTGGTATTTATGTTGCAAATACAATTGCAACATCTAATAATACATTTGTCCGAATTTTGAACACAACAGATTATGACCAATTGGTCAATATGGACACTTTAAAATATGAGCCACTTTCGAACTACAATGTAGTTCAGGCAAATAGCGAAAACAGAAATAAAACTGTCTTATCTCAATTGAAGAAAAATTTCCCAAAATTGTTTAAATTACAATTAAAAACTTTATGCAGCAAATATACAGATATATTTGCATTAGAATCAGAACCAATAACTGTTAATAATTTTTATAAACAACAGTTGAGATTAAAAGATGATGAGCCCGTATACACAAAAAATTATAGAAATCCTCATAGTAAAGTAGAAGAAATGCAAGCCCAGGTACAGAAATTAATAAAAGATAAAATAGTCGAACCATCAGTTTGACAATACAATAGCCCTTTGCTATTAGTACCTAAAAAGTGAAGCCCAGATTCAGATAAAAAGAAATGGAGATTAGTAATAGACTATCGCCAAATTAATAAGAAACTTTTAGCTGACAAATTTCCACTACCGAGAATAGATGATATTTTGAACCAACTTGGTCGAGCAAAATATTTTTCTTGCCTTGACTTAATGTCAGGTTTTCATCAAATCGAGCTGGATGAAGGCTCAAGAGACATAACATCTTTCTCAACCAACAATGGCTCATATCGTTTCACGCGATTGCCATTTGGTTTAAAAATAGCGGCTAATTCATTCCAAAGAATGATGACTATAGCATTCTCCGGAATAGAACCGTCTCAGGCATTCCTTTATATGGATGACTTAATAGTCATCGGTTGTTCCGAAAAGCATATGCTTAAAAACCTCACTGAAGTTTTTAATAAATGCAGGGAATACAACCTAAAGTTACATCCTGAAAAATGTTCATTTTTCATGCATGAACTCACATTTTTAGGACATAAATGCACAGACAAAGGAATTTTGCCGGATGACAAAAAATATGATGTCATTCAGAACTATCCAGTTCCACATGATGCGGACAGCGCTAGACGTTTTGTAGCATTTTGCAATTACTACAGACGTTTCATCAAAAATTTCGCCGACTATTCGCGGCACATAACAAGATTATGTAAAAACAATGTTTCATTCGAGTGGACAGATGAATGCCAAAATGCATTCATACATTTAAAATCGCAGCTAATTCACCCAACACTCTTGCAGTACCCAGACTTCAGCAAAGAATTTTGCATAATAACGGATGCCAGCAAGCAAGCGTGTGGCGCGTATTTAACTCAAAACCGCAATGGCCACCAACTCCCAGTTGCTTATGCATCAAGAGCTTTTACGAAAGGTGAAAGCAATAAGAGTACAACAGAACAAGAGTTAGCAGCAATTCATTGGGCAATAGTACATTTTAGACCGTACATTTACGGAAAACACGATTTCACTTCAAGTTTTCAAAGTAGACAAAAATCATGCGCAGGAAAAGAACAATTGGATTTGCATGAGCAAACCAAAGAAAAAGCTTCACAGCCCAACGTATACGTAGTCATAACAAATGACGAAGTACGAAAAGTAGTGACATTGCAATTGAATGATACGATATGTTTATTTAAACATGGAAAGAAAATCATTGCAAGATATGATGTTGTCTTTATTACTAATGGAGTTCTTGATCTAGATCAATTTTTCCAAAGGCTTGAATCGCAAGCCGGTATATACGATATCAGCCAACTCAAAATGGCACCGTGGAGAACAATCTTTGAACACGTTTCAATAGATAAATTTAAAAATATGGGCAATAAAATATTAAAGAATTTTAAAGTAGCGCTACTTATTCCGGTGACCCAAATAAATAATGAAAAAGAAAAAGAAGCTATATTGTCTACACTACATGATAATCCAATACAAGAGGTCATACAGGCATTATAAAAACCTTTCCCAAGGTCAAAAGACATTTTTAATGAAAAAATATGAGTAAATACATAAAAGAGTACGTTAGAAAATGTCAAAAATGCCAAAAAGCAAAAACAACAAAGCATACAAAGACTCCAATGACTATAACTGACACACCAGAACATGCTTTCGATAGAGTTGTCGTGGACACAATTGGTCCACTACCTAAGTCAGAAAATGGTAACGAGTACGCAGTCACTCTCATATGTGATCTAACCAAGTACTTAGTTGCCATTCCAATAGCAAATAAAAGCGCAAAAACAGTCGCTAAAGCTATATTTGAATCTTTTATTCTAAAGTATGGTCCAATGAAGACGTTCATAACGGACATGGGAACAGAGTATAAGAATTCAATAATTACTGACCTATGTAAATATTTTAAAATCAAAAATATAACATCAACAGCTCATCACCACCAGACAGTTGGAGTGGTCGAAAGAAGTCATAGAACTTTAAACGAGTATATACGATGCTACATATCGGCGGACAAAACCGATTGGGACGTATGGCTTCAATATTTCGTATACTGCTTCAACACGACCCCATCTATGGTACATAATTACTGTCCATACGAATTAGTTTTCGGTAGAACAAATAATTTACCAAAACATTTTAATAAGCTACATAGCATAGAACCAATATATAATATAGATGATTACCCTAAGGAGAGTAAATATAGGTTAGAAGTAGCATAGGCTCGAGCAAGAAAACTGCTTGAAGCACATAAAGAGAAAAATAAGGGAAATTACGAGTTAAAAGTAAATAACATAGAGTTAGAAGTAGGTGATAAAGTTTTATTAAGAAATTAAGTAGGTCATAAATTAGACTTTAAATACACAGGGCCCTATAAGATAGAAAGCATAGGAGATAATAAAAACATTACGTTACTTACTAATAAAAACAAGAAACAAATAGTTCATAAACTAAAGAAATTTTATTCATGATTGATTTTACACTTATATTTTTCTTAATCATTTATACAAAAATTGTTTGTGCACTATGTATATTCTTATTTCTTATTACAAATTCAATAGTTCCTTTCGGAGATGAAATATAAAAAAAAATAATTTGTATTAATTAATATAACTTCACTATGTTACGTTATTTTTCAAAAGAAGGGAGATGTAGTATGCGCCTATGTAATATTAAGAACATTTAAGTACAATAGCATACAAACACATAGCAGCACTTTGTTGCTATGTTTATGCAACCAATAAGGCCCAAGGCGGATGTAACATGATCGTCCACTTGAAGGCTACAAAGTATAAGTGCATGGTCAGCATTCCCACGCCGACCAAATGTGCAAAAGTGCATAACTCGCTCTCTCGATAAGCATAGATATATAAGATATACATAAGAGAGCCGCTCCGCTGCTGGCGTATCCGGCAGCGCAGCTACGCGGCTTAGCCTAAGACGAAATATATTTAAGAATGACAACACAGACACTGTGGAAGAGTTGAACTGGCAGAACCATTTCTGCCAAGCAAGAATTAAACAATATTAAATAAAAACCTAAGACAGCCTGATGGCTACTAAAACTACAAACGAGTGTTATCAATGTCTACACATTACAATACTAACTTTGTGCAAATGTATGTAACAGGCAGAAGGATGCGTGGGAGACCCGACAATGTATATATATTCTTGCTCAGGATCACTAGCTGAATCGATTGAGCCATGTCTGTCTGTCTGTCCGGATGTCCGGATGTATGGATGACCAGATGAACACACAGATCTCAGCTATTATAAGAGCTAGGCGCAGATCAAGTTTATTTCAAATTTGGGGTGTCACGCCCACCGCCCCCGCAAATCACTAATTTAATTTTTGAACTTAAAATTATAAGCGATGTATAAAAGATACAACTTTCTGACTTGAACAATTAGTAAGCTGAATAAAATATCTACTTATTCTCTAAATTGCAATCCGATCGCACAATAAACATAGTAGATATTCAAGAAAGTATGAGCATGAAACCGATTGCTCATGTCAGCTAACAAGGGAGGCAGGCGAGCGCGAACCGCGATCGCCATCTGTTGGGAATAATTTTACAGTATGTACATATTTAGATGTGTATGAATTTAACAAATTAAACTACACCGAAATATATGTCGAAGGGTATCCCACTGTCGCGTGCCGCGCGACTGTTGCTTTTCTTACTGGTTTTTTATGGCATGTTGCTCGCGTTGACGCTGGGCACGAACGTCGTTCTGACTCATAGTTATTCTTTTTATTTGCTTTTTTTTTGTTTTTGTCTTTTGTTTGAAGATGTAAAAACTATTGTACTTGCTAATATTATTTCAAACACAAAATATAAATTCGAGCGATGGTGCATCGCACAGAGCGTCTCTTTCGCTTTCGATTTATTTATTAGTTTTATATTAATAACCGTTCACTTCACTCAATTCAACCGATACGGAGCTCGATTAAAAACACGTCTGCACACGTCAGCGACTGAAGTTACCATCTTGTAAAAACTAAATACACTATATAAATAATACGACTACACTATACACTATACAAATAATACAACTAGCAAACATTTCTACCCAGCAAACTTTAAAACAATACTATAACAATAATATAATATACATCACACTACATTACACATACACATGCAATCTTGTGGTCATTTAAAATAATAATGAGCATTCATCCGAAATATACAAACATAAAACATCACAGCTAACATAAGCCAGCACTACAATATTAACCAGACCTACATAATACGCCTCTACACACCTAGCCAATATTCAAAGAACACCTACTCCAGCAAGTTAAATCAGGGCTCAAATCACATCTGCAACATCTGGAATTAAAAAAAAAATCAATTAATAATTACAACAATTACCACACCTATAAATTACTAAACAAACCTATTCTACGCTCAGATGCACCACTCCACGCCCACATTCGAAGAGCACAAACTTCAGCAAGGCCATTTAGGACTCCTACCATACCTGCAGCCATACCTGAAATACTGTTTCACAAAGAATCAACTCTTAACAAAATCAAACCAACAAAATATACTTACCTAAAATACACCAGCATGCAGCATATTCTCCATAAAAATCAATACGGACACTCGCTCCACCAACATGGACTTATGGCCTTCACCTAGAAAATATATTGGATTAAATATATTAAACAGTTCAATCACTAAACAAAGTTAACAAGCTAAATACTCTACACTAAATACCCAACAAAAAATATCCCTGACCTACCTCAATACAGTCAACTCACGCACATACATACCCACACACATGCAACGCCGTCGAGAGCATACGAGTGAAAGACGCCCAAATAGAGTCAGCTGGACCCCTGAAGTACCTGGGAGTTCTTATTGACCATAGACTGTCGTTCAAGGAGCATGCAAGATACGCCAAATATAGGTGACTTATGCCAAATATAGGTGAACCCAGGATGCCGGCTAGGAGGCTGCTGGTGGCGGTCGCGAAATCATCGCTTCTATACGCTGCCCCCATCTGGAGGAGTGTCACGAACAAAGTGACTTACTTGGACAACGCGCGTGAAGTATCACGGACCCTGGCCCTTAGACTGATCAGAGGGTTCAGAACAATATCTGAAGGTGCAGCTCATGTTCTTGCGGGCATCTCCCCGATCGAACATGCAACGCCGCTGATTATTACAGAAACAGCCACACAAGGCATCTGCCACCGCCGCCCATCATCAAAATCTTAAACCAATTCATAATACAAATCAACAAAAATGAATACACCATGCTAAATGCCCGAACTTAATACACTTTCTAACCAGCAGCACAAACGCAAGTAATTAATTTTACCGAATAAACTTACTAACGCAGATGCGCCGACCGTTCACACGCAACTGCTAATCTTTAATACGGAAACTACACTGCACTATACATGCACACTCAACACCGACATACATAATACACTACAACACAATCTAATTACCTAAACTTTACACTAAATTAAACCAAATTAACTAAAACTTTAATAATTACAAACCAAAATACAGCAAGCAAATGCAACAAGAGATGATACAGGCATAACACAGCTGTTAAGTAAGATACCAGTTATGGTGCTATAGGTGGACCTGCCACTGGAGTCAATACGCAAACAATTGGCCATTGGGCAAAGCACCGTCAGTTCGTTGAGAGTGTGAACCACGACCACGACACACAGGCAATTACATCGACATGTCAACCTCCAGCCAATCAACAACAGCAACTCCAGCAAAAAACTGGCAACTCCAACGACAAGATGGAACCCCTGGCAACTGAATTCCACACCACTACGCTAAACTCCAGCACAACAACAACCGGCAACTTCAACAGCAAACACCACCTCCTGCAACTATTAACTGATTTAGGCATCTCCGTGTCTACTCCAGCCTTACAAAATTAACCATAACTCCAAATAACAAACAGCAAGTCCTCAACAGCAATCCACTGGTACCGAAATCATGCATTTCCGTGTCAAACTTCGGCTCGACAACAACAGCAGCAACACATAACAACAGCAACACCGACAGCCAGCAACTACAAACAACAAACAGATACTTCAACAAAAACAAGCGACTCCTCAGCGATCATCAGCAGAAGAAATAAACCTCAAATTACTCTTTTGTTTATATATTCATTTATTTATTATTTAATTTACATGTAAATTTCAATCCCTAAAATTAGAATCAGCCACTAAATGAAATTGTAAAATTAAAATTAGTTTAAGATAGGTTAATAATCAATTATTAATATTTAAAAGTTGCCCTGCGGGTAATATGAACAAATAGAAAACTTATTTAAAAAAAAAAAATTTTTTAAATCATATATAAAAATTAAAGAACAATTTTTAAATTAAAAATTGCAAAAAAAAGTTTACGCGGTTTTTGTGTTTGCCGATAAAAACTAGCACGGTACGATTTTTCCCACATTTGTCAGGGACTTTTAAGAACTTTGATTTTTTTAATCTCATAATAATTATTCACGGTCCCTGCTGCAAAACTATTCCCATTGCACAATTTCTTGATATGTTTCATGTGGGATTGTCAATCACCTGTACCTTCAAAAATATTATCATAGTAATTAGCACTAATATATATTTTAAATCGATCAATCAAATATAATCGAGTTAATAATAGAGGCTAAGAACTCGGAACCAGGGACCGTAAATAATAATTATGAGATTTAAAAAATCAAAGCTCTTAAAAGTGTCTCAAAAATGTGGGAAAAATCGTACCATGCTAGTTTATATTTTTTTTAATTTAATTGTTTTTCAATTTTTATATTTGATTTTTAAATATTAAAATCAATTTTTAACTTTTATATTTGATTTTTAAAATAAAAATGAAAAACCAAGAGTAATGAATTGATTTTTATTATATAAATCAGAAATAAAAATCAAATTGAAATTGCTTATAAAACGAGCTAGATAATATATCGGCTTTTCGAAGCATGTCGCTATTAATCTTGAAGTTTTTACGAGTTGATCGACTGCAAGTGTGTCTGATGAGTATTTTGTATGTATTATGTATTTTGTCCTTAAACTTAGGTCGCTAATAAGTCTAAAACATTGTCTAAACAAGTGAATTCATAAACATATATAAATTAACAAGTTCCGAGTAGATTCTGGTTTTGCGAGGTGGCGACCATCGTGATTTATTCCCAAAAATCAACTAAAGTCTAAGTACATTCTTTCTTATAATGATAGCTAGCCCTATACCCTTAAACTGCTGATCTGTTGCTTCGCTCAGAGTGTCAAAATAGTAGGTGAAGCAAGAAGTGCAACGTTCTCGCTGAGTCGCTGGGAACGCCTTTGGGAAACATCCAACGTTCTCGCTGGGTTGCCGGGAACGCTGTTGGGTAATATCCGCTGGTTAAGGTGACCCAGCATTCGTGGCCCGCTGATTACGCGTGGTCAGCTTGGCAACTTTCGTGTTGCTGGGTGATAGTGTTAACTCTTCTCCTGCTTAAGTGAAGGACGTCCTCGGATTTCTTAAAACCGTCAATGATGACTTGAAGATCGTGTTGACGTCGAACAATCTGGTGTCTCTGGTACAGCTTGAAAGAAAAATAGCAGATGACTAAAGAGACGACTGCAGTCATTCCAGATATAATATGCCATTTTATAAGACTCTCTTCCAATTTGCCAATATAATGGAGGTTTTTCATATTAAGCTTTTGCAAGTACGGCAAGCTCAATATTTCCTGGTGGCCTGTTATGTTAAGGAGCGTTGATGTAGCTGGCGTTGGAGATTTTTTTACGAAGCTCTTTAAGTTTCGGAATACCGAGTCGTTCACCTTTATTTCCTCGTCGAATGCATTCGAATGTAATGAGAAATGTTCCTTTTACCAGTTGTTCGTTGATTGTAGCTGTTTCATCATTGATGATGATAACGCCGCCATCGATGACCGTTAAAGACTCAAGGTGGCTCGGGCGAGTAGTACAGTGTGCGGTGCCTCCTGAGTGCAGCTGTTGGGCGCATGTTGTGTAGGGAAATTTCCTACAGAACGTTGTTGTAAGGGTAGCGCTGCAATTTCCAATCGGTACTATCTGGTTACCGCAGTCGGCTATGATGTTGTTTTCCGCAAAATTAAGAATAGTACTCTTATGCTGAACGGGGTGTAGGATTATTTTCTTACATGCTACGCTAGGCTTAGGATATTTTATTATAAAATAAAGAAAATTACTGTTTAATTGAACTTTAATTTGGGCTACTTCCATATTGGTAGAGTGTTCATTGATTATATTTTGTAAATCATTGGAGTCTAAAATCGCAGGATTAATTATTCCAATTTTCGTTAGTGTGAACGACAACATTAGGCCTTCAAGTTCAGAAATAATAATCCTATTTCTTGAAAGCAAGGTTTCGTATAAATGTTCCGTATTCATCTGATTTGTTTTTGCAATTTTTACTAAGATATTAACTGCGTTTGTTAGCGCGTTTATTTGTGTCTTTGTGTTAATAATTATGTTTGTTTCCTGACTTTATGAGCTCTTTTTGTGTAAATTTAAAATTCTCGAAGTCATCGAAATCCGGCTACAACTTTTAATACAGTTCCTAACAAATTGATACTTCTAACATGTCTATGATGAACATATACTGTTGCAATAAGAGTCCTTATGTGTCGCAAGTCTGAATTTAATATCTGTTTCATATGTGACTGAGGGAAATGGCTACGCAGTTGTTCTGTTTCTTTTACTATTGCGGAGTACATGGTCAGGTTAGTTGAATGTTTTAAGTATTTAAAGTCCTTCCAAATAGTTACGTCACCTTCCATGATCGGTATGTAGTTTGAATCAGTGTAGTCAGTGACTTTAGCTGTTATTGGTATGATGAGAAGAAGAGTTGTCCAAATCCTGGTGTGTTGATAAAGAAAAAAGAACAAAAAGGATAGTTTTTATTATAATTATCTCAAATTACATAGCCCCACAAAAAATAAAAAGTTGTTCGGATTTAGAAGGACAAAATACATTTTAAAACATATATCGCATGCTCAGATCAGGATTCTATATCTCTTGGGGGATATTTTAAGGTTTTTCAGTTTTGTGAGGTTATGTCGAAGTGTAGACGTGATGGCGAAATTCTGACATCGGATTCGACTTCAGCGACCCAAAATATATATAACTGCATATGCTGCTTACCCAGATCATGAAACTTTTTATACCCTTCGACCATTGAAAATGGTCAAAAAATGGTATACTAACTTTGTGCAAATGTATGTAACAGGAGGCGTCGGAGACCCCATAAAGTATATATATTCTTGCTCAGGATCACAAGCCGAGTCGATTGAGCCTTGTCTGTCTGTCTGTCCGTCTGTCTGTGTAAACGCACAGATCTCAGCTATTATAAAAGCTAGAGTTACCAAATTTGGCAGGAAGACTCCTGTTTACTATAAGCAGATCAAGTTTATTTCAAATGTTAGGTGCCACGCCCACCGCCCCCGCAAATTAATAATTTCATTTTTGAACTTAATTTGTAAGCGCTGTATAAAAGACTTTCTGACTTAAACATATACTAAGCTCATTAAAATATCTACGTATTCTCGAAATTGCAATCCGATCGAACAATAAACACAGAAGTTATTTAAGAAAGTATGTGCATAAAACCAAATGCTTGCATCAGCTAACAAGGGTGGCGGGTGAGCGCAAAGCGCGAGCGCCATCTGTGGGCAATAATTTAAAAGCATGCGCATTTGTATATGTTTATGAATTTAACAAATTAAACTATACCGGAAAATAGGTCGAAGGGTATCCCACTGTCGCGTGCAGCGCGACTGTGGTTTTTTCTATTTTTTTTTTGTGGCGCTGTGTTATCTTTGTGAACTACCCTCCCTTTTACTAAGACTGTGGTCCCCAAGTCAGCTTCCACTGTTTCTTCAGTGATCAAGGTCGTTAGTTTATTTCCTAACCTCTTGTTTGATTTAACAAGGACCTTGTCTCCTCTGTCAAAAATTCTGTTCTGTTTCGTTTAATCTTTCTAACTGATTATTTTGTGCACATAAAACCTTGTTTCTAATTTCCATATTTACTTCTGTCGTCGATGACTGGATTATGTCAATAGGTCTTTTATTTGTAACTGAGTGAATAGTTTTGTTGTATTCTATAGCTGCAAGAAGTAAAAGTTCGACTGTGTCTTCAATGCCTCTTTCGATCTTCAGACACCGCGCGATTTCTACCAGGGTACTGTGGAATCGCTCTACCTGTCCGTTTGAAGTGCTATGGAGTGGGGGTGCGTTAATAATTTGGACATTAAATTGGTTACTTAAGAGTGACTTGACTGTCTCAGATTTGATAGACGGCTCATTGTCACAATAAATCGTTTTCGTTAGAAGATAGAAATTCATAAGCTGTAATAGTGCGATTTTTATGTCGGTTATTGTTCTGGAAGCAATTGGTTGGACAATCGAAAATTTTGAAAATTTGTCTAAGCAAGTAAGGAAATATTTTCTGTCAGTTAAAAATATGTCGATGTGTAATAATTCGCTTGTGTATGAGGGAATGGGTGTTTCCCCAAGAATATGTTTCTGGGGGTAACGATCGTATTTAGCTTTTTGACAGATTTTGCAATTTGCAACGACCTCATTTGCTGAATGAGTGTTTCTCTGTCTGAGAAATATAAGAGATGTCGAATTTTTTTGCCAAACATAATAACCGTTCTAACTGAAGCAGTTACGCTTTCTTCATTATTATCTGGTTCCGAAAGCAGTTGATCGGTTTGTCTGTCTTTTCGATAGTGTAGGTAAGAGATAACTCGCTGTGTATTGTGGCAATATCAGACTGTGCGTCTTCTTCTAAAGTGTGGATGTGATGGCGGGACAGTGCATCAACGACGTATTTTTCTTTTCCCGGCTTGTAAAAAATTTGGGCATTGTGCTCGTCGATGAAGGCTTTCCAACGCTTGATTTTGGCGTTTGGATTACGATCTGAGACGGCGAAAGTCAGGGGTTTATGATCCGTGAAAATATTTAAATTCTTTACCCCGTATAAGTAATTTCTAAGATTCTTTAGGGCCCACACTATGGCAAGTCGTTCCCTTTCGTTTGTTGCAAAATTTAATTCCCTATCTTTTAGAGTCCTTGATATCATGGTTATAGGTTTTCCGTCCTGAGATAAGACTGCTCCTAGACCAAAGGATGAAGCATCTGTTGTTAAGTCGAAATCCTTTTTGTAATCTGGGTATAGCAGCATTACATTTTCAGATGTAAGAACCTCTTTAAGTTTTTCGAATGCCTGGCGTTGACTTTCGTCAAAATTGACTGGTATCTTTTTGGACTGCCCAGCGCTTACTTTGCCATTTTCGCCCTTTAGGATGTCACTTATAGGTCTTGCCATAGATGCAAAATCTTTAATAAAACATCTATAGTAACTTGCTAAGCCCAGGAATGATCTTACATTAAACAGTGTGTTTGGCTGTTCGTAGTTACGAATTGTATGCATTTTCTTGGGGCATGTTTTTATGCCTCCGCGGGAAACTATAAAACCTAAATACTCGACGCTTTCCTTGAAAAAATTAGATTTTTCGCGTGAAACCCTCATGTTGGCTCCGTGCAATCTATCTAAGACCCATGCTATGTGTTTGACATGATCACTTATGTTTTCTGAAAAGATAATTACGTCGTCGACATAAACATAGCATGATTTTCTTATCTGTTCCCTGAGCACATCATCGATGGCTCTTTGAGCATTTTTCAACCCAAAAGGAGCATTTTTCAACCCAAAAGGAAGTCTGCAAAATTCATATTTCCCGTTTTCTACTGAGAAGGCAGTTTTCTCTCTGTCGTTTTCAGCGAGTAGTATCTGGTGAAAACCAGACTTTAAATCTAAGGTGGTAAAGTATTATGCCTTGCCTAAGTTTGCCAAAATAAAAACAACGTTGGGGATAGAGTATTTGTCGTCGATTGTTTTTAAATTAAGTTTCCTAAAGTCTATCACCAAACGTTTTTTTGTATTTACCTGTTCGTCCGTCTCCTTTTTATCTACAACCCAAATTGGGTTGTTATATGATGACCGAGATGGCCGGATAATACAATCTCTTAACAAAGCTTGTGATTCTGAATTTATAAAATCGGAGACGCCCATCGGGTATGGATACAATTTTGAATATATGGGGTCCTCATTCTCAGTTCGGATAGTAGCAATGGTATTGGTATTGTATGGTAGAGCCTCATTTTGTTCTGCGAATACACCTGTTCGGTTTTCTAACATCAATTGAAATTTTTCTTTAATATCTTGGGGTACTATTATATCATCAACATTTGTAAAATTTACATCCGAACATTTAAGAAATTTAATTATTATGGCTCTGAAATAATCAAATTTCTAGTTAGTTGTAAGATATTTGTTCTTAAGGTCAAGTACAACGTCGGTTTGTTTAAGTAAGTCAAGTCCAATTATTCCGTCAAATGTTGTTAGGTTTGGTAATAAGAAAAATGTCGTATTGGTATTAAAACGGTGCCTCACGCACTTTTTATTTATGGTGTTATACCATGGATTGAATTTACGTGAAATGGTTTATTTACTTCCATAATATTCTTTAATTCTTTTAATGGTTTTATATAATTCTTGGAAGCCCCGGTATCTATCAGAAGTTTAATTTTTGTCCCTGAAATATCCCTTTCTATGAACGGTAGCAGGGAGTTATGCCTAAAAAATTGACTTGGTCGTATTCTGTGAGGTCATCGACAGTATTTTCCGCTTCTTCCTCAGCTACTGTTGAGTATTCGTTATCTTCATTGTCAAGTGGGGCATTATCTGAAGCTATATGGTTGATTCTTTGTTGTTTTGGTTCTGTATACCATGCACTGCTATTGTTTGGTCTTTTATTTGCCTGTCCCGAATTGTTGTATGCGTCGGGTTGAGCATTTTGTGGTTGCATTCGCCACTGATTGTTGTGGATTTGTCCAAAAGGTTGACCACTTTTTGGTATTCAGTGGATTGTCTAAAACGTGAAGAGCTATCTATGTCCATTGGTTGGACTTGATCCTGTTTAGGGGGTTGTCCCTGCCTTTTATTGAAATGGGGATTTTTATTTTCATGACTAAATCTGGCATCTTGTGTTATGT